>BLBF01005273.1:0-11807 GCA_015471245.1 Laticauda colubrina
CTGCTGGCACTGCTCCTGGTGCTGGTGCTTCTGCTGGTGCTTACTCTTCTGGTGCTGCTCCTGGTCCTGATGGAAATACTGGTCCTGCTGGTGCTCCTGGTGCTCCTGGTACTGCTGGTGCTGCTGGTGCTCCTGGTCCTGCTGGTGCTGCTGGTCTTGCTGGTGGGGCTGGTACTTACTCTGCTGCTGCTGATCCTGGTCCTGCTGGTGCTGCTGGTGCTTACTCTGCTGCTGCTGATCCTGGTCCTGCTAGTGCTGCTGGTGCTGCTGGTCCTGTTTTTGCTGCTACTGTTGTTGGTGCTGCTGCTGCTGGTGGTGTGGTGGAGCAGCCCCTACAACCTCGAAGCCCCTCTGATGAGGGCCCAGATGGCCCTGCCAAAGGGAGGAAGAGGCATACGCGTGAACGAGAATGGGAGGGGAGGCAATACTCCATTGAAGAGGAACATGAGGAGGAGGTGCTCGAATGGCTGAGGGACAACGAGTATCTATGGCAGAAGGGACACAGGCTCTATCGAGACACCAAAAGGAAGAGGCGGCTTGGAGAGAGAAGGCGGAGAGCCTGGGCTACACTTCGGAGGTGCTCCTCGGCTGGTGGAAGCACATGCACACCTGGTACGGGAGGCTGCACCTCAAGATATCTGGCCAGGTCACGGTCAAGCTGATGGACCGAGAGACCTACATGATGGCCAAGTGCAGCTTCTTGGAGGGTGAGCTCTGCCACTGAGGAGTAGCCCCTCTGACAACCTTCTATCTCAGGCAGCCCAGAGAGAGCCAGTCCTCTTCTGGCCAAGAGTCAGCTCCTGTGTCCAGGCAAGTATCTGTGGAGCGTGCCACGATGGAGACCCCCCCCAACAGCTGCACTTCCCATGGCGGAGCGCGTGGAGGACCCCCTGATGCAGTTGGAGCAAGGAGTGGGCACTTCCACCAGAGACCAACCCACATTCACCTCCACAGAAAGCAGGCAGAGAGCCAGACCAGAGGGGAAGAGCCACACTGTCCTTCTGGAGATCAGGGACACCATCAGAAGCAGCGTAGATCTCCACTCTCAGCTGGTACACACTGACGTCCCATCCTCCAACCGCAAGCCCTTCCTCACCTACGTCAACCAGACCCTCATGGACATGTCTGAATCACAGTACCAGGATCACCGGTCTTCTTCACAACCCTCCAGACCCAGCTGAACCTGCTCCCACCCAGTCCAGGTCTGCTCCTCCACCCCAGGTGATGTCACTGCCCTTCCAAGGCTTTCCACAAGCCCTCACCTACCAAGGCTACGGCTACCAGGATCTCCAGCAGCACAGGCAGCCCTTCCCAGTCCAGGCACAGGTACATCATACGCCACCGGTGCCACTGATGCCACTGATGCCACCAATCCCACCGATCCCACTGATGCCACCGACGCCACAGATGCCACCCACGCATCACCTCGCTCAGCTGCAGACCAGACATCCCCACTACACTCCTCCCTCCTCCACCCCACAGCCAAGCCCGGCCTCAGAACATCTGTCATCGATATTGGGGCTGACACCCCATGTCCTGGAAGAAGGGCCTCTCAACATCACAGGACTGAGCCAGCTCTCTGAGAGCTTCCTCCACACATCATCCCCTGTTGTCCTCTTGGGCCCAGGCACCCCAATGGCGCCTCAGACCAGTCGTTGCCTGAAGCATTGATGTGCATGAACTTGTAGTCAGTATCGACCATGGTGAAGAGAATATGCTGAAAAAGCTCTTTTAGTTGTGATAAGTGGACCCTGACTTGGCTGGAGCTTTGCATGCCACGTGCTTCCCATCTATGGCTCCAACGTTGTGGGGGAAGTTGCACTTCTGATACAACTGCTCTGCAACTTTCTTCCAGCCTTCTTCAGTGGAGGGGCACTGGAGGAGCTCCTGCAGGTATTCTTCGATGATGGCGTGCACCACTTCTCTGACCACAAGGCTGATGGTGTTGTGTGGCACCCTCCAGCCATACTTCATGCTCCTGTACATGGTCCTGGAGGCCAGGTGGCGCAGAATCAGTGCCACCTTGAGCCCATGTTCCAGGCTGGGCCGGAAGTTGGTGCTCTGCTTGGTCAACCTGGGTCTCAGCCACTCCACAACTTCATCAAAGATAGCTGGAGGCATCCTCATGAAGTTCTGGAATGCACGAGGGTCTTTGTTCCTCAGCTCCACGATCAGCTTGTTGTACAGTCCATACTCTGCTCTTCTGGCAATCCATCTTCGGACCCAGACACTTCTTGGATGCCTCCTTTTCTTTGCGTAGAACAGGTGAAAGAGCCTGTAGATGGCTTCGCACTGTTGTAGAACGAGTGTGGAGTGTGTGACGATTCATGGTGGAGATGACTGGATGCTGTGGAAGAGCAAGAGCAAGGCTGAAGAGGTCTGCACAGCCGGGCTGCTGGACTGAAAGTGAGATCCAGGTGAGTTCCTCCCACTTTTTATAGGAAATATAGGTTTTCTGCTAGATGTCCTTTTGCATCCTCTAGGCATCCTGCATACATCTTAAATATCTGAGATACGTCCCCTCTGTGAACGTTTTTTCCATTTTAATGCTTTGTATGCGAGCTGCATCCGCTTTCATCCTTTCTCCGTCCATGCTACTAATTCTGTGTGTCTGTTCTGCATCTGTTTCGCTTCCTCCCTGTGTCCATTTTCCGCTGGAGCGAATGCGAGTTGTGTGGATGCGCAGCGGATGCCTAGCAGATATAGCGGATGCGTAACAGATGACAACGGATGCAGAATGGATGGTCCCCATATGCCTAGTGGATGTAGAATGGACTCATTGGATACATTTTCCGTTGAAAAAGTTTTGTGCAGCTCCAAACTTTTTGAGCGGATGAAATGTCAATAGACGGATGCTGGACGGATAGAGAGGATGAAAAACGGATGCAGTGAGTACAGAGCGGATGCATTGCGTTAACCAACGGATGGCAAGTGTTTCTCCCCATTTTACATCCTCTTTCCATCCATTGGTGCTGTGTGACAGGGGCTTTATCCTTAGTACTCATTAACATGTACTTGATACAGTAGAATATATACAATGTGGCATACTACAGGATTCAGTTTGCTGATCATAAAGTGACCACTGCAGTCTCCTTTGATTGAGGGAATGGAAATTAAAGAAAATTAAATGAAAGGACAGTTGAAGTGAAAAATAAATAACAATGACCAAAAAGCAGTGCAAAGATTAGCTTCATTTGTGCTTGAAGAACTCCTGCCTCTTATAGCCAAGCTTTTCATGACCCCCTAAGTGATCTAGTTTTTGAGGTTGTAGTTGCTTGTTTCTACGAGAACCAAAAGAAGTGCAAAAGAGCTTTCTAAATGTGGTCTTCTGCTCTCCAGGGTCCTTTTTAGCTCTTGGAGGTCTGTAGTACCCTTTTCTTTTAAAGAAATAATATCTGAGAAAGTGTTCACATTGCAGATTAGCATCTGCTTATAAGTCATTCTATCTAGTTGCACTGTTAAGGACCTTTCATCGAAGGAGAAAGAAATATGTGTTTTTATCAAGCCCTTTCAAAAGCCAGTGAATCGCTTTCTTTATGTCTTCTCAAGTACTTATGTTGAATAGAAATGGGCACACACAAATGCTCCAAGGGACATGAAGCTGCTGCCTTTTAAAGTCATAATAATATAGAAGCTTCCCAAAGAAACCTGGCTGATATTTGCCTATGGTAATGAGATCACCGATAGCATGAGAATTAAATTTTAATTTATTCTTAAACCACTTCTGTTTCATCTTTATTATTCAAGTCAACATGAATTTTAAAAAATACACACCTTTAAAAATTTAATTTGTACTTACAAATAAAGAACTGAGCCTCTATTGTAATCCATGGAGAATACTGCCTTCTCTATAAAGTTAGTTGATTTCTGTAGAGCTTTAAACCCATTCAAAAGGAATATAAATACAATGAAATGCAGAACTAGAGTGATTTTAAAAGTATCATGGTGATTCAAAAACTCATAAAAATTCATCAGATGCTTTATTAACATTAACTAAGTAATTAAATTTGGAGGAGAAAAAAAATCTAATCAGCTGCATCAAAGATCGAACAGGAGGGAAGACAGAAACTTTCCCGTTTATATGAACACTGACTCATCTTCTAACAAAAGTGAAAAAAAACAAAACTAGTGTGAAATCCATCATTAGATTGATTTATGATCCTGAATAATTTGATAGTTAGATAATTTTGTAATGCTAGTAAATAAAATAATATTTGAGCACTGTCTTTAAGAAGTGGGAGCATGCCTTTTGCCATTCATTTCAGCACCAAATTGTTGGCTTAGCCTTTCCTAAAGAAATCCACATGGTAGTAAACCAGTAGCTCACCCATAAGCATTCATATATATAATCTATGGGGGGAAATGTTGGAAAAGGTAACCAGATTCTTCTGGCCTCCATTTCAACTCATATGCTTTCCATTTGCTAATTTACTGTAATTTGGCATAAAGATAGAATATATTAAAGAGAATTCTGTATGAAAGTATTCTTTTTTAATGTGTTATCTTCAGTTATTTCATTTAAGTAAGTCAAATTTACTTGTTAAAACTATCAAAATGCTGGTTTCATTAATCAAGTTTGTCCGATTATATTTATAATATAAATATAATTTAAGTTGAAAATAATATTATTTTCTATATATTTTGGATAAAAATCTGCTATAGCATTTTATTTCAGGAACATTAACAGTTTTTTTTAGTAATAACCTTATTATTATAGTTATATCATTTAAAAGCAGTAGTTCTGAAGTGTGACAAAGCATACTCTCCCTTTCTCTTTCTCTTACTCTTGTTTAAAGTGCATTGATCCAAGAGGAACACATTGATGTGTTCTTTATATTGCAACATAAAGATGTCTTTATTTTCTAGCTTGAATTCTGGTCTTTTCATGAAAATGTCCTTGAAAGATGTGTAGTTTTCTTGGTGGCATTTTAGAAGCACTTGACATTGTTTTCTTCTGAAATGTTTTTGTTTTCAACTTCCAGTATAGCCTATGGATATACTTTAGTAATTTCTTCTCCAGATAATAATCTGATGTGTCCTTATTTATTTTCTGGAAATGGATTAGGTCAAATTAGTTGCTACCACCTAGCTGGCAGACAGTATCTACCAAAAATAAATATTGCTCAACCCACAACATCACATTTTAGTATGCTGCATCCCTTTATCTCAAGCTAATGTAAGATTTCAGTATTACAAGGTGAACCAGACAGGAAACATGACTAGATCAGCTAATTTCATATCATTGTAAAACTGCTTTAACAGAATCCTGCAGGTCTGAAAGTATGATTCTCCTCCTTTCTCCTTTACAGTCCAGAAACTAGAGAAGATTTCTTCTGAACTTCTTGCCCCATTCAGCTATGGATTATGCTGTCTCTTATCTGATTATGCCCTTGGGCAGTATCTCTTTGCCCAATCTCTCAAAGTCTTTCCTACATACTATTATACTTAAAGACAATCCTTAGTTTATCTGTTTGGAATGCCTCTGCTTTGATAGATATGAGCTGGACAAGTTAAAACGAGGCATATTGATTGCTGGAATGAAATTTGGGAGGAATAGTAATCCACAGATCAATGTAATATAAATGAACTACTTGTGTTATTCACTATCATTTTAAAATGTCCATGTGGGTTTGTCAATATGGCTTTTGAAATGTAACAAATTAATATTCTTACTTTGTTTTAATTTGTGGACTGATGGTACAAATAGGGCTGAATGATGCACAGTGCTGTCCCTAGATTTATTTACAGTACAGGAGCTGTCCTCTGGTGGCTGATTATCTGCTTCATTTAGTTGATAGGAAATTAACCTTTGGTTTCCATGCTAATGACTCAGCAGGTAGCACTAAAGAATAGGACCAAAAAAACACTGGTCTTAAATCCTAATAAGGCCAATCGCTGTATTAAAACCCATGAGATAAGGCAATCATTTCTATCTGGAAGCTGGAAATAAAGTTTGAGAAAGAGAAGGAAAATTAATTTCCATATCATATAATTTTGAAAAAAATGTATTTTTAAATGTTTCAAGTTATGCATTTCTACATATATTGTAAATAATTGAAAGAGGTGTACCTACTCAGTATAAAAAAATAATCCAAAGAAATCCAAAATGTTATTAGCTTTTTATGAAGTATTGTTTATTACTTGCATTTTCCCATCCTAACATATGTCTAGAAATATAATTCAATTTTGGTCAACTTTGTAAAACAAAGTTGTAAAAAATATATTCATTCAATATATCACCATATCTAACTGTTTGTTCCTTTTTATATATTATTGGATAGGAAAAAGCTTCAATAGTACTTAACCATAGTCGAATTTTTAAATAATATTGCTTTTTTATCTTCTCCCAGTTAAGAAACAATGCTTCCCGAATATAATGTCTTCTAAAATACCCCTGCATTTTAGCTCCTTTATACCAGAGGAAGGCATGCCACCCTAGCAGCAAGTCATGTCCTTCTAAATTCAAAAGACTAGTATTTCTTAATGTTATCCACTCCTTTACCCACATCAGACACGTCGCTTGGTAGTATAATTTCCAATTGGGCAAAGCAAATCCTCCTCTTATTCTTGCATCTTGCAACAATTTAAGGTCTGGTACCACTGGCCGATGGACACAAAAAATATGCATAAAGGACACAGCGGATGAGCAAAATTTCGGGGGTGGCTCCATCCATTGTCATCCACTCCAAAAAGTGGTGAAAATTTGCATTAATAGAACGGAAAAGAACGGACGTGGGTAGTATGTAGCGGGGATGTTAAATGGATATTCATAGGAAGCCTAGTGGATGGAAGCAGATGACACCTCCGAAGGAGTTCTGGGGGAGAATTGCAAAGCGGACGCATAGTGGATGAAGCGGATGCATCACGTACGCCTAAAGGAAAGAAAGGGGATGCCACGTGGATGTATATCGGATGCAAATCATTCACTGCACATCCTTTCTATTTCCGTGCTACTAACGCTGTGTTGACATTCCGTGTACCTTTTGTTTCCTCCCGTTTTCAGCTACAGCGGATGTGAGTTGCGAAGATGCCCAGAGGATGCAGAGAGGATACAGCGGATGTTTAATAGATGATAAATGGACATAGAACATTTGTTGCTCGTATGTCGTGCATTTACATCGTACATGGAGGAAAGTTCATCCATTCACAAAGTTTTGTGCAGCTCAAAACTTCTTGCGCGGATGAAATCACAGTGGACGGATGCTCGACAGATAGAGTGTATGAAACACGTATGCAATGAGTATACAACAGATGCATAGCATTTTCCAACAGATGGCAAGCTTTTTTTAACGTTTTACATCCTCTTTGCATCCGTAAGTGCAGTGGGACAGGGCCTTTAAGTTTTATTCTCACTTTCTTCCCCTACCAAATGTATTTTTGAACTATTTTGTTTAAATCGGCAAAAAAATCTTTCTCTAATCTGATTGGAATTGTCTGGAATAAGTATAAGATTCTGGGCAATACATTCATCTTAATTGTAGATATCTCCCAATCAGTGATAATTGTAAAATTTCCAATTTTATCAAATCTGTCGCAATCTGTTGTTTAAGCTTCAGATAATTGTCCTCCTTAAGTGTGCTACTACATCTTGGTGTTATATGTATCGCTAAATACTTAACCTTGTTTGTGACCTGGATCCCCAAAACTTCCTCCAATTCTTTCTTTTATCTTACTATTCTGTTCTTTGCTAAAATCTTTGTTTTATCTTTATTTATTTTCAAATCTGCTACTTTCCCATACTCTTCTATCTTTTCTATCAGTTTAGGTGCAGACTCCAATGGATCCTCTAACACCAGGTCATCTGCAAAAGCTTGCAATTTATACCCTTCCTTTTAAATTTTCATTCCTTTTATTTCTTTTTCTTCTCTGATGTTCCTATTCAGCACTTCCAGTGTCAACACAAACAACAGAGGCGACAGTGGACAGCCTTGTCTGGTCCCTTTTCTTATATCTATAAAGTCTGTTAACTCTCCATTTATCATAACCTTTACAGTTTGTTTATGATATATCGTTTCGATGGCTTGAGTAATTTTTTTACCAAAACCCATTTCGTCCAATTGTAACAGCATAAAATGCCAATTTACATTATCAAAGGCTTTTTGTGCATCTACAAACATCAGAGCCATTTGTTTTTCAGGATGTGCCTCATTGTATGCCAGTGTATCTAAAATTATTCTCATATTATCTTTAACCTGTCTCTTCGGTAGAAATCCATTTTGATTAGGATGAATAAAATTGTTTAAGTATCTTTTCAGTCTCTCTGCCAGAATTGAAGCAAAAATTTTATAATCTGAATTTAATAGTGATATAGATCTCTATTTTTTTTTTGAAAGAATTTTATTAATTTTTAAAAAACAAACATATACAAACAAAACACAAAACATAAAACATCTTTTTGGAAAGCAGTTTGATCCCAGGTTACATCTTTTTGTTCAGACATAAAGTCAAGTTCATGCTCACTTTTATATAGCATTCCATATCTTTTTACCACTCAACATTTTCTATATAGCTTCTCCCTCTTTTCACTCTCTTAATTCTATTTTATTTATTTCATCTCAATTTAAATCATTATACTTAGATCCTTTGTCTGTCCTATTTCAGCTCTCTATTATCTTTTCTCATTAACACAAAATTTCTTCTGTAATTGCTGATTGGAGTATGACGCCTTTATATCTTTCCCCTAAGTTTAACACTTAAAATAATACATAATTTTCATTCGGATTCTGCATAGTACATTCTAAAGCTACACTCAATATTTTAAAATAGGAAATTTTTTAAAATATATAATATAATTAAAACAACAATCCAAAGCAATTGAAATTGTATTGTTAAAATTGATATTCATTTAAGTCTTAAACATTTTACCCATTCCTTTCCAAATAAGTATCATGCTTCTATGGAAATACTTATAGATTTTGCTTAGTTACTTCCCCCTCATTTCACTTATATTTTAAAATATCATGTAATGAAAATGTTCCCATTTCTTTTTAGTTCAATTCTCTCATATTTCATTTCATTTATTTTATTTTAAAAAAATTCACTAAATTACATTAAATATTTTATCCCATTTTATAATCATATGTTGTTCCAATTTTCTAACATTATTTCAAATACAAATACAACAATACAGTTTTATGTACCTTTGCAGAATCAGTAATATTCAGTAATATTTTTACCCATTGTCTCTAAATAAATTCTGTTTCTTTCCATCTTGTTTCAAACCTTTGTAGCTTCTCTTCCCTTCCTTCCTCCCTTGCTTCTCCACTCTACCATTTTTACCCACTTGTCTCTTCATTTTCATTTCCCTCTTCTGAATCCCTTTTTCCTGTTGCTTTCTAACATTATATCTACTTTTCACCTTATTTTTCCCTTTTTTGGTTGTTTTTTTAAGTCTTAAATTCTCCATTCTCTTTCCTCCCTTTCCCTTTTCTTCCCCAGATAAAGTTGCTTGTTCATTAAAGATGGCTTCTTCTTCATCCCAACCTTCTTGTTCTTGTAGTTTCTCAAATGTAGAAATAGCCATTTCTAAAAAATGAAAAACGGAGCCAAAAGAGCCCTTCCCTTCTTGTTCTTATTCTTTATATTTTATAAATTCCATTTTCAGCTCATCCACAAGTAATGCCATTGTAAAAAAAATTTAAAACAACCCAAATGAGTTTAATCATTCAAATAAGAATTTCCAAAAGTCCCAAAGTCACCAAGCAATCCAAATACACACAGTCTATTTCATTTAACACTTTCTTCTTTTTTTCACTTTCTCTTCCTGGGGTTGCAATTCAGTGACAAAGTTCCAATTAAAATGTATCTTTTAGAAGTCTTGTTGTGATTTTGTTCTAGTCTTTTAGATTCCAAGCAATCTCCTCCAGCCAGATCTTAATCTTAATTCTTATCCTCTCCCTTCCCACTTACAGTATAAAAAAATTTTTTTCCAGTGTTCAGAAATCTTTATTGTCCCCTTGGCTTTAATTTTCCAGTTTGATTACCTGCTGATGTCAAAGTGAGTTTTTCCAATTTCTCATTCATCTGCTGTCACCGTAAGGAAGGAGAGTGAGAAAAAACAAACTTTCCCTTTTCACTTTCATTCACTGCTTCCAGATCTTCTTAGGTATCTTTTTCCAAAATTTAAATTCCAGGATATCTTGGATGTTGCTTCTCCTCCTGGTCAGCCAAAACTTTCACTTCTCAGCTTCCTCCTGCACATTCTTTTCCACATGAAAGCTTCTTTGTGGCGGCCATTTCTGACTGCCACTCTGCCACTTTCAGAAAAGGGAGTTAAGCCAGCTGAAGAGGGGGGATGCGACTCCCCCCAACCCCTGCTAGGTCTCTCCTGTCTTCAGCTACCTCTATGGGGTAGCTATTGCCCCGAAGCCGGTTGGCTCAGGGCACTCCAGCGGCGCGCACAGCAGAAACCGCGCACGATCGCGGATTCCTGCCACCGCTGAGCCTTGAAAACCGGAAGTCCAGTGATATAGGTCTATAATTTTTAACTTATTTTTTACTTGCTGTGCGTCTGTGTCCTCCTTCGGTACAAGTGTTATATATGCTTCTGACCATGTTTCGGGTATTCTCTTCTTTGTCATAACTTCATTCATAATTTCTAATAAGTGAAGATTCAATGTTTCCTGGAATGTCTTATAAAATATCACTGGCAAACCATCCAGACCTGGTGTTTTCCCAATGTTTTGCTTTTTTAAAGCTACTGTAAACTCCATCATTGTTATATTAGTTTCTAACACTGTTTCATTATCTTTGGTATCTGGGGCAAATTTGCTTCCTGTAAGTATTGTTGAATTCTTTCTTCCGAACATTCTCTTGATGGTCCAGTTTTTCATTGTAATCTTGAATAATTTTTTTCTTCTCTGCATTTCCATAGCATACATGTCCTTGTTCATTTATCAATTGATTTATTCTTCTCGAGTCTCTTTCCTTTCTCAATTTATATGCTAGCCATCTGCCTGGTTTATTTGCATCTTCAAAATAGTTCTGCTTCGCATTTCTAATTTTTTGTGCTCTTTCTTATTTTTCCATTAGCCCCATTTTATGTTTAGTTATGTCCATTTTAATTTTAATGTCCTTGTTCGTGGAAATTTCTGTAGTTCTTTTTCCAACTTCTTGTATTTATCTTCTAATATTTTAAAGATTTTTTCTGTTTTATATTTCTTTTCCTTGTATTGTCCATTATCAAACCTCTTGTATAAGCCTTCATCGTGTCCCAGAGATTCTGTAATGATGTATCCTCTTGTATTTTCTTCAAAGAAAAAAGTCAATTCTATCTCTATTTAAACTCTTTTTCCTTTAATATCGTATTGTTTAAAGTCCATCTAGATCTCCTTTTTTGTCCTTTCCATACAAGTGTTATTAGATTGTGATCTACCCAGGTACTTGCTTCTATTTCAATGTCTTGTATGTTAGAAAGCAATTCTGTTGACATCCATATCATATCTATTCTAAACCATGATGCATGTCTATTTGAATAAAAGGTATATTCTTTATTTTCCGCATTTCTCTCTCTCCATGCATCTTTTAAGTTTATCTTTTTTTTTTTTTTATAAAGAATTTTGTTAATTTTTAACAAACAAACATGTACAAACAAACACAAAACATAAAAAACATAAAATATCTTTTTGGACGGCAGTTTGATCCCGAGTTACATCTTTTTGTACAGAGATAAATTCAAGTTCATGCTTACTTTTAAATAACATTCCATTTCTTATTTATTATTTTGCATTTTCTATATAGCTTCTCCTCTCTTTTCACTCTCTTAATTCTATTATATTTATTTCATCTCAATTTAAATCATTATACTT
>BLBF01005274.1:0-10246 GCA_015471245.1 Laticauda colubrina
CACACGGAGCCAAGCTGCACTAAAAGCCTCCAACACAAGAACAGACTATTGCCAGCCAATCAAAGCCACAAAACAGACAGAAGAAACCAGGAACACCAATCAATCAAACTCCAAGTCCAATGAAACAGGTCCAGGCTCCCAACCAATCAAAATGGACCAGCCTCAAATTTAAAACCAGGAGCTGTAAGACCCATATCCATACAGAAGCCTGAAGATGGCAGATGAGATTCTGCTGAAACGTTGCTACAACTTTAACAGAACTACAATGACGTGGGATAATACCCGAAGGAAGCTAAACAGCATATATATATATGTATGTATGTATGTATGTATGTATGTATGTATGTATGTATGTATGCATGCTGTTTAGCTTCCTTCGGGTATTATCCCACGTCATTGTAGTGCTGTTAAAGTTGTAGCAACATTTCAGCAGAATCCCATCTGCCATCATCAGGCTACTGTATGGGTGTGGGTCTCATAGCTTCTGGTTTCAAATTCGAGGCTGGTCTATTTTGATTGGCTAAGAGTCTGAGTCTGTGTTCACTGGACTTGGAGTTTGATTGATTGGTGTTTCTGGTTTCTTGTGTCTGTTTTGTGGCTTTGATTGGCTGGCAACACTGCTCCTGCACTGGAGGCTTTCAGTGCAGCTTGGCTTCGTGTGAAAGGATGGCTATTATCTATTAGGAAGCCAGGTTTCATCTGGGTGCCTGGTGGGGGGGTGTTTGAGCTGGAGGTATCAGAGGGAGTCTGTTTGTGCCCAGGTGTTTGCCTGGCTAATGGTGTGGAGATCTTTCTATTTGAGAGTGCAGGCTTCCAAATGATTGACAGTCTGCTGGAATCATCTATTCATGCTTTCAGGTCTTTTTTCAATCTCTATGGCTTCTCTGATGATTCTGTGGCTGGGGTTTTCTATAGTGGCTAGGGTTTTGGTGCCATTGAAGTTGATGTTGTGACCTGTGGCTTTCATGTGTTGGACTAGAGAGGAGGTGTGTTCCAGCTTTTTTACTGCATTTTTGTGTTCATCCAGGCGGGTACTTATTCTTCTATTGGTCTGTCCAATGTATGTGGCCGGGCATGATGCACAGGGAACTTCGTATATGCCTTGGTTTTCCAGGTCAATTTTGTCTTTGGGGTTTTTAAGGATGGCTGCTATTTTTTTGTCTGTTTTGAAGGCAGTCTTGATGTGATGCCTGTGTAGTATCTTACTGATTTTGTCTGTAGTAACTCTTATGTAGGGCAAGACAGCTGTTCCATAGGTCTGTTGGTCTTCTAGGTCTCTGTTATGTCTTGGTGTGTTTTTGTGGATCAAGCTGGTGATTTTGTTTTTATGGAAGCTGTTGGCTGTCAATACTTTAGTCAGGGTGCATAGTTCAGTCTTTATATGTGTCTTGTCTGCCAGGTGTTTGGTTCTGGTAATTAGTGTTTTGGCCACGGAATTTATCTGTGCTGGGTGGTGGTGGGATTGGGCGTTGAGGTAGCAGTTGGTGTGTGTTTTCTTCTGGTATATGGTGTGTCCCAGTGTGCCATCTGTTCTTTTGTAGATTAGTACATCTAGGAATGGTAGTTGTAATAAACAAATAAACAAACAACTACCATTTGGATCAGGACCCAAGTACATTGTTTGGTGTCCTTGGACTTATCCACCCAGCCCAGACAGGCTATTTCTGGACAGGCTCCCATAGACATATCTCCTCCAATGAGCACTGCCCAGCAAATCCCAGAGGCAACCTTCACCCCTATGGCTGCTGGTTTAAGACAGGAGGAGGGATTACCTGAGACTATTCCCATCGAAATGAGGCAATGGGTGGAGATGGCGATACAAAAGGGCATTGCGGCTGGAGTTCAGCAATCCATCCGGACCAGAAACTTTTTGGCTACTTCGGAAGGGGGATCCCTGTCTGCTCGATCCTTTGCGCATATGGGACATCATCAAACTCAGGTATTCCCCAATATCCCTGACATACCAGCCCAGGGTCTTCGAGAGAAGGTGGTATTAGATGACCAGGATGTTCCCATGGAGATGGGGTCGATCCATCAGATGGACTTGGGGTTGTTAGAGGCTGACCCACTAGAACGAGGAATGTCGGATGATGAAGGCCTCATTCTGGACCAGCCTACCTTTTCTGGCCTTTTTCATCTGCATCTCTTTAAATCTTTACTGTTCAAAGCAAAGAACACCACTAAACTAGGCACATCCATTGTCAACAGGGTCTCAGGACGAATCCGAGGATCTAATATTCTCACAACCAGCTAATGAGGCAGAAACTATTCCTATTCCTCGTATGTTTGCTGAATTAGTACAAAATCAATGGGCATCAGCAGCATCCTACCCAGCCCCAATAGGGTATGATAAACGATATTATAATTTGGCACCAGAGTTTTCAAATTTTCTCAAAACGCTGGAGCTGGATGAGCCCATTGTGGCACTGGCCTCTTCTTCAACCTTTCCCAATGAGGACGAGGAAGCCCTGAGACCAGAGGAAAAGAGAGCAGAGTTGGCACACTGTAGGGTGCATGTTTCTGATGCCTGGGCCATTAGGGCAGCTACAGCTGCGTCCTTTTTTACACGGTCCTCCCTACGATGGCTCTTCCACTTGAGAGATATATTGCCGGCGTCAAATGTCAGAGCCCACCAGGACATTGCTAAGATCTCACGTATCAGCACGGAGACTGCTATGGCTCAGACATTGGCAGGTGGATATCAAGCATAAATGCAAGCTGGCATCAGCCCCAATATTGGGGGATAAATTATTTAGCAATGTCTTGGAGCCCCTGCTTATTGAGAATAGAAACAAGAAAAAAGTGCTTCCCCCTCTTTTTCGGAGGTCTGAAAACAGAACGCCCCAGTCATTTCGAAGGGGCTCCTTTTGGACCTACTATCAAGGCCCATATGTTCCCAGATCGCAGAGAACATCAGGCTATAGGCCCAATTATAGGTTGGAATCTTCCGACAGAGGCCAGTGTGGAGGCCAAAACAGAAGAAACCCCAGAGGTACCGGAGGCCGATTTTTTTGTTGCCCCAAGTGAGTCCTTGACAGCAGCTCCCATTGGAGGGCAGCTAAAATTGTTTGTTGATCAATGGGACAGCTCCCCCTCTCATGCATGGGTCAGGGACTCTGTTAGGTTTGGTTTGGCACTAGAGTTTGAATCCTCCCCCCCAAACTTTTTCATTAGGAGCCCTAGGTCTACAGACCCCATTAAGAGAGCGTTGATGCAGGAGGCTATCAATCATCTTCTGCATATTCGGGCCATAAGAGAGGTCCCATCTGAACAATGGGGTCAAGGCTGTTACTCTCTATTGTTTGTGGTCCCAAAGAGTTCGGGGGGCTGGAGGGCAATTCTGGACCTCAAACGTCTGAACAGATCATTGGTTTATCAAAAATTCAAAATGACTACTCTCCAGTCTATTCTGCTCAGCATCAGAAAGAACGATGTCCTGACCTCTATGGATCTGACAGAGGCTTATCTACATATATCAATTAGACCTGCTCACTTCAAATATCTTAGATTTTGCTATTGTGATCAGCACTACGAATATATCTCCTTATCATTCGGTCTGGCTTGGCCCCCTCGGACTTTTACCAAGATCCTAGTGGCTTTGGCTGCCTCCCTCAGGATCAAATCTATTTGTTTGCAATGTTATCTGGATGATATTTTAATTTTGTCATCTTCCAGACTTCAAGCAAATTTGGATAACAAGATTACTCTGGAGACCCTTCAAGGTCACGGCTTTTCCATAAATTGGGATAAAAGCCATTTGATCCCTTCAACTAGGTTAGTTCATTTAGGGGCACTGAGAGATACCGTGGAGGGCAAGGTTTTTCTCTCTCAGGACAGGTTGAATAGTATCCAGTCTTTGGCCAGAGAGATCAGAGCCTTAAAGAGGGTTTCACTGGTAGTTCTGTCTCAACTGTTGGGAAAACTGATTTCTTGTATTTCCATTGTGCCTTGGGCTCAATTCCATTCTAGAGATCTGCAATGGTTCCTGCTACCTTTCTAGTGATCCGGAAGAGCCACTTCCAACGTCCGGATAAAGGAACCACACAATGTCCTCCGATTGCTCTGCTGGTGGTCGGAAAACATGATAAACAAGGGGTGTCCTTCCAAGGAACCTTGCAGGGCAACGATCACAACTGATGCCAGCCTGGTAGAATGGGGAGCTCACTTCCAATCCCACACTGCACAGGGAATTTGGACTATTTCCAAACAATCACAAAGCATCAACCTGTTGGAGCTGCGAGCAGTTCATCTGGCGTTATGCAGTTTTCTACCCCTTTTCCAATCACGCCACATTCTGGTCTTGATAGACAATATCACAATCAAGGCCCACGTAAACAGACAGGGGGGTACCACTCCAAACTTTTGATGCTGGAGACAGCCAGGTTGTTCAAGTGGGCCGAGGCCAATCTGTTTTCACTCAAGGCAGAGTGAAGGCCCCTCACATAGCAGGGGCCTTAAACACACAAGCAGACTGGCTCAGCAGGACCACGATAGATCAGACAGAGTGACGCCTACACCCGTCTTTCTTCCAGGAATCAGTGAGGAGGTTTGGGCAACCGGTGATCGATCTATTTGCCTCTCCCCTCAATGCCCATTTGCCCCAGTATATTTCAAGGTACCCGACTCAGGGGGTGGAGGCCGTCAATGCCCTGCGATGTCAGCAGCCTCCCGGACTTCTATATGCATTTCCTCCATTCCCTGTAATACCCAGGTTGATCCAGAAGCTATTGGAGGAATGAGCGGAATTGATACTGGTTGCCCCTTACTGGCCCAGGCGAACGTGGTTCGCGGACTTACAGGACCTGTCGAGAGAACAACCTTGGAAAATTCCACCATCAAGGGTTTCCCTCTCGCAAGGGCTGGTACTTCACCCGGACCCACAATGACTCAGTCTAGCCATATGGAGGTTGAACGGAGCCATTTACGGACCCAACACATTTCAGAGATTGCCATTGCCACCATACAAGTATCCAGATGGTCCTCAACAAATACGAGGCCATGTGGTCCGCTTTCTGTCGCTGGTGCCGAGGGCCTAAGATCGACCCAACTGCCCCATCAATAGGATAATTATTGGACTTTTTACAGGAAAGGTTGACCAAGGGCCTATCTCCAAATACTTTATGCAGACAGGTGGCGGCCTTAGCCTCGGTGATATCCTGGGGTGACCTTCGTTCCATAGCGCACCATCCACATGTCTACAGCTTTCTTAAGGGGTGCTGCAAACTTACAACCTCCTGTAATTCACCGTAATCCCACTTAAGAGTTCAACAAGGTGTTAACTGCACTTACAACTGGCCAGTTCGAGCCTTAAAGAACCGTTAGTCTCAAATTCCTGACATATAAGGTGGTCTTCTTAATTGTGATCACATCAGCAAGGAGGATTTCCGAGTTGGCAGCATTGTCGATGAGAAAGGACTTGTGTGTGTTTCATGCGGACAGAGTGGTTCTCAGATTGGATCCATCGTTCACCTCTAAAGTAAATTCAGCCTTCCACAGAGCGTAGGAGTTGGTCCTTCCAAATTTTTGTCCAAAACCATCTTATAGACTGGAGCATCAATGGCATCGACTTGACATTTGAAGGGCGTTAAGAATCTGTCTAGACCGCATGGCAGCATTTCAAAAATCTGAGGCTCTATTCCTATCCTTCAACCCATCCACTTTAGGACACAGGGTGTCATCAACGACCATTGGTAGATGGTTGAGAGCCACCATAGCTAAAAGTTACGAATGCCAGTCCATCTCAGTTCCTAAGGGCATTACAGCCCACTCGACAAGGAGTACAGCAACATCAGCAGAATGGGCCACTCGGGCATCCATAGACAAAATCTGCAGAGCGGCAACTTGGGCTTCACCATCGACCTTTGTCAGAAATTATAAAATTGATGTCTACGCCTCAGCGGACACTTCATTTGGCAGAAGAGTCCTGCAGAGGGTCCATCGAGTTTAGGAGTGGATTTCGATCCAGACGGAGTCCCTCTCTAAGGACAAGCCAAGCTTTGGTATGTCCCACTTCTGGATGCTCTGAACAGCTCATGGGCATTGGTATTTTCCTGATATGCCCATTCTCTGTGAGCTGTGAAGAGCATCCAGCCCCACTCATTTATTTCTGTCTGCTGAGGTTCCGTTCCGGTCAGGGATCTTGATTAGGTGATGAGTCCCGGACTTTGGCACTCAGTCTTTGCAAAACTGGGGGACGGTGAGGAGGTGTCCCGTGGAGAAGGAGGAACATCCCAGAGTTTTAAGCCCAGCCTTTACAGAAGAGATTGAAGCACCTTCCACTTCTGGATGCTCTTCACAGCTCACAGAGAACAGGCGTATCATGTAAGTACCAATGCCCTATTTGGCAAATCTTGTAAAATGACTATAATAATTTGGATTTAGAAGGATGAAAGATAGTGTGTTAAGTATCAATTCACTAGCCTTCCCCAAACAGGTATCTTTGAAATGTTTAATTTCCATAAACAGGGAAGGCAGTCATACAACATAGAAAACTTGAACCAATTCAGAAATAATCAGTATTATTAATAATATACATCTTGCTACATTAAGACAGAACAATAACAGGAAATTACATAGCTGCCTACAGCTTGCAATATAGAAGTAATTAAAATAGAAAGGCATATTTGCAGGAAACAAAACCAGAAACTTTCTTTATGGCTCCAGTCTTTCCTTGAATAACTTGCCAGTGAAAGCAGACATTAATAACAAAAAAAAGTGGGCGGTTAGGATATTCTGTTGCGGAGAAGGCATTTTTCCTCTCTCTTTTTTCTTAACCATATGTTTCCTCTTTCCTGCCTTGTTTTCTATGAAATGGGTACCAAATCAGGCTAATTGTGTCAGTTCTAGGACTGCTTTCACGGTATTTTTGCCCAACTGAATTAAAACAATAAATCCAAAATTTCATGTACAGCTTATCCTAATAAGAGCTAACCACAGTTCTTACAATTTTGGAGGTCACTGCATGGTCTGGCTTATAATGCAAGAAAAAAAGGAGAATTCAATGCACAGTACAGATAGTCCTTGACTTATGACCACAATTGAGCTCAAAATTAATGTTAAGCAAATCTGTTGTTAAACTGAGTTTTGCCCCCTTTTACGACCTTTCTTGCATCATTGTTAAGTGAATTACTGCCATTGTTAAGTTAGTATCCTGGTTGTTAAGTGAATTTGGCTTCCCCATTGACTTTGCTTTTCAGAAAGTTGCAAGAAATGTCACTGCAACCATTATAAATATGAACCAGGTGCCAAGTGGCCAACTTTTGATCATGTGACTATGGGGATGTTGCAGTGGTTGTTAAGTGTGAAAAACGATCAATAGTCACTATTTTCAGCACAGTTGTAACTTCAAACAGACACCAAATGAATGGTTATAATTTGAGGACTACTTGTACAAGAGAACAGAGGCTGCATTGTGTTTCCTTTGGTTTCTCTTTTCTTCCATTTCTTTCATATTTTTCAACCGTGTTTTCTTAAAGGGGGAATTCAACTTGAAAAAACTTAAATGATCACATACTGTTTATATCAAACATTTTGAGTGTGGTGATGATGATGGTCTTTTAGTACATTTGAGCTTCTTTTGCTTTTAAATTACTGAAATCTAATGCATCCAGTTTGGGGTAGTCATTAAGGCAGGGGTGTCAAACTCAATGTCATGACCCTGTTGGAATCTGATTCCGAGAGGGAGGTCGAGCAGCTGACAGGGACTGGGAGTGTGGCTCTGGTGACTGTGGAAGAAACTGGGGAAGGGCACAGTCTGGCTGAGCCTTCAGAGGAAGACCTAGGGCCACCTCCTCTTCATCCTAGGGCATACAGGGAGGAACAGAGAAGGGAGCAATGTGAGTTACGGGGAGAAAAGGGTCATGATTCCCTTAATTAGCTGCCGCTGGGAAAACAGGATTTAATTGCGCATAGCACCTTGCTGGAAGCAAAGCATGAATTATCTTTGTTTGTCAAGTCTCATATGGGTTCCAGGAATCCTCCCCATTATCTTTTGAAGTCTGCAATTCCTTATCCTGCCCTGTCGTGTAAATTGCTCCAGCTTGTTTTGTGTTGGTTTTTATTTATAATTTATGTGTACTTTGGGTTCAGACTGAATTTCTTCTCTTTAAACTCTCTTGGGAGAGTTTCTTCTCCAGCCGAAGATAACTGGACATTGGGGGCCAAGTTGGAGGTATTAAAGGGACTTTACCGACTTTTGTGACTTTGTTGCTTTTGTGCCACACTCCTGGTCATCACACTCAAGGCCTGGGGCTGGATCCAGCGTGTGGGGTACTTATATCTGGCCCATGGGGCCACCCTGGAAACAACAAAGGACCACCCTATGGTGCTTCTGGCAGTAACCCTCCTGAGCTCTATTTTAGCTTGCAGAAGGTGCATACACACACACACACACACACACACACGTGTGTGTGTGTGTCATATATATATATATATGTGTGTGTGTGTGTGTGTGTGTGTGTGTGTCTGTGTGTGTGTTTAAAGTTTTCACGGGTACTTACATGTGTGCTGTTCAGCTTCCTTCGGGTATTATTAGTGCTTTCAAAGTTGTAGCAACCTTTCAGCAGAATCTCATCTGCCATCATCAGGCTTCTGTATTGAGTTTGTATTGAGCCTGATGATGGCAGATGAGATTCTGCTGAAACGTTGCTACAACTTTAAAAACACTACAATGACGTGGGATAATACCCGAAGGAAGCTGAACAGCACACACACACACACACACACACACACACACATGTATATATATATATGTGTGTGTGTGTGTGTGTGTGTGTGTTTTCTTAAGTTTTCGCGGGTACTTACATGTATGCTGTTCAGCTTTGTTTGGGTATTTTCCCACATCCTTGTTGCTGTGCTTTTAAAGTTGTGGCAACATTTCAGCAGAATCTCATCTGCCATACAGGCTTCTGTATTGTGTTCTCATTCGTCATCCTCAGGCTTGTGTCTTCGGCTTTGTACTTCTCGGAGTAATGTGACTTTGCAGCTGCTTCTTCCTTTTAACTGCTAGTGGGGGTGTGGCTTCATTGGGTGGGAGCTTGGCTGTGTTCTGATTGGCTGGGGGGGTGTTCTCATTGGTTGGGGATTTGGCTGTGTTCTGATTTGTTGGGGGGTTGGCTGTGTTCTGATTGGCTGGGGGTGTGTTCTGTTCAGGTGGGGGCTTGGTTGTGCTCAGGTTAGTCTTAGTTGCCGGGGGATTTGAGCTGGTGAGCTGTGATCCTGTTGTTTGGCTTCGCATTCGTGGTCGTGTCACATCTTCATGGTGGGAGTCAGTTCGCTTCATGTATGGGTTGGAAGGGTTTGAAGCGGGTAGTGATGCAGCTGCAGTGTGGCTTCTGGTCCGTGGTAGTGTCTCATCATCTGTGTGGGTGTGAGTCTGCTTTCTACGTGGAGGTGTAATTTTGTGTGGCCCTTGTGGGTGTGGGTCTGGTGTCATTCTTCATGTTAGGTACTCGTTTGTTAGTGAGGGCAGGTTTCCAAATGGCTGGTAGGTGGGAGGTATCATCTCGTTTATTCATGCTGTGTGGGTGTTTTTCTATCTCTATGGCTTCTCTGATTATTCTGTTGTTGAAGTGTTCAGTTTTGGTGATAGTTCTGGTATTTTTAAAGTCAATCTCATGTCCTGTGGCTTTGAGGTGTTGGACCAGGGAAGAGGTCTGGCAACATTGTGTTCCTGTATTGGAGGCTTTTAGTGCAGCTTGTCTCCAAGTAAATGGACGGCTATCATTTGTTTTGAAGCTAGGTTTCATCTGGGTGCCTGGTTGGGATGTGTTTGAGCTGGAGGTATCAGTGTTGCCAGCCAATCAAGACACAAAAAAAGCCACAAAACGGACAGAAGATATTAGAAACCAATCAAGCAGAACACAGCAAACTCCAAGATCAATAAATACAGACCAAGACTCCCAACCAATCAGGATGAAAAAAAAAGCATTCCGGCACAGTGTAGGCTAGCCCCAAATATAAAACTGAAATGGCTGTGAAAGTCTGACTCACAGACGAACCCAATACAGAAGACTGATGATGGCAGATGAGATTCTGCCGAAACATTGCTACAACTTTAAAAGCACAACTACAATGACGTGGGAAAATACCCGAACAAAGCTGAACAGTATACATGTAAGTACCAGCGAAAACTTAAGAAAACAAATATATATATAATTTCAGATTATAATATAACTTTGGATAATACCCGAAGGTAACTGAACAGCACACATGTAAGTACCCGCGAAAGCTTAAAAAAACAAATATA
>BLBF01005289.1:0-11763 GCA_015471245.1 Laticauda colubrina
TGGGGTAAGGTGACCAAATAAATCAGTCTTCCCTAGTTTCCAAGGGCGTTGGTTTAACTGAAAAAAGATGTGTTGCCCAAAATAATACACTTTTAAAATTCTAGGCCGGAACTTGTGGTTGAATTAAGCTATCAACTGTGCCATCTTCAGCTTGGTGCCTTGCTGACATCCTGCTATCAGGTTGAGAGGTTAGGAGAGCAAGTGGGCAAAAAACACATGTATGGGTCATATGAGACTAAATGTTGACCACATTGTGGAAATGATCAGAAAGGTGGATGAAATTAGTTCTAATTGAGATTTTGTATGGAAAAACAGCACATTTAATTCAGAGGGGCACGGGGGGGGGGGGGTTGTCGAGGTTTTCATAGATTTGTTTCCCTATCTTGGATTTCTACTGATAAAGCACATGTGTCATGCCCCTGTTGGAATGTGATTCCAAGGGGGAGGTTGAACAACTGACAGGGAGTGGGCTCCGGTGGCTGTGGAGGAAACTGGGAAAGGACACAGTCTGGCTGGGCATTCAGAGGAAGACCCAGGCCCACCCCTCTCTTCATCCTAGGGCACGCAGGGAGGAACGGATAAGGGAACAATGTGGGTTACGGGGGAGAAAAAGGCCCTGATTCACTTCATTAGCTGCAGCTGGGGAAACAGGATTTTAAAAGGGTGTTTGCACACAGCACCTTGCTGGAAGCAAAGCATGCATTATCTTTGTATGTCACATCTTCGCTGGGTTCTGGCGTCCTTCCAACTTTGAGGGGGGAGGAATTCACACACAGTCTCAGAGATGCATAGGCCAAAGGGGCCTCAATTACCAAATGTTCTCACAGAAAAAGAGGGACCACAAAGTCTCCCTCAATCATTTTAGCAGGGTATAACAAGAAAAAAGGATCATGCAGAGAAAATTCCACCATCACAGCTCATAGCCCTCTGTATATTTAGTAAAGCAAAACAAAAACAAAAAACCACCAACCCCTACTTCAAAATATAAACTTTCCCAGTGCTTACAGAAATATGGTAGACTATAGAGAGAACCTCAAATATTTTTTTTTTAAGTTCAATCCACCCAATAACTTTCTCCCTATTAAGCAAGTGGTACAGTCCATGCTGGCTATCATTTTCCTGTTCTTTGTCAACTTTCATGCAAAATTTTTGATTTTCATCCAAAAATTATCATTTCTAGCAATAATGGGAAATAAAGGTTCACTTCAGTCACAAGCAATTTTAAAATCAGCTCCAATTTAGGATTCATGGAGATCTAATAGAAAATTAAACCACAAGCAGGTCCTACTGTTAACATTAGACAGGGTTCAAGGCTACTGACTGCTTCCTTGCCATTAGAAGACAGACAGCACTTAAATCAGAGTCAGGTATTCAGCAGGTTCTGGCCAGTTTTGGCGAACAAGTAGCAGAAATTTTGAGAAGTTTGGAGAACTGCCAAATACCACTGGCCACCCTCTCATCTATTCTCTGCCTCTTGAGTTCCAGTTGATCGGCTGAGTCTTCTTCTGTTGCACTGCACAGGATAACGGAACTGGAAAGTAGGTTAGTGGGGTGGGGAGGGAATGGAGATTTTTCAGTATTCTTCCCCTGTCAGGCCCACTAAGCCACCCCATGCCTACCAAGGCACAACCAAAGAAATGGAAGTAAAAATTTTTGAATCCCGCCACTGACTGAAATGCCATCAGAATGTCACCAAACTCTATAGATCTGGCTGACATTGTCTCCAGTGGCCTCTTAAGACAAGATATCACCTTAAAGGACAGGTGAAGTCATTATTCTGATGTTAGCTGGACTTCAGAAGATGTACAAAAAACCCAAACATTTACATACCATTTCAGAAATGTAGTTGTCCAGACTCCTCTTAAAAACCTCAAAAGGAATTTGGACAGCCACTTTCCTGAAATGGTATAGGGACTCCTGCAGGGGGTTGGACTAGATGACCTCCAGCTCTTTTCTGATGAATTTAATTTCGGTGGTGAACTATTTCTCCAGCATCAACTGTCTGCATTAGAACTGACAGGAAAGGACCACAACCATTACAGAACAATGCCCCAAGGGATGGATTTGTGCTTTATTTATTTTTTTTCAGTAACATACTTTTCTCCAGCTACTTCTTTGCAAATGTAGCCCTAAGAAGTTTAGGCTTCCCAGAGGATAATTTGCTTCTCACTGTAATTTTCACAATTCTTGGCTTTGAGGCCTCTTCTGGTACTTCTCTAGTGACTCTCTTTGAAGTAAACATCACCCTGAAGCACCATCTTACATCCTGATCTTGCATCAGAAAATTGATAAATGCTTCAAGCCCTGCTCCTTGTGGTAAAAATTAAAGGATAGGCAGAGATTTAATTCTTGTGTATACCTTTCTCTCTGGATAAAGCTCAGTTTGCCTTTGTCTGAATCATGAAAGGCGCTAGAATTTCCATATTGTGAAGGTACTTTGAATTCAACTAACTCTTCTTGCTGTTCTTTTAATAGAAACAGGAAGGGGATTGATTCAGCCCTATGAATTATGGACCTCCTACTTCTGATGCTGCTGGTGTCCCAGATAGTCTCTGGGAAGCTGAGAATAAAGTGTTCCCTGAATTTCGAGCAGCAGGATGGAAAAAAACAATGGAGCTATTACAGGCCGGGAGACCATCTCATTAATATGATCACCACTGGAACTAAAATATCACGTACGCCAACGTTGCCTTTCAACATGGCTCCTTCTAGTCAGCCTCAATTGTAAGTCATTCAAACCGATGGATTACATTTCCTCCCTTCATGGTTCTGAACACTCTCTTTCTTTTCTTTTTCCACTTATGCCTTCATTGCAGGAGCTGTCTAATTTTTTGAATTGTTTTGATTTCCATTGCATCTCCCCTTTGTCTTATTTCATAGAAAAAAAGTCAAATCAATCCAGATTATATACTATTCTCCATCCAGTCCTGACCTATCACTTGAATTCCAACTGAGTTATTGAATGGGTTGTAGTTGCCACTGCCTAGGCCATTTCCATATTTATAATTTGCTTGTTCAGTGGCTGATCCTATAAGGAACAGAATCTGACTTTATATTAGAATTGCTTTTCTGGGTTACTTATGAAATGGTCTCTTGCCATTTCAGCAATAGCAATATCAATATCAATAGCATTTAGTTTGTATACTTTTCCATAGAGTTTTTACAGTTCCCTCCAAGTAGTTTACAAGTAGAAGCATTTACTGCATATTGCCCTCAACAATTTGAGTCCTCAATTTACCAACCTCAGAAAGATGCAAGTCTGAATCATGCCAACATGGAACTCTTGGTTGTGGGCAGAGTTTGATTTGCAATACTGCAGTTTAATCACTGGATCATAAGGGCTCAATGTATCTACTTTAAGGATGGAATGGTTTTGAATTCTGATTACTTTGGCAGATGAGAATTTGCACTGCTGCAAATAATTATTTATTTGTGATTTTTAATCCTAATGGGAAACCATTCCATCTCATCCCATCTCCCCTAAATAGTGATTGAAATGAAATAGTGCTGGATAACTATCATTTGCCTCTTGGTATTGGCTTAAGACTAAAGGCTTATGGAGACAAGGAGAACAAAATTGAAAAAAAGGATTTTGTTGTTTCCATTGATGATAATAACATGAACATTTTTTACATTAGTTACCCTTTTGATAAGTTAAGAATACTACGCTACATTTTTAATATTCAAGTGGTCAACAAGACTCCCCAGCTTCTGCAAAATCTCACATTTGGCTACAACATCCATGACAACTATTTGAACATACTTGGTACTTCAGAAGCCTTGCTAGACATGCTCTCTACTGGAGAAGCCAACGTTCCCAACTATAGCTGTGGAAGAAAGGACAACATTTTGACTCTTGTTGATGGAGCTCCTGAAGACATCTCCATTCAGATGTCAACATTAGGAGGCACCTACAAAATCCCTCAGGTTTGTATGTGTACTTTTCTAAAGGTAAATTGAGTGGGGTGATGGATTGTTATGTGATACTTTCACTTCAGAACTGAGGAACTGCTTCTTACCATGGCCATTGTAGGTGTCATGATTAGGGATTGGGATCCACAATGTTTAGGAGGCAAGGATCAAAGCAGTGATATCCTCTCATGACATCATCATCATTGCTTTGGATCTCACACTTGAGAAGGTGAGAAGAGACTCTGTGTTTAATCAAAGGCTCTTCTGGACAAAAGGATGGTGAAGCAGAGATGGCAAGCTCATATTTTGTACATAACCTTAATAAAAATACAGACATGTTTAATAGTAAGCCAATCCCAAATTCATTAGAAGAATCCACCAGATGGATTTTCTTGCCATAGTTGATAAATACATATGTTTTATGAACTTGAAAGAACCACTATGATTAATTAACCACTTTATTTTTTTAAAAAATATAAGCATATTATCCAGTATGTCAACAAATTTTGCCCTAAAATGTTCATGATGAAGTTCATTGTGAAAATTTTGAAGAAAAATACAACACCCCGGGAGGGCTTTTTAGCAGCTAAACTTTTTATAAAATATCCCCAGTGGTGCTTTCCTCTTTTGGTAGGTTCATTTAGCCATATCAATAATTCTTATCATATCCAGATGGGCTGAAGATGGCAATAGTGCTTTTTCATGTATTAAAAATGGAAGAGAAGGACCCTAGCAATTATGGGTCCATTGTCTAATAGATGTTGTGGTTAAAATATGTGCTCAGATCCTCTTGAGTAGAGTTGAGAGTGGGGAGATGAAGAAATAATTTCTTGCTGAAGATCAAGCAGAATTTTGGCGGTCCAAGAGCACTCCAAATTTGGTCTTCAAAGGAACTACATCTAGATTGAGGAAAGCTTGCAGTATAGTACCTCAAAATTCTGTCTCAAAGTGTAGTAACTCAAAATCCAATGCCCAATTATCGGTGTTACATTAAATCTATGGAAACCGACAGACTCCCAAAATTCCATCTTTTAGAAGAGACAAAATTTCCATTGATGACTTCTTGACTAGTCTAGTTGAAAAATAATATTAAGAATTGTGGCTTTCCTGTGCAGCTGGAGAACAAACTAAAAACCTCTCTGCACAAAAGAATCAGATATTGAAACAGACATCTTCAATAACAATGACACATTAAAATGGATGAGCTGCTATAAATGTATTTCCAAATTGTCAAATTTTTCAAAACAGCCATGCCAAAACATCTTAATATGGTATTTACTCAAACAAGGTCTGAGAAGCTGGAGAGAAGGTTTAAATATGAAAGATTTAATCAAAACTCTTATAGTAAACAGAGTTGTATTTACGAAACTCCAGAGGCAGATAAAACACATTTATTATTTGAAGATCAATTGTATAAGAAAGAGTTCAGTATCTTCAACTGCAGTTTAGATGAACCACCTATTGGGATCCTTATATTAAAACAGCATATTTCCTGTTTGTTGAAAATTCAAAAAATACATATAATATGGCTTTTTATTTGAACAACACATTTAAGTTGAGATTTGCAGATCTAATTGCCATAGGGATGATACAAAAATATGATTTGCATTCTTTATTCTTATTCTTTTTAGCTTATTTTATAATAGTCAAGGTGGCACAGTGTTTAGAATAGAGTACTGCAGGCTAATTCTGCTGACTGCCAACTGCCAGCTGTATGACAGTTCGATTCTCAGCAGTTTAAGGTTGTCTCAGCCTTCCATCCTTCCAACATCAGTGAAATGAGGACCCAGGTTGTTGGAGGCAATATGGTGACTTTGTAAACTGCTTAGTGAGGGCTGTAAAGCTCTGTGAAGTGTTATATAAGTCTAAGCACTAATGCTATTTTCTTTTATCTCTTATTATATACAGTATTGTTTAATGTTTCACCCACAAATCCTTCCAATCCAGATACACCCTCAGGCTAGACTTAGTCTATTCTGACACGAATATGGACAAAATGATGGAATGACAATAAACTACTCAGATAGGTTTATGAAAACAAAATTGGATTTCTGTAAAGCTGATATTTTGGAATGGGATCTGATTCCAAATATAACACAGCATTCTTTGTTGCTTTTTCAGATCAGTTTTGATTTATTTTCAGAGTTGTTGCACGATAAAAGTCAATTGCCCTTTTACCACCGGCTTTTCCCCAAAAAAGGGTTCCTCTACCCAGAAATTGTCCAAGTGCTCCTCCACTTCAGATGGACCTTGGTTGGTCTCTTTGCTTCCGACACGGAGAACGGAGAGAATTTCATGAGGAGTTTTATTCCTTTTTTTGTCAAGAATGGAATTTGTGTTGTTATGTCACAACGATTATCGACAATTCAACTCACAGTAGCCCTCAGGGATGCCCTCTCTAAGTGGAGGCAAGTCAATGTCTTTCTTCACTACATAGAATATGGTGCTGTTTTGGATAGAATTCTTCCTTTCCATTTTACACTTATGCGTTTGCCAGGACCCATTGAAGGGAAAGTCTGGATCACAACACTCATCGGACTATATCCATTGAAAGAGCACAGAGCTCTCAAATATGTGAATAGTATCTGGACTGTTGACTTTGAAAGAAAAGAAAGGCCACCAAAGGATGCCTACGAGTCCCATTTCTTTCTGGATCCACCCTTTAGAGACCAGACGTTTCACTGTTCTTTTTCAAAGCACGTCTTTTCTGCCAAAGGCCGGAAAAGATGCACAGAGAAAGCACCACTGGAGACCCAAGCCAAAAGAATCATGATGATGTGGGTCACTAATTTCCATCATTTTCACAGCGTCATTCAGACTCTGGCCCATGTCTTGAATGCTGCGTATTCCTCCAGATCCAGGAGGAGAAGGAAAGAGAGTGAAGACAGGTTGGGGGCTCCAAGACTGCAGCCATGGCAGGTATGAACTCCCAACAAGGATCCATTCAACTTAGATCCTTTTGAGAAGGAATCCAAAGAGAAGCAAGGGTACTATATCCATCTACTCAAGTTACAGGAGGCCAACAAGTTTGGCCAATCTAATCAGTTCAGTGATGATTTTCTGGCACTGTGAGAGATATACTTCGATGTTCAATAGTGTTAATTTTAAAAAGGATGCATGCATTTTAAAATACATTCCTGTATTTATGAGTTTATGATGACTAATTTTAGAATTTTACCTTCATAATTTTGAAGGAGCCCATTCAGCCACCTAGCTCAATCTCTCCTTTCTTCAGGAATCCCAGTTAAACCTTTTCTGGCTTGTCAGTCATAGCATTAAGACTATCAGTGGAAGGGAAACCATACTTCTCTTTTTTACTTTCTCAACTCTAAAGCTACTTTTCTTTTTAGGATGTTTTTCCTCTCCTTCATCCGTAATCTCCTGGCTGAGTTTATGATCTTATGGTGCCTCACAATCTGCAATAGCGGGACACAAAATTTAAGCTTTTTTGCATCATCTTTTTACAATTGGAAGACTGTTGTAGTTTCCAGCTAAGAGAATTTATTTTTTGAAAAAGGTGTTCCCAGATTCCTTCTGATTTTCCACTTTAGTAGATCAACATGGGTCTTGCCTTTCTTCAAGGCTAACAGCAGCCTCCTTTGAGCTCATTGTTTCCTTCATAGCCCTTCCCTAAAGATGATCTAGGTGTTGTGCAATGTCTTCTCCAAGCATGGAGCCTCCAAGGAGACCTGGTACCAAAGGTGCTACTCAGCAGGTTTTGACCAGTTCTAGAGAACTGGTAATGGCAATTTTGAGTAATTTGGAGTACCACCTCCGACTGGCCCCAGCCCCATCTATTCTCTGCTTCCCAAGTCCCAGCTGATTGGCTGGGTCTTTTTTTTGTTGCCCTATATAGGAGAATGGAGCTGGAAAGCAGGTTAGTGGCATGGGGAGGAAATGGAGATTTTACAGTATCCTTCCCCTGCCATGCCCACCAAGCCATTCCATGCCATAGCCACCGAGCCACGCCCACAGAACCAGTACTAAAACAAAATTGAATCCCACCACTGCCTGGTACTTGAGTTGGGATCCCCCCAAACTAGAATACAGACTTCCTCGAGATTCTTATGGATGCATTTGCCTTCTTTCCACATGAATCTTACTGCCAACTCACATCTGAGTTTGCAATCAACTACTATTTTGAGATCATTTTCACAAATATTCATATCAAGTTTGGAATCTCTCACCCTTCTTGCTCTGCATTTCATTTTAATTCTTCCATATAGAAGCCTTTGTACTTTTCTCTCTCTCTCTCCCTCTCCCTCTCCCTCTCCCTCTCCCTCCCTCCCTCCCTCTCTCTCTCTCTCTCTCTCTCTTAAATTCCTTTCGATTCTTTCCAGCCTATTTTGATAAATCATGAAGATGTGTTTTTGAATGTTTTACCTGGTTCTAACTTTTACATTTAGACACCCAATTTGATATCAGCTACCAAACGTAGCCATTTCATCCCATTTCATCCAAATCATTAATAACATTATTATGAAATTAAATTTAGGATTGTTATCAAAGAAAATAAAATAAAAACACTACTGCTTCAAAAAAGTTTCTACTAGATTTTACTTATGCATGTTTCTCTATCAGGAAATCATAAGTGTTTTTCTGGAAGCTTCATCTTTTTGAAGTACACAATTTTAAAGACAGTATTATTCATTTAATTGTTATACCATCCAGCCCCCATTTAACTACCTTCCTAATAATCACATCACAAATTGTTTCATTAATGCTTTGTTGAAATCAAGTTATATCATCAACATTCCTACAATCTATTAAAAATGTGTCATCAAAGAAAAGGGGTGGGGATCCCCAACTAAGTAATAGGCAGAGAGAGAAATTCCAAAAAGATCCTTCCTAGCTCCTCAGATTGTAAAAAATGTTTTGTAAAAGATTGTAAAAAAAAAAAAAGATTGTAAAAAGAAATGCAAATTGGGACATTTGCAATTTCAGACATGCACTCTTGTCACACTGTGAGATGAATGGGTAAATTTGATAGACAGACAGAGAGATACAATAACTAGACACAAGGACAGTTTTTCCCCAAATGCCTTCACTCTGCTAAATAAATTCCCTCAACTCTTGTCCAACTATTTACAAAGTCTGCACTACTATTACTGTTAATCTTCTCATCACTCCTTATCACCCACCTCCTTATCACCCACCTCCTCCCACTTGTGACTATATGACTGTAGTTTTGTCACTTGTATCCTTACGGTTTATATTGACTGTTTCCTAGTATGATTTGATTGCTTATTGTACCCTATGACTATTATTAAGTTCTGTACCTTATGATTCTTGACTCTCAACGAATGTATCTTTTCTCTTATGTACACTGAGAGTATTTGCACTAAGACAAATTCCTTTTGCGTCCAACCACACTTGGCCAATAAAGAATTCTACTCTATTCTATTCTTCATGGATGGCTAAATAAATATTCTCTTAATGTAGCCATCAAGTAGAATTCACTCACTGGGGCCTGTTCTAATCTGGTCTACATGTGAGGTTAGCCTGGCAACTCTTTTCTTGACAAATCCATGCTTTCTGTTAATCATCCTGTTGTTTCAAAGACTTGATGAATATTCTCTCTGTTTGTGCAATCTATGACATGCTCTAAATATTTCCTTTAACTGACAAATTTTGTCAATTATTTTTAATGTATATATTGTCAATGTATATTTGATAAATTTTGCTAAACCTTTCTTTTCCATTTTTGGGAACCTGTTCTCCCAATTAAGAATATTTACAAGTTAGATCACTGTAGAAGAAAGGTTCAACTGGGAACAGACAAAAAGGAATAAGTTACCAGATTTACTGCTTTTAAAATTCCTGGATCTTCCCATTCTAGTTCCATCCCTTTCTGGAGAAGAATGAGTTTCTCAATGTTTCCACATACGTACTGTACTTGGACCAAAACGGAGATTTAAAGGCTGATCTGAAGATTATTAGCTGGGTGTTTTTCCCCAAGAAGGATTTAGTCAAAAAAGATCTGGTGATCTTTAAAAAACAGAGACTTCGTGTCAACCAAGATCATCTGTCATGGCTAAAATTGCATAACAGGGTAAGAGAAAGAGTGGTATCTTTCCTGTGTTTTCCAATGGGTTCTGATCCATTTCATTGGGCTAAGCCAAGGCACCATGGCTTCATGTTGAAATGGAGAAGCTGCATGAAAATGGTAAGAGAAGCCCTCAAGTGCTAGGAAAGATGATTTTCTCGTTCCTTGTTATCAGATAGCAAAGAAGAAGGCAAATTTGTTTCATGGTGCTTGAATTAAAATTTGGACTGACTTCGATGAAATTGAATCAAGACTGAATTGTGGTTCTATTGGTCACAGTATGAAATAAGCACTGGAATTAGGATTTATCCTATCCTGGTTGGGTAAGTGTCCCATGAAAAGGCAGGGCAAGGTATTTTTAAGCAACACAGATCTAGCCAGAGTTATCGATTTCAATCTTTCACCCCACTGAGATAGACCTTCTGCTCCTACAATGGATGTCCAAAACTTTCAGATGGCATAGAGCAAACGTGGCAACTTTAAGACTTGTGGACTTTGTTTCTGGTTTGAGTCTCTTTGGCAACAGATCAAAATCTGCGATCGTGCACGGTTTTGATCTGTGCTCACTGCCAGAGCACCCCGAGCCAGCTGGTTTCAGGGCTAAGTCACCCCGTAGATGTGCTGAAGAAGGGGGAGACTGCCAGCAGGGTAGAGGAGAGCCGCATCTCTCTTCCCCAGCTGGCCATGACTCCCTTTCCCGAAGGCAGTTGCAGCGGTGGTCAGAAATGGCCACCTCAAAGAAGAACTGAATGGGAAAAGAATGTGCAGGAGGAAGATAAGAAGGGAAAGTTTTGGTTGACTGGGTTAAACTGAAAAAGCAGCAATGTAAGGTCCCCTGGAATTTAAGTTAAATAACATTGTTCTCAAAGAAGATATTGAAGCTGCAAAGGAGAGAGAGAAAGGAAAGGACTAGGTTTTTTTTTTTCTTCCCTTCCTTAAACTGACAGCCAAGAAACTTAAGCAAGAAATTGAAAAAAAATCCACTGTGACATTAATAGGTATCTAAGCTGAAAATAAAAGTCAAAGGGATAATAAAGATTTCTGGATATTTAAAAGTTTTCAAAGCAGGAAAGGAGAAAAAAGAGAATAAAAGGGCAGGACTGCCTGGAACCAAGGAATGGAACGGTAACTAAAAGGAACTTACAGTGAAATTTTAACAAGATTCCTCAAAGATATATAATAATGGAAACTTGGCAATAAAATAATAGAACCCCAGAAAAAGAAAGTGGAAAAAAGAAGCAAGAAGAAACAGCCTTGGATTATTTGGATTATTTGGTGATTTTTGGTTTTTGCATCTAGATGACTAAAATTAAAGCCCCTGTCACACTGCACCAACGGATGCAAAGAGGATGTAAAACGGACAAAAAAGCTTGCCATCCGTTGGTTAACGCGATGTACTCACTGCCTCCGTTTTGTTTCCTCTCTATCCGTCCAGCATCCGACTATTGACGTTTCATCCGCTCAGAAAGTTTTGAGCTGCCCAAAACTTTTGCGCAGAAAATGTATCCAATTTGTCCGTTATGCATCCGCTACGCATCCGTGACGCATCCGTTCTGCATCCGTTACGCATCCGCTATATTCGCTAGGCATCCGCTGGGCATCCACGCAACTTGCATCTCCTCGGACGCAGGGAGGAAATGGAACGGACACAGAACGGACGCAGAACAGATGCAGAACGGATGCAGCATGGAAACAAAGTGTTTAAAATGGAAAAAACGTTCGCAGAGGGGACCTATCTCAGATATTAAGGATGTCTACAGGATGCCTAGAGGATGCCTAGAGGATGCCTAGAGGATGCCTAGAGG
>BLBF01005291.1:0-21780 GCA_015471245.1 Laticauda colubrina
AAAAGCCCAAGATTTCTATGAAAGACTGGTAGGCTCTGAAGCAAAGATGAATTAGAACTGGAATCCCAAGAAGACCAAGAGCATCAACAGAAGGGACAGAAGACCCTAGAAAACTTGAAAAACAACCAGCAACAACAAGAAGAAAAAGAAGAAAGCAAGGCACAGTATCAACCACAAATAGAACTTGGAGTAACTACAAGGCAAAGAGCGAGAATTAATTAGACTTAAACGTTCAAGAAGAATAAGACCAATCAAAAATAAAGAGGGAAAACAAGAAGTAAGAAAATCATCCAGTAACAACAAAAAAGAGAAAGGCACAAAGAGAAACTAGAGCAGTCACAAGACAAAGACCAAAACAAAATTAAATAATGGAAGAAGAAAGTAAAATATTGTTAATTAACATAAATGGTCTAAATTCTACGATAAAAAGGAAAAAGACAATAGCCAAATTAATTAAGCAAAATGCTGACATAGTATGCCTACAAGAAACCCATATAAAGAAATCAGATGAAAAATATTTAGAATGCCCGAAATTAGGGAAGCTATTTACCGCATCGGCAGATGCAGGGAAAAAGAAAGGGATAGCAGTGTATGTGAAAGAGGACATGAAAGCAGAGTTAATATGGTTGGATCCTGATGAAAGAATTATGGTTTTGCAGATCTTTTGCAGATTAATGCTATTCCAATCCTTTTAGTGTTAATTTATGCCCTGAATGGAGAGCCAAAAGAGTTTTTTAAGTATTTATATGAAAAATTAATAGGATTGGAAAAAAGAAATATTTGTATCATAGGGGACTTTAACGCTATTGCTGATTACCAAAAAGACCACAGTATTGTGGGAGAGAAACAGAAAAAAGAGAGAGAGCTTCCAAAAATATGAATGGAAATGAGGGAGTTAAATTTGATTGATATATAGAGAAGGTTAAACCCTGAGAAAAAACTATTTACATTCTATTCAAACTCCCACCAAATATGGACACGAACTGACATGGCTTGGATGAATGGGGAAATAGCAAATGAAATAAAAGGGATTTAAATTCTACCCAATGAATGGGCAGACCACAATCCAATTCAGATAATTTGGAAAGATAGAAAACCTAGGAAAAGGTGGACATTAAATCACAGTTAATTAGAGAAAAAGAATATACGAATAAACTTAAAGAGGAATTAAACTTTTTCTTAAAGGAAAATAACAATGGAGCAACTACGAAAAAAACATTCAAACTTGCGATGACACATTGTCACATGACGTGTCACAACTTTCTCCTTTGCTAAAATGGGATGGGTGTGGCCAGCGCATGATGCATCTGGCCGTGGCCCATGAGTGTGACATCCCAGATCTAGATGGATTTAACTGAACAAATAATTTTTTGAGGAATGCCAAAATACTAGGCCCAGATGATTTTCTCACAGAATTGTATAGAATGTATAGCTATTCTGACCCATAGATGAAAACTAAATCTTTTAAAAATGTTTTAGGTAAATATTTTAAGTATAATGTTTTGAAAAAATTGCTTTGCCTGAGGTATTTTGTTCTATATGTGATATTATTGTATATATTCATAAAATATATTTTCAGAAATATAGCATATATTTTAGATTTATTAGGGAAAATACTTCCATATTTTTTTTAATGAATAAAGCTTTAATGGCTGGTGGCCTGCATTGTTCAGGTTTAAGGTTATACCAAAATCACAACTTCTTTCTCAGAGTTAGCATGGCTATTAATTACTAATTCTTGATACAGTAATTAACATGCTCTGATGTTAAGGAGTTCTATTCCCCCTCCCCATCTGAAAAAAAAAAAAGCTCTGTTCCAATTGCCAGTTGTCTCACATTCCATTACCTCAATTCAAACTGGCACTCCTTCACTCAGGAGTGGTCTGGGGCTCTTCACAGTACTGTCAGTATCACACCAAAATGTTCCACCGATGGAACTGCTTCCGGACTCAAAGCAGCAGGAGCGATATTCCCTTATGTGTTTCAGTCACCAACTACCACTGAGCCAACAGATTATAAAACGGATTTCTCCTGCATAGTCCAATTACATAGTTGTCAGAAAGCACGGGTATCCAGCTAGTCACTGTATATTCCAGGAAAAGGAAGATCACTATAGACATTTTTAAATAGTTTATGATAGTTTTGGAGATTGTCATGTTTGTGTGCGTGTTGGGTCTGGTCTCTGGGTGTTATGTGAATTTCATTGTATGTGTATACTGTGTAATATATATGTACAATGACAATAAAGTCTTGTTATTATTATTGACCACAAAAAACAAGAGTGTACACAGCAAATGAAATAACTATGCTGGGTTTCGTATCACAAAATACTAGTCGAACACTTCCCAAGCATTTAGGACGATGTGAATTATGCAAATTATGTGAATTTATTGGCAAATTATGCGAGCCGATCCCAGTAAGGCAGCATTCTGCAGCTGACCAATGGTGATTTTATCAGCACCAATTGTTTTTAAGTGCTTGCCTAGGTCTTTAGGCTTTCATTATTGTTGTTGTTGTTGTTGTTGTTAGTCTAGCCACTTGATCATTTATTTTAATAGCAAAACCAAAGTGACAATAGGATAGTAACAGCTTTACCAAACTTACTGGAAAAGAATTGGAGATTGTAACAAGCATGGAATAATTATCTTATCTCTGTACAAATTTCAGTGTTATTTTTTTCTTGTTACAGGTAGCAGCAGCAACATTCTGTAAAGTAACACTGAGTAACATCAGAATATGTAGACAATATGCCATCATTTTAGTTATCTAAAATAATTGATTCAGGGAATTCTGAGCTTCCTAAGCTATTTAATTAAATATCATTCTGCCTCCCCCACCTGAGAACAAAATTCCTGTAATTTAAAAAAAATAGATTTTGTGCACTTGAGTCATTCCTACAAGGAACATGAATACATCAGGAATGGATATACACATAGATTTTATTAATAATCATAACCAGTAATCCTACAAACAGCAGCTGGTTCTGGGAAGTTGTGAAAGTTTTCTTGTGGAAGTAGTGTATGGCGAGAGGAAAGGGATTGATCCTGATCTCTTTTAAGGGTGTGCTAGTATGCATTTACTTGAAGAGAACTTCCATAGATGCATCCTTTTTAAGGAACACTGTTGAGAAATAACGTGGTTTCAGTGAAGAACATTAGCTGCTGTTTATTTTTAGTCTTGAGTGACTTGGCCTAGGTCCTTTCAGGACTTTTCTATTATCTATCTATCTATCTATCTATCTATCTATCTATCTATCTATCTATCTATCTATCTATCTATCTATCTATCTAATCAAATTCTTATAATCTAGACAACTGTCCAAAAAATTGGACCTTTCCCCATAAAATGGATTATTAGCCCAATGACCATAGAACTTGAGTCAATTAATCCAGTGATTGTAGAACTTTGCCAAAAATGCTCAGATGCATACACCCAGTATTTCATTTCAGCCTACTGAAACCAGAGATCATGTCTTCCCTAGGTCCTGAGTCACAACCAACTCCTGACCCCATTATAATTGAGAGCAACACTTTGAAGTCAAATACATTTTTGACATATGCATTGGGGGGAAATCCAGTACTTGGTAGCATGGAAAGCCTTCCCTCCTTTGGAGACTGAATGGGTTGATATTATTAAACATATTAAAGTCTGCAAATTGCTTAAAAAAATTCCACAAATAGTACCCAGATAAACCTTATTGAATTGCTAATTAGATAATTTCTTTCTTTCCCTTCCCCTTTTTTTACAGGACCAATGTTTCTGCCAAGTGGGGCAGAATGTCAGGTTTGCCAGATTCAGCTTGGCACCTCACAGGCGTCCTGCCATCAAAGAGTAGAAGTGGTGAGGGAGGATAGATGGGCAATAAAACTGTGTGTAAGGAAATAGGGAGAGAGGAATGACAGGTAATAAAGACCAGACAAGCACAAAACCAGTTTGTATACAAGGCCAGGCACCATGAGAAAAAATGTGGATTACCCCAAACAGCGCTCTCAAAACTCTTCAGCAAGTTTCAATTGGCTGAAGATGGACTGGTCACAAGGGGAGGACTAGGATGAGGGAAAACCTTTCTTATCTTTTGAGCATGGGAAAGTCTAGCCTGACTTTACTGCAGCCAACATCTTAAGAGTAAAATAATATTTTGCTTCAACCAAATGGAGTCTTTCTTTCCTAAGGGATCAGATTGAGGCAGGTTTGACAGGGAGATTGTGAGTTTTAATCATGCCTTCGGCATGAAAAATAGCTGGGTGTCTTTGGGTCAGTCACTTTCTTTCATGCCAGCTTACTCCCCAGGGTTGTTGTTGTGGAGAAAGGCTCATTATTATGTATGAATAGGGTTGTTATTGTTGTGAAGGAGGAAGAAGGAATATTAGGTATATTTGATACCCTGAGGTATACAAAAGTGGGATAAAAAAATAATAAAATAAGTAAATATACCTGAAAGGATTATCCATAGGTTGGTTTACTATATAAACATCACATTTGGCTATATAGTTTACAAAGCAATTCCCTCTACTGTAGCTCATCCTATCATGGTACTCAGAAGTAAAATCTTATTCCTTGTTTAAGGATTATATATCACATACAATCAAGTATAGATAGTGGTTCTGTCTCAAAAGAAGCTGACATAGTCAAAATTGTAATTAGTGAAATTTTAATGGCAAACAAATGTTCTTAAAAGATATCAGGACTAAATAATAAAAATAAGAAAAGCATGAGATACAGGGTTTTTTAAAAGTGATTTTTCACTTGTTTAAGCTTGAAATTCTGTCAAGAAATATTGGAATTATTGCAAATAAAAAAATATTTGAAATAATTTAACATTTGTGAATTTATTTATACAAATAAAATATATATTTTTAACACACAACTAATAAAGAATGGAATTTGATATTGCAAAAGTGTCAATCTTGTTTCTACAGAATATTCAAAATGAAAAAGTAAGATTTAGGCAAAACATGGTGGATCAACTCATAACAAAAAAACAGAATGAACTTGAAATTCGCTATCATAATCATCTATATGGAACTGTCCTTCCAAAGCAGTAAATAATCTGCTGTATTAATACAGAGATTCAAAAAGTCTTTAAATTAAATGCTGTATTTTATCTTGAGTTGCTTAATAGGAGAATCTTCCAAATGAGATTGTTCCAAATGATCAAATAAACAACGTACAGCTATAAGGAGAGAGAGAAATCTGGTATTACATTATGTTCAAATTAAAAATACATTTAGCATTTAGTAAATTATATTATAATTCAATTTATATATTAAAAAGACAATAAATGTTGCAAAGGCCCTCCTGAACTAAGAGTCATATTAAACTTGAAATAAACTGTAACATTTCCTTAACCTTAACTTTATGAACAATGCAATCCACTGCTATCCAGATGTAATTCTACAAAAAAAAAGGCAGAAGATGGCTTGGCCATTCTTCATTTTTGGTTCTTTGTTTCCTTATCTTCCAATATAAACTGAAATAAAACATATTTACACAGCTAGAAAGCATTTCATAGACCCAACAAATCCTTTTATAGTTTGTTCTGAAAATTTTTTTTCAAATATTTTCAGGGACAGAAGGGTTTCTGTGGAAAAAATGTTATAATAAATATTTTTAATATATATAGAATAGTGACATGCTACAACATTTATATTAATCTCTAAACTATCAAGCCTGTTGATTTTAATAGTGACCCAGTAATGTGTTTTACTTACTTTTTTTCTCTGATTCTGACATAAGCATAACCGCCATATCAAATCTTTTGGATTCTGATAATTTGTGCAGAATTTCAAGGATAAGTAAAGGCTCTTCTTTCCTTGCAAAATAAGATATTAATTCATACATATCATTATTTTTATTCATGGCATAAAAATAGCACAACATTGACTAAAATGAAAAATGCATATTTGAAAATAATTCATGCAGCTGCATAGTCTAAAAGCAGCTACATACAGTATAAAATGTAGAATTGTTGCTATTAGACGTATCTGCAACTATATGGTTCTAAACTGCCTAGAATCACTTAAGTGTAGAAAGTTAATAAACAAACAAAATCTGTTCTATATTATAGATACACAATGGAAACATTCCATTTATATTAAAAAGTTGTCCAATCTTTATTTCCTTGGTCGCTGTAAACTTTTCTTCTTCTGTATACAAGTATGTAACTACACTAAACAAAATTATACTTCTTCTTAAAAAGTAACTACCCCCTCCCAAAGATACTGGTAAAAGTTTAAGAATAATTATTTTCTTGGTTTAATTTTTTTGACATCTTGAATTACAAAGAATATTTACTAGTTGGCCTTGGTAAACTCTTATTAATCAAGACCATAGGTTCGATCTGCTGAATTTTCCAATATGCCCAGAGAGCTTGATGGAAGACCTTTACAATGTCTTTCAAGAGGTAGTCACTGATCTCTTCCAGAACAATATTTGGGTAGAATTTTGTGCTTTCTAGAAATTCAGAATGTTCTGAAACATAGCACAAAAATATTGAGATGGGTTGCTTCTTCTTCCCTAGTTATAAGTCTGCAAAAAAATAATGCTTTCATTTTTTAATTGAACACTTTATTCAGAAGCTCAGAGTATTTCTGAGATGCAATCTTGTCACATATGTATAAAGAAAAAATTGTCATGGCAACTGTACTTATGGATCAGCTCTGGATTTCTATTAAAAAATGGTAAAAGTCACACTGAAGTGTTTCAACCATGGGAACTACTTTTGCTGTTCTTACCCCTGATTTTTAAAACATCTTAAATTACATAATAATTTATTGCAGGGGTATCAAACTTGATTTCATTGAGGGCCACATCACAGTTGTGTCTGACTTTGTAGGGCTGGGGGGCTAGGTGGGGTTGGGCATGTCTGGGGGTGGGGGTGGTCATGTTGGGGCATCTGTGGTGGCCAAGTGCTAAGGCAGGACTTCCCTGGAACCCTCCCTCACTCTCATTATAATCTCTTTCTTTCTTTCCTTCCTTCTCTTTTTTTTCTTCCCTCTTCATTCTTCCTTTCCCTCTTTCCTTATTTTTCCTTCCTTGGTCTCTTCCCATCTTCCTTTCTTTTTCCTTTCCCTTTCTCCTTTCCTGTCCCTTCCTGCATGCTCAAATGCAAAAGGGGAAACATTTCTCCTTTTGTTTTGTTTTTAGTTTGTTTTAGCTGGTGGAAGCACTGTGGGCTGGTTCTTTGCTGTTTCCAGGCCAGCTCCATGGGCTGGATTTGGCCCCCAGGCCTTGAGTTTGACATCCCTGATTTATTGTGCCTGCTTCTTATCCAATAGTATAAATTCTAATACTAGTATATTATTAGTATCAGATAGAACAAATCTGTCTCAAGAAATATGCAGCAGAAAATATTAAAACTGATAATTCAGCTAAAGGCACGATTCAACCAAAAATACAATAGTAAATTAATCTGAGAAAATTATTTTAAACTTACTTAGTATGAAAATCCTGCAAAATTTTCAAGATTTGGCAAAAAACCTCTGGATCCAGTGATTTTTGGAAGAGGTTAGGATAAAGGGAAGGATCAATTTGCTTTGGAAGAACAAAAGAAAATAAGACTAATAATAGAAATATATATAAACCAGACCACATATTTACTATTAATAGATTTCATATTCTTATATAAGCTTACTTTAAAAAATGCAAACATAATTTATTGTAGCTAATCGTAACCCTAATAAATAGCATTACTATAATTTCTGCAATGTCTTTTTCTTGACATGGTCTACCACGAAGGGTTCACACTTAGTCCCAAAGTTCATCTTAGATGAACATGGGTGAATAACCCTATCTAAGGCTAATGAACATTGCATGATAACCAGTATTATCAAAAGAAGGTACAAGTCTGAACATTATAGTTGATTATTTGGGGGAAAGGTAGTAACCGCATAATACGTAAAAGTTTTCTAAAAGATATAACATTTGAAAAAGTGTAAAATTATTGTACTGACTACAGTTCACTGACTCTCAGAGTCAGGAAAATTTGTGTTGCATGCAGAATAAACAAAATTACAGAAGTTTAAATGTAAATCTCTGAACAATGGAAGGCCTCTTTCAACTTGCACATAGATTGCATATATGCTTCTTAATTAATGAGATTCATTAGGCATTGCAGACTGACTATACATATTAATAAAACAAAGTAAAAACACAAAATTACATATATATCGTTGATTTTATTGTTTATCCCTTTGAGAGCTTATGCACTAGAGACAAATTCTTTATGTGTCAAATCACACTTGGCCAATAAAAAAATCCTGTCCTATCCTACCCTACCCTACCCTATCCTTATTTTTATATTATTATAATGCTATTATTGTATTTATTTTATACACTGTAACAACCTAGAGTCCAAATGGATTGAGGCAGGGTTTAAATTTCATAAATAAAAAATTACAGCCAAGTTTAGTTGGAGAAATATTCAGCTTTATTTTTTGCTTCCCCTCAGCTTCAGTTCATTAACAAATGAAGCTTGCTTTGAGTATACATGTGTGAAACTTAGTTGTATTTTAGATCCATTGCAGTAGTTTTAATATAGGCCACCCAGCCAAGCAGAAAAATATATGAACTCTTTGCTATCAATTAACCAATGTATGTAGGAAACATACCACAGTAGTAATGGGAGACTTTAACTACCCTGATATCAATTGGGAGACAAAGTGGGAGATTGAACAGATTCCTAACCAACTTATCTGACAATTTTGTCATCCAAAAGGTAAAGGAAGGAACTAGAGGAAAAACTATACTGGACCTAATTCTTATTAATAAACAAAAAGCGATAGAGGCGGTTGCAGTTGCTGGAATGGGCGAGTGATCATGTCATGCTGGAATTCAATATAATGCAAACACATTGGATGTTGGGTTAACTAGTGTCTTAAAATTTAAAAGAACTGGATGGAGGAGCTGGCGTCGCAATGATACTGCATGCAATCTCAGAGGTCTGAGATTGCAGCCGATATTTTTGCCCCTGGACAGTCCAAACGGACCTAAACCATCCCGAAGAGAAGGGCGCGTCCTGTAGATCCCAGGGATATCACAAAGTCCCTGGTTGATCCAGGAGAAGACCTTTTGCCAGCGGAGAGAGGTAGTCATCAAAGCTGCTGAAGTTGGGACAGCTCCGAATGGAAGAGGCTGAAAGAGAAAGTGTGTCGGTTTGGTGAGAATTTTTCTTTTATTATTCTAAGACTTAAAAGGACCTTAAAGGGGAAAAAAGAATCTGTAAAAGTTTTGAAAGAACTGAATAAGTGGCAGTTTTTAAACAGAAGTGTCAAAGTAAGGCTTTGCCTTTTGGTTTTTTTTCTTATGGCTGGACTTCTATCGTGATTTTGCACTTGCTAACTAGACTGGTTTTTTCTACATTTATATCTATTTTTTCTTTTCTTTTTTAACTTTGTAATATTCTAGGTTAGAGGCTCCCTTTAGTTATTTTTATATATTTATTATTTTTACTTGTTTTTTTTTTTACTTCTATTATGTTTTGTCTGGGAAAGGAGGGGGAGAGTGAGAGTAAAGAAACTTTGTAACACTGCCAACTAGAGGCTTGAAAATATTTTAGACAAAGCTGAGAAAGCAAACATTGAAATTCTTTTTCAAGGACATTGCTACCTGATAAGATAGAGGGAAGAGCACGGGAGAGTGTTATTGCAGGTGTTCTTCTAGATTTCTATCAACAAATGAAACTTGGCTTTGAAGCTTGGAGAGAGTTATGACAAGAGCCTTGGATAATTAAATAAAGTGCAGTGTGTATTTTTTATTCTCTTAAGCTGTGATACCCCCCCCCCCCACCGGCCGTATTGTTCATTTTTATCTTTTAAAACCTTTATTTTTTAAATATTTTCATTTTTGCTTAATTTTCAAAAGGGAAAGCCTCAAAATTTTCTTTTTTCTTCCTTTCTTCTTTGGGATTTTTTGTTTTTTGATCTATTCTTTTGATTCACTTTTATGCTTTTTTTTAAATTTGAGAATTCTTAATTGGATTAAGGTGTTGAAGAACCTGAAGAATTATTTTTATTTTCTCAATTTTTTTTGTTTGCTCTTTTTAAACCTTTTTATTTTTCTCCTTCCTTTCTACCTAATTATTGATTGGATTAAGGTTAAGAAGAACCTGAAGAAATTTTTTCTCCTTTTTATTATTATTGGGTTTTTCTCTACCATTTTTATTTTTCATTTTGGATCATAATTGGCTATTCCATAATTGGATTAGGGTTTAGAAGAACCTGAAGATCCCGAATTGTTTAAAATGAGTAGGAAGTTTATAGCTTCTGGCTCCTCAACTTCTACTTTTGCCTCCCCAGCATCTGGAGGACAACGTTCAATTCAGAAAATGTTAAAGCAAGATAAAGATCAAGAAAGAGTGACTTTACAGATGATTATGCAAGGAATCCAAGACCTTAAAATAAAATCAGACACCATTGAAAAGAACATAGAAAATATTGAGCAAAGAACAGAGAATACTGAACAAAGAACAGGGAAAACTGATGAAAAGGTGGAGAATATTCAACAAATGATGGTGAAGTATGATGAGAGATTCCCAAAAATTGAAGAAGATGATAAACAAAGAGATAAGAAGATTGGAGATATTGATAGCAGATTAACAGTGGTTGAACAAGATAAAAGTGGGATACTGAAATGGGAGATGGACAGATCAGAATTCTATCTCAGATTTCAAAACATAGAGGAAGAAAAAGGACAAAATCTAGCTGAGATAATGATAGAAATATTGGCTGAAGCTTTGGAAATAACAGAAGAGAAGATGATGGATGGAGTAGATGAGGTATACCGAGTTTTTACAAGATATGCGATGAGAAATAACCTACCAAGAGAAGTTCATATCAGATTTACAAAAAAGCCATTAAAACACAAATATTACAAGTGGTAAGAGAGAAAACATTGAAATACAAAGGCAAGGAGATTGTGGTTTTAAAGCAAATACCCAGAAGAGTGAGAGAGAAGAGAAGACAATACCGATTTTTGACTAAAATGCTATTGAAAAAAGAGGTGAATTATAGATGGCTAATCCCAGAAGGGTTAATGTTTATATGGCAAGAATAGAGACATAGAATTGATTCAATCGAGAAAGCAGAATTATTTTATGCAGAATTTTTTGGAAGGAGAGAGGTGAAGGCAGAAAAAGAGATTTCACTAATTGAATTCCAAGATGACCAAATGGAGACTGAAAAAGAAGAAGGTAAAAAAAAAAAAGTAAAAAGAAGAAAAAAAGAAGAAGTAGCTGGATCGATGGAGATTAAAGAACAACGTAAACCAAGATCTATGAGAGCTGCCAAACCCAATTATAAAGCATAATCATGGAAGAGAAAAAACTGATAACAATGAATATAAATGGACTTAATTCAGCTGTTAAAAGAAGGAATTTTTTTCACAAATTAGAGACTAAAATTTGATATAATTTGTCTACAAGAAGTACATATTAAAAAACAATATGAACAATTGTTGATACAACCAAAATTAAGGAAAATATTTACTTCTTTGACTCAATGTAAGAAAAGAGGAGTGGTTTTATATATTAAAGAGACCATCTTAGCAAAATTGATTTATACTGATGAAGACGGAAGAGTATTAATGATGGAAATAATGGACAATAATATGAAAACACTTTTGATTGCAATTTATGCTCCGAATGATAAACAAGAAGAATTTTATAAAAAATTACACATGAAAATAATTGAACTGGACTGTGTCAATATAGTTATGATCGGAGATTTCAATGGAATTTTAGACAAGAAACTGGACTATATAGCAACAACAACAACAAAGCAAAATAGAAAGACTCTCCCCAAATCCTTTTTTAAAATGATAGATGAAATAAACTTAAAAGATATATGGAGAGAAAGAAATGTTAAAACCAAACAATACACTTTTTACTCAAATAGACATTTATCATGGTCCAGAATAGATATAATTTGGACTTCAACAGAATTAATATCTAATATTCAAGAAACAAATATCGAAACAAGTACTTGGGCAGATCACAGTCCAGTGACAATTAAATGGAAAGGACAAAAAAGAAGATCGAGATGAATGTTAAATAATACTATTCTAAAGGAGAAGGATTTTATACAGTGGATGTAAAAAGAATTGGTTTTTTTCTTTGGAGAAAATAAAAAAGAAGATACTTCAATTCAGAACGTATGGGACACAATGAAGGCATATGCTAGAGGCTTGATAATAGACTACACAAGGAAAAGGAAAATTAGGAAAAGGCAAGCCACGGAAGCTTTAGAAGATGAGTACAAAAGACTTGAAAAAGAACTACAGAAAAACGCCACAGAAAAAAAGACATTAAGCTAAAACTGGATACAAGTAAATATAAAATGAGTTTAATAGAGAAAGAAGAATGAGCACAGAAAAACCGAAGTGCTAAACAGAAGTATTTTGAGGATGCAAACAAACCAGGTAGATGGTTAGCATACAAATTGAGAAAGGAAAAAGAATCAAGGAAAATACAGCAGTTAATAGATGATCAAGGTCAAGTTTGTCATGGCAATAAAGAGAAGGAGGAAATCATTTGAGACTTTTATAGGAAATTATGAGCAAGAGAATATTGATGAGGAAAGAATTAAACAGTATTTATAGAATGCTAATCTACCTAAGATACCTAAAGAGACTGAAAATTTTTTAGAAAGCAATATAAACATGATCGAGTTAACTGAAGCACTTAAAGGCCCGGTCCCACTGCACTTACAGATGCAAAGAGGTTGTAAAACGTTAAAAAAACCTTGCCATCCATTGGAAAATACTATGCATCCATTGTGTACTCACTGCATACGTGTTTCATACGCTCTGTCCGTCGAGCATCCGTCCACTGCAATTTCATCCGTGCAAGAAGTTTTGAGCTGCACAAAACTTTATGAACGGATGAACTTTCCGCCGCGTACGATGTACATCCGTGACATATACGGGCAACAAACGTTCTATGTCCATTATCATCTGTTAAACGTCCGCTGTATCCTCTCTGCATCCTCTGGCCATTCCCTCAACTCACATCCGCTGCAGCTGAAAACGGAAAGAGGGAGGAAACAAAAGATACACGGAACGTCTACACAGCGTTAGTAGCACGGAAACAGATGGACAAAACGTTTGTATCTGGGATGTATCTCGTATATTTAGGATGTCTGCAGTATGTCTAGAATATGTAGAAGGACACCTAGCGGACAACGGATATTTTCTATAAAAAGGGGGAGAAAATCATCTGGATCGCTGGGATGGTGGACCATACAGTCCCACTATGGTTGCATTGGAGGTTTATCTATCCCACAACTATCCTTATCTATTCCACAAACATGCAAAGGCTTAACCATTTTTTCAAAGTTTTCACCAACACTTTATTAAATAAACAAAATGAACCAAGTAAACTAAGTGTCTTAAGCAAAGATAAACTTTATTAACTTTCTTAGGTAAACTTTATGACTTTATTAAATAAGCAAAATGAACCAAGTAAACTGTATTAAGTGTCTTAAGCAAAGATAAAAAGTATTAAACAAGTAAACAACTCAGTCTCTGAGACTATTCTGAGTCAGAATAGACTATTCTGCGTGCAGGCTGCATCCTTTTATATCCGTGGAGCGGACGCAATTCATACCCCCTGCATGCGGAGTGAACGCTTTGCATCCGCGCAGCATCCCCTTTGTTTCCTATAGGCATACGTGATGCATCCGCTTCATCCGCTATGCATCTGCCCCTTCCGCTATGCGTCCGCTTCGAAATTCTCCCCGGAACCCCTTTGGAGGTGTCATCCGCTTCCATCCGCTAGGCTTCCGATGAACATCCATTTAACATCCCCGCTACATACTACCCACATCCATTCTTTTCCGTTTTGTTTATGCAAATTTTCACCATTTTTTGGAGCGGATGAAAACAGATGGAGCCACCCCAAAATTTTGCTTGTCCGCTGTGTCCTTTCTGCATACGTTTTGCGTCCATTGGCCAGTGGGACCTAGCCTTAAGAAACAAAATAATGGGAAGACACCAGGCCCAGATGGACTTCCGGCAGAATTCCATAAAACATTGCAAGAATCACTGAACCTTCCATTGCTAGAAGTCATGAATGAAGTTATGCTAAAGAAGAAGATACCTAAAACATGGTAAGAAGCCTATATTACACTTATTCCAAAAGAAGAGACTGATCCATTACAAATTAAGAATTATAGACCTATTTCTTGATGAAATGCAGAATACAAAATCTTTGCTTCAATACTGGCAGAGAGACTCAAAAATATTTAAATAATTTTATTCACTCTGACCAAAATGGATTCCTGCCAAAGAGAAAAATTAAAGATAATATGAGAGTAATATTGTACACTTTGGAATATTATGAGGCTCACCCCAAAAAATAAATGGCTTTGATATTTTTAGATGCACAAAAGGCATTTGATAATGTGAACTGGAGATTCATGTTATTATTATTAGAACAGATGGGCTTTGCCAGAAAATTTATTCAAGCAATACAAGCCATATATTATAAGAAAACGGCAAAGGTAATGATAGAGGGAGAATTAACAGACTCTATCAATATAAGAACAGGTACAAGACAAGGTTGCCCACTATCACCTTTGCTATTCATATTAACTCTGGAAGTGTTAAATAGAAATATGAGAGATGAAAAGAGTATAAAAGGAATGAAAATTAAAAATTTAAATTGCAAGCTTTTGTGGATGACTTGGCTTTTATTTTAGAAGACCCTCTAGAAACAGCACCAAAACTATTGGAAAAGATAGAGGCATATGGTAAGGTGGCCGGCCTGAAAATAAACAAAGACAAAACAAAGATTTTGACAAAGAACATGTTACTAAGACAAAAAGAACTGGCAGACGTAACTTGAAAATTCAAGTTACGAATAAGGTTAAGTACTTGGGGATATATTTGACAGCAAGATGTAGTACATTAAAAGATAACAATTACATTAAACTTAAACAACAGATAGCACTAGACTTGACGAAATGGGAAAACCTACAATTGTCACTAATCGGGAGAATTTCAACAATTAAAATGAATATTTTACCCAGAATTCTATACTTGTTTCAAACAATACCAATTAGGCTTGGAAAGGACTACTTTGAAGATTTAAACAAAATTGTGTTGAAATATATATGGCAAGGTAAGAAAGCGAGAATAAAGTTAAAAATCTTACAAGATGCTAGAATTAGAGGAGGATTTGATTGGGAGTTGTACTACCAAGCTACAAACTTGACATGGGTTAAGGAATAGATAACATTAAGAAATACTAGATTGTTGACATTAGAAGGACACGATTTGTTGTTCGGGTGGCATCCCTTTTTAGGGTATAAAGGAACTAAAATACAGGGTTATTTTAGAAGACATCATGTACAGAAGTCTCTGTGGTTAAACTGGGAGAAGATTAAAAGACAATGTTATTTGAAAATTCCAGTCTGGTTATCGATTATTAAAGCATTGTCTTATCCTATAACATATAAGAAGGAACAAACAGTTAAATATGGGGAAATTTTGAATGAAAAGGGTGAACTTAAATCGATGCAAAAACTAGAGGAACAAGGTATAAAGATGAATTGGTTTTCTTACGCACAAATATATTCAAGGTATGAAAAAGACTTCAAAACAGAAGGTTTCTAAAATAAATTGACTGATTTAGATAAGATTTTGACAGGAACTGATGAAAAGGTAATTAAAAAATTGTATGGCTATTTATGAGAAATTAAACTAGAAGAAGAACAAGTTAAAGAAACTATGATTGTTTGGGGGAAGAATTTTGGATATGGGATTGATCTAGAGAAATGGCAAAAATTGTGGTTTCAAAATTATAAAATGACAATGTCAACAGTATTTAAAGAAAATCTGTATAAGATGTTTTACAGGTGGCATTTCCCCCCGACAAGAATAGCAAGAATGTTCAAGAATAAATCCGAAAGATGTTGGAAATGTCATCAGATACCTGGCTCATATTACCATATGTGGTGGACTTGTGCGGATGCAAAAAAATATTGGACTAAAATCCACACGTGGTTGGAAAAAATGTCTAAAAAGCATATAGATTTAAAACCAGAGATATTTTTATTGGGAATTCTTCCTGATACATACAGCAAAGATTTAAAATATTTGATTGTAAACGTATTAACAGCAGCTAGAATTGTATTTGCTAAAAATTGGAAAAATGAGAAAATACCATCGCAGGAGAAAACTATCAAGAAAATACTGGAATGTGCTGAAATGAGTAGATTGACATTTGAAATTAGAGAACAAGAGGATAAACAATTTTACAAAATTTGGGACCTTTTCTATCAATGGCTAGATAATAAAATATAGTAATAGAATATGTAAAATTATAGAAAATAATGAATATATAAAGATGTATTTCTTTATTATTATTATTAATATTACATATATAAAATGTTTTTAAGATAGATTTGGAAGGACTATATGAATTGTTATAAAATAAACTAAGTATAGCTATCTCGCAAAGTATGAATGAAAAAAATTATTGTCAAATGATTGATTAATAATAATACTAGGATATTCAATTTCTGATAATGAGTTATTATGTAATGTAACTGTAATTGAGACTATGAAATCGATGCACAAAAAATTTGCAAACCAACCAACACACTGCTTGTATATTTATGGAAGAAAGATGGATGTTTTTATGTTTTGTTTGTTTTTGTTTGTCCTTAAAAATCAATAAAAATTTTTAAAAAAGAAATCTAACCCTAAAAAGATTTGCCAGGGAAAAAAAGGATTTCACCATATTAAAAGCAGTGGTACAAGCATTAAGAGAAATTTAAAGCTGGGGGATGGGAAGGAGAGGGAGAAGGCAATTTTTGGAATATAGAAAACATAGAAAATTGGAATTTTAAAGAGGATAAATGTTGTTTTGTGGAAGCATATTAAAATATTGAAACTATATACTTTAAATATTGGAACTATATACTTAAAAAAACAGATACTTTATTATTTTAGATTGATATTTTAAAATTGAAAACTGGCTAAAATAACATTAAATGCTAATGCGAATTAAATGCTCCACCTAAGGAAGGAAGGAAGATACAAGATATTCCCAGGAAGCAGAAAATATTATTGAAGTGACATTGAAAGTTTCAACAAAAGGACTGAAAATAAAATACAAGAATTTTAAATTTTGTGAGAAGTGATTTTGGCGTGAATATTCAACTTGCCTTTGGATTTTTGGATTATTGGCCATAAAAGAAAACATTAAAAGAAATTAAACGAGATGTCTCACCAGCAAGAACAGAACGGGATCTGGGAAGAAATGGTGTCAATATCTAAGGATATTAAGGACAGCTGAAAAAAAATTCTTAACAAAATGCAGAGCATAGAAGAAAAACTGGAAAGGAGTGAACAAGATCCACAAGAAGAAGAGGAATTAATTAGCAGATCAGAAGAAAATACAGAGAAAAATCAACAAATAAACTGTGACGATGAGAAAAAAGAGAAAATAAATATAATAATAATGGATGTCATAAGTAGAGAGGAGAGTATCTTAAGGGAATGGAAAGAGGAAATAATTTTGCAAGATGACTCCCCTGAGAGAGAAACAAAAAAAAAGAGAAGACATTTTGAAAATTAGACAATGGAACAGGGTGGAGAAAAATTTAAAATGATAGGTTACGATCTGGAAGTTGACAGGGACAAAGACTTGAGAAAGGAATATGGGAGGCGAGCTAAAAAGAGAATGTTTAACACTTTCAAGCAAATAAGAGATAATGGTTAAAGAACATTTTTATTTTTTTTAAATTTTCTTTTCTTTTTTTCCTTTCTCCAATATAACAAAGATATAATTAAATTTAGAATAGGGTTGGAAATTAGAGAGGGGGGACGACAATGGAATGTATGAAATGGAATTTGAATGATAGTTAAATTGAGTAGGCTTGATTAAAGTAGTGATTAGTATAAAAAAATAATGTATTGAAATATTAATTAAATAATGAAAGATTGGCATTTAAAATTAACAGGAGTATTATTAGTAGAACTACAAGGACTTGTTAAATGTATTAAATATGATTAGTTATATTTTATTTGTGGTAAAGGGAAGGATATATTTGATAAATGAAATGTTATATTAAAAAAGACTATTAGGGAATATTCTTGGAAATTGTAGTGGCATAACTGAAAGTTAGAACTGGGATGGAATTGGAGAGGGGGGAAATAATGGAATATACTTCTTTAATAATAAGATGATGTCAGAAAAACGAAGAAAACTAGAATTTGAATGAGGGTGATATTAAGTATTTTTGAATAACATGAGGATTGGCATAAAACAACTGATACAATGAAATATTGAACACATAAATGAAGATTATAATGGAATATTAAGATGTGTATTAATGATAAAATGAAATAAGATTGTGGAAAAAATAGCCAACATGATTATTAACATGCTACTGGATGTAAAAGGAAGATATTTGAATATAAGGATTGGTATACAAATTAGATACTGAACAATTAAAAACCAAAGATTGAGAATTTTGGAAATAACAAACATAGGTAAGAATATTAGAAGTATGTAAGTTTATTAAAGTTAAATATATTGAGTATTTTAATTGTATCAAAATGTAAGACGAGTTGCCATATTGTTCACATATTGATATGTATGTAAAACTAAAAAACTTTTTATAAAAAAAATACAAAAATATAAGATAAATAAAATAGAATATGTAATTATATCTCAAAGAAAGATGCCAGTATACTTACACAATTAAGCTACATCATTTTCTGAATCCCTTCAAGTCAGTCTTCATTTCTGTAAACTGCTCTGAAAAGTCTCTGCAGCTTTCTTGACCAGATTTCAGAAGTGATTTGCCATTCTTTACTTCCTATGGCTGAGGGAGAGTGACTGGTCCAAGATCATCCAGCTGGCTTTGTGCCTAAGGCAGGACTCAGTCTCCCAGTTTCTAGTTGATGCCTTAACCACCATATCAAACTGATTCTTGAAATTAAATTTGTTAAATGCCAAAAATGTGGGAGAAACTAGTCACCACAAACCATAGAAAGAATGAATTATCTTACCTTCAAATATGTATACAATTGATTGGGGTAATTTTTTAATTTTCGGAAATCTGACTCAAGTTGGAAAGAATTCACAGGGACTGGAGGCACGGAAAATTCAGACACAGAAGATATAATGTATTTTTCTCTCTTAGCTTGTTTTTTTATAGCACAAGGCTGAAGTGATGGTTTTTCTTTCACAGTGTTTGTGATAACAGATCTAAAAATATTAAGACAGAGAATTTCTGTTTGGATAAATATTTTGCCTTAGGAAATATATACAATTACCTACCCTGGAGACATTTTCTGTGAATAGAATTTCACTACCAATTGAATATTTTATATATATATATTCAGCTTCCTTCGGGTATTATCCCACGTCATTGTAGTGCTTTTAAAGTTGTAGCAACGTTTCAGCAGAATCTCATCTGCCATCATCAGGCTTCTGTATAGAGTTTGTATGTGGGTCAGGGTGTCACAGCCGTTGGTTTTAAATTTGAGGCTAGCCCATTATTGTGGCAGGATGTTTTTTTTTCTACATCCTGATTGGTTGGGAGTCTTGGTCTGTGTTTATTGGACTTGGAGTTTGTTTGATTGGTGTTTCTGGTTTCTTCTGTCTGTTTTGTGGCTTTGATTGGCTGGCAACACTCTGTTCCTGTGTTGGAGGCTTTCAGTGCAGCTTGGCTTCGTGTGAAAGGACGGCTGTTATCTATTAGGAAGCTAGGTTTCGCCTGGGTGCTTGATGAGGGGGTGTTTGAGCTGGAAGCATCAGAGGGAGTCTGTTTGTGCCCAGGTGTTTGCCTGGCTTGTGGTGTGGAGATCTTTCTATTTGAGAGTGAAGGCTTCCAAATGATTGACAGTCTGCTGGAATCATCTCTTCTATTCATGCTTTCAGGTCTTTTTTCAATCTCTATGGCTTCTCTGATGATTCTGTGGCTGGGGTTTTCTATTGTGGCTAGGGTTTTAGTGCCATTGAAGTTGATGTTGTGACCTGTGGTTTTCATGTGTTGGACTAGTGAGGAGGTGTGTTCCAGCTTTTTTACTGCATTTTTGTGTTCATCCAGGCGGGTACTTATTCTTCTATTGGTCTGTCCAATGTATGTGGCCGGGCATGATGTACAGGGAACTTCGTATATGCCTTGGTTTTCCAGGTCAATTTTGTCTTTGGGGTTCCTCAGGATGGCTGCTATTTTTTTGTCTGTTTTGAAGGCAGTCTTGATGTGATGCCTGTGTAGTATCTTACTGATTTTGTCTGTAATACCTCTTATGTAGGGCAGGACAGCTGTTCCATAGGTCTGTTGATCTTCTAGGTCTCTGTTATGTCTTGGTGTGTTTTTGTGAATCAAGCTGGTGATTTTGTTTTTGTGGAAGCCGTTGACTGTCAATACTTTAGTCAGGGTGCATAGTTCAGTCTTTATATGTGTCTTGTCTGCCAGGCGTTTGGTTCTGGTAATTAGTGTTTTAGCCACGGAATTTATCTGTGCTGGGTGGTGGTGGGATTGGGCGTTGAGGTAGCGGTTGGTGTGTGTTTTCTTCTGATATATGGTGTGTCCCAGTGTGCCATCTGTTCTTTTGTAGATTAGTACATCTAGGAATGGTAGTTGTTTGTTTATTTCCGTTTCCATGGTGAACTTGATTTTGGGGTGTGTGCTGTTTAGGTGTGTTAGGAAATTGTTTAGGTTTTCTTTTCCATGGGGCCAAATCACAAATATGTCATCGATGTATCTTAGCCATAGTTTGGGTTTGTGGGTGGCATTAGCCAGGGTTCTGGATTCGAATTCTTCCATGAACAGGTTTGCAATGACAGGTGACAGTGGTGATCCCATAGGGGCTACTTCAATTTCCTTGTATCTTTGTCCTTTATATATGAAATATGTGTTGGTTAGGCAGTGTTCTGTTAGTTCCATGAGGTCTTTAGCTGGTTGGTATTTATTTTTGATGATTTCAAGAGTTTCTTTTATCGGGGCTTGAGTGAATAGTGAAACCATGTCGAAACTTACAAGCAGATCTTCTTGTTCCACGTGTAGATCTTTGATCATTTCTAAGAAGTGGTATGAGTTTTGTACATATGAAGCTGCGGTTTCAGCATGGGGCTGTAGTTGTTTTGCTAAGTGTTTAGCTAGGTTTTGTAATGGTGCTCCTTTGGAGCTGACTATGGGTCTGAGAGGTATGCCTTCTTTGTGTATTTTGGGGAGGCCGTATAATTTGGGGCATCTAGAAGATTTTTCTCTTGGGATGATCGTCTGTTGGATTTCTTTGCTTATGTGGCTGGTTATAATTTTCTTCTTGGTTAATTTTTCTAGATATGTGCTTGGGTCTGTGTTTATAGGTTTGCATGTGGAGTCTTGGAGTAGGTCTGTCAATTTTGTTTCGTAGTCTTTTCTATCCATTACTACTGTGGCATTCCCTTTGTCTGCTGAGAGTATTATTATGCTGTTATCATTTTTCAGGGTTTGTAGTGCTCTGAATTCATCTTTTTGCGAGTTATTTTTCGGTGGTTTCGCTGTGCATAAGATGTGAGTAACCTGGTGTCTTATTCTGTCAGCTTCATCTGTATTTAATTTGGTTAGGCTGGATTCTACTGCACATATGATGGATTCTGTTGGGATTTTTTTGGGTGCTATGGCATAATTGAATCTTTTGGTTAGGACATCTGTTTCTGTTTTGGTGAGTTCTCTGTTGGAAACGTTATATACAAATTGTTTCAGGTGTTGTTGTGAGTTGTTGGGGGTTTTCCTGTCATGTTCTAATTTCTTTAGTTTCTTTAAGAGTTTTTCATTTTTG
>BLBF01005302.1:0-13462 GCA_015471245.1 Laticauda colubrina
CCATGAACAGGTTTGCAATGACGGGTGACAGTGGTGATCCAATAGGGCTCCTTCGATTTGCTTGTATCTTTGTCCTTTGTATATGAAATATGTGTTGGTTAGGCAGTGTTCTGTTAGTTCCATGAGGTTTTTAACTGGTTGGTATTTATTTTTGATGATTTCAAGAGTTTCTTTTATCGGGACTTAAGTGAATAGTGAAACCACATCAAAACTTACAAGCAGATCTTCTTGTTCCACGTGTAGATCTTTGATCATTTCTAAGAAGTGGTATGAGTTTTGTACATATGAAGCTGCGGTTTCAGCATGGGGCTGTAGTTGTTTTGCTAAGTGTTTAGCTAGGTTTTCTAATGGTGCTCCTATGGAGCTGATTATGGGTCTGAGAGGTATGCCTTCTTTGTGTATTTTTGGGAGGCCGTATAATTTGGGGCATCTAGAAGATATTTCTCTTGCACTCTCAAATAGAAAGATCTCCATACCACAAACCAGGCAAACACTTGAGCACAAACAGACTCCCTCTGATGCCTCCAACTTGAACATCCCCCCACCAGGCACCCAGGTGAAACCTGGCTTCCTAATGGATAGCAGCTGTCCTTTCACACGAAGTCAAGCTGCACTGAAAGCCTCCAACACAGGAACAGAGTGTTGCCAGCCAATCAAAGCCACAAAACAGACAGAAGAAACCAGAAATACCAATCAATCAAACTGCAAGTCCAGTGAACACAGACCAAGACTCCCAGCCAATCAGAATAGGCCAGCCTCGAATTTGAAACCAGGAGCTGTGAGACCCACATCCATACAGAAGCCTGATGATGACAGATGAGATTCTGCTGAAACGTTGCTACAACTTTAACAGAACTACAATGACGTGGGATCATACCCGAAGGAAGCTAAACAGCACACATGTAAGTACCCGCGAAAACCTAAGAAAACATATATATGTATGTATGTATATATATATATATATATATATATATATATATATATATATATATATATACACACACATGTTGATAATAAATGTTTGATTTGATTATTTTAATTTATTTTATTTTATTTTTATGGATTCTATAAATGGCATCTTTTATACCATGTATTTCCTGGACTTCAAGCAGGTGGTAAAGGAGTATGAGAAAAGTGGAAAATTTTCTTTTATTTAGATGATTTATGGACAAATAGGTCTTTTTTTGCTTCGAAAAAGTTCCACCTGTGGCATCAAATAACCATTCCCATTAATATATCTGTTGATGTAATGGTAGATTACAAAAGGCAGAGCAGTATATTATTCCTGAATAATGGGTTCCGACTACTGTAAAAACTACGAATTCTTGAATTCTTGTGTTATATGATATTGGAATGTGTTTATTCTGTACACATAGAATAGAATTCTGTATTGGCCAAGTATGATTGGATATACAAGGAATTTGTCTCTGGAGCATAAGCTCTGGTGCATATACATATTATTTCCATAACATGCCAATAAAATTCTATATTAAAAATACTCATGAAGTCATAGGAAGGAGTATGATTGAAAATAATTTTTGATTATTTGTGTCTTTGGATACTCTCTTGCATTTTCCTGGAGTGAGGTTTTAAAGCACTGTGTAACTTATTTCAATAAAAACTTCATTTTTCTCCCTGAAACTTTATTAAATTTTATGAGAAGATAAAATAGATTTTTTTAAAAAATGAAAAAAAGGGAAGGCAGAGAAAAGGCAGAATTGGGAATACAGAAAAAATATCAAAAATAATAATTTCCAACTTTCTTTGTGTATAATTTCCAAGTTTCTTTGTTAGACTTGGTACAACAAGTATAAAATACAATATAACCTTTTGTACTAAGATTAAGCATCGCCCAATGTACTTCTGTAGTCCTCAGCAATTCTAATCATCAAATCCCAGTGTTAAAATTTCATTTATTTCATGTTGAAATCTGGAATGAATATTCATATTAGCATTTGTTACAAGGGTGGATTATAATCCTTAACCCTAAAGCAGTTTCATCATGTCTTAACTTAAACAGTTAAATTTTTTCCTTCTCTTTCAAGGTGCTAAGGAGGAATTCTGAATCTAATTACAGCAAGATAAGTAGTTACTTATACATTTGTGAGAGACGTAGATTGAACATATTTCAAACTGACCATAATGAGTCCAATTAATTTCACACAATACATTATTCTGTCCAATATGGGGGGGAGCCCCACAAATTGCATTAACTGTCAGCTTTTGTAATTCAGAATTATTGTAAGCCCAGGACTTAAGGTTCATAATTGTGTTTGTTCTGATTAATATTAAATGAACATTTCTGTTTAGTTTGGAATGAAGGAAAGATCTTTAGTTAATTTAGATGATACAGATTTTTTTAAATAAGTGGATTCACAAATAACATATGATCACAAAGGAATGCGACAGGAACCGAAGCTAATTGAGAGTAAACTTTATACTATTTATTTTAAAGGGAAAATAACTTCTTGGTAATTTCCATGAAATTTAATTTCCCCCATGCCTAAGATTTACAACTTCACTATTACCAATCCTGTTCTTATTTCAATTTATTAGTATTTCAAAGGACTGTGCATTAGGAAAAATGGTAAACCAAAGTTTGATTGTGTTTTTTTATAAAATGAGAAGTAACTGCTATAAGATTATGTTTGTTGTTGAAAACATGGTGCACTATATGAGCTCAGATGGAGAGAATTTGTGTCTATCCTCCTAAGCCTACAGAACAGGAATAGGCAATTTAGTTCCTATTTGAAGCTGAATCTAGCATTTTAAAATGAATACAAGAATTGAAACTTAGCATATATTTATTTATTTTAAAAAAAAAAATGCACATGCTATGAAAAATCGCTTGCAAATATGAATTAGATCAGATAAAATTCGAACAAAAGAAATGGGCTCCAAATTAGAAATTTTAAGATGGATACATAAGAAAATTATCTCTGGTTATCAGTATATCTGCTGCTAAGTATATTTATGAACTGTGGACAAACTGAACATAAGGGGAAAGATCCATCAAACCCTGCAAGGTTGCTATACATACCTTCATCTCATTTACCTTGTTTGTACATTCTTATTCCATTCCTCCCTCTTCCTGTATGAAATAGCATCAGATTGGAACTAAAAATGCCCCACTAATAAATACAATTTTTAAGAAAAAGAGAAAACGAAGAATAGCAATAGCATTTAGACTTATTTACTGCTTCATGGTGCTTTACAGCCAAGGGTGGGAGTCTACCGGTTCGGACCAGTTCAGGCGAACCAGATGCTAAATTTACATCTGGTTTGCCAAACCAGTAGTTGACCTGACCGGCTGGCCCCTCCTCTCCCCACCTCTCCCAGGAGTCTCCATGCAACCCATTTTGGATTCAGGTAAATGCAGGGTCCACATGAAGGTTCTGGGTGGGCAAAAAATAGGCCTTCTGGAAGTCCAGAAATGGGCCTGTTTCTGGCTTCTGGAGGCCCTCTGGAGCCCAGGGGAGACCATTTTTACACTCCCAGAGGCCCAAAGGAAGCCTCCAGACACTGGGGAAGGTGAAAAACAGCCGAACTGGTAGGCCACACTCACCATGGCCATGCCCAACCAACAACCGGACAGCAAACCAGTTGCTGGAATTTTTGAATCTCAACCTTGTTTACAGCCCTCTCTAAGCAGTTTACAGAGTTAGCATATTGCCCTCAATCATCTGGGTCCTCATTTCCCCCCCTCAGAAGGATGAAAGGTTGAGTCAACCTTGAGCCTGATGAGATTCGAACTGTCAAATTACAAGCAGCTGGCAGTAAGGAAAGCTACAGTATTTTGGAGCAAAAAACACAATTCATGTAAACTTCCTGGGTAGTATTAAAATCAGACTTTACATGGGGAATGTCCAGGAATCTAGAACTTTCAAACTTCAGAAATTTTAAAACAGCATAGCTTATTTTGTTTCCTGTTGGCAGATTTTTTTTAAAACATAGACAAAAAAAATAGCTAACTCGCAATGATCAGATTAATTACACTTAGAAATTCTTAAGTTTTTATTCGTATAGAAAGCTTCTGGGACTTTGTTCCATCTCACAGTAGAGGAACAGATTTGGGCTATTGTATATGGAATATGGACATCTGGACATCCACTAGATAGCAGAAGAGAGATACTAACATCTTCCTCAAACACTTTGATCCCATTTAATGGTTATCAAGATTTTTTTTCAGCCTAGATAAATTAATTCTAAAACAGAGTTCCTTCACCTCCATTTCATATTTGTCATTTGTTTTACAAACTTTCATCCATTTAAAAACCTTATTTGACCATAAACATTCTTTCATTGATTATCTTACATAGCATACATTTCCTATCCAATCCAGTATTGAATTCTAGCACTGATCAGCTATTTGACTACAGCCTCCTAAATCAGGAAGAATTCAATACTCACAGTTCAAGATCATTCTTTTTAAAAAAGTATTTAACCATATAAATTAGACATAGTAGATGTTGGGCATTGTACCTTTAAAAGAGACTGAATTCTCCCATGACATAAAGCCAAAATTAAACAAAACTACAATATGGCTTAATGAGTAAACATGACAAACACTGTAGTGGAGCATAATGTACAAGCCAGCTAAAGAGAGATTCTTGACAGGTTGTGTTTATTGTACTAGGTTCAGAAAAAATCTTACAGTTCAAAGTATATTGAAGTTACTGTCATGCAATTTTTGAACACCTCCACAAAGAATCTTCCTCAAACTACCACCTCTATAAATTGCTGTTATCTAAAAGCATCAAAGAAATAAGAGGCAACTTTCAGAACTAAGTGATTTATTTCAGGAATTCCAACTGAACATACAGAAATGAAATCTTAAAAAGTAGGATTCAAGCAACTCTCTTGTGTGGTCTACAAGTGTGTGTCTCTATTCAAAAAATTATAGATACAAATACTTACTTAAATTCAGATATTTTTCTATTATTAGTTTTTATTATCCCTAGTACCAGTCTTTTTGAAATTCGGGCTTGTGGAAGTGTCAAATATGCTAAGCAAAAACTGTTCATTTAAGGTACAAATTATGAAATTAGACATCAACTGGCATTGTGAACCACTCATCACATGTGAACCACATGTGGCATTATGTAAACCACTCCTTTACATAGGCAACATCATCATACCCCAATTTATTTCATTTTTACAGTTCTAATCTATTGTAAAACATATTCCTCAATGGGGAATTAAGAATCTGTTTTCAGATGCAACGGTTTAATTCTGCCATTTACTCATTTATTATTTTCTTTATGATTTAGTGGGAAAGGACTTGATTAGTATAGTTCCAAGTGAAAATCAGCAGACAGGATATAATGATAAATCATTTGCTTTATAATGCAGGATTCCTAACTTCACTTTTTCTTCTTTATAATTACAAGATAGAATGGTGACTATATATAGGGAATTATAATAAGCAGGTTATATTTGATCCTTTGCTACCAATTTTTCCTTGTCATTTATTGTTTTCCTTTCTGATGTTTCTAGTAAATCATTCTCTGTCTATATTAGCACCAGCATAATCCTAAATGCAATAAAAAGGAAACACCAGTGATCTAAAAAATAACCCTTGAAATCAGTTCCCCAGATCCTCAAAGATTTGCTTTGACCAATGACACATATTTGCTAGTATAAGGTTTATCTCAAACTTTATTCTGACTTTCCAGTAAATACATTTGGGGAGTTGGGACTGAACTATTTTGTTTCATAGTGTACAATTATGGTGCTTGATTTTTCTTAAAAACCACTCCAACAAACTTGCATTTATTTGCTACTAAATGCATGATATTTAGCTAGCATTTAGTTTGCAAAAGGTTGATACAAATGCTTTATTTCCACTTTTTACTGCCATCTGCTGAGGATCCCCTTTGAGAAATTAACTTCATTCCATATTGAAGGTATGAATGTCAAATTCACTATGTATGCGAAGCATACAGAAAAAAGATATTCTCCCTTGAACATCACAATGGTTCCTTTTCAGAAATAATTATACATTTAATAATGTGTACAGGGATGAGCAAAAGTTACATGGAAACCACTTGAATAAACAAAGCTATGAAAGACGATCATACTGACACTCTCCTAAAAAAGCAATTGATTTTAGAAATCATATCTCAGGAGGATTTGACTCTATATATGCCAAATTGAAATAAACATTGCATTTTTTTTACTCCAGGATAGTCCCATTGGATTTTTCAATGGATTCAGTTAAGAACTGAGCATAACATTTTCAAAAGGTATGTTAGGAAGGGATATCATATTTTGTTTTCTCTAGATCGTCATATGAGTTTTCCATTCATTCAGTAGAAAAACCATAACAAACGTAGATCCTGATTTATCTAAATGTAGAATTACCCATCTCACCTAAACGACTCTTGGAAATTTACTATAATGTAATAAAACCCTATAGATACATGAATATCTATATTCATGTAACAGCAGTAACAAAGATGATTAGCGGACTGGAGACTAAAACATAAGAACAGTTGCAGGAACTGGGTATGTCTAGTCTGATGAAAGGACAAGGGGTGACATGATAGCAGTGTTGCAATATCTCAGGGGCTGCCACAAAGAAGAGGGAGTTAAGCTATTCTCCAAAGCATCTGAGGGCAGGACAAGAAGCAATTGATACAAATTAATCAAAGAGAGAAGCAACCTATAACTAAGGAGACATTTCTTGAGAGAACAATTAATCAATGGAACAATTTGCCTCCAGAAGTTGTGAATACTCCAACATTTGAAGTTTTAAAAAAGATAACAATTTGTCTGGAGTGGTGTGGGGTATCCTACCAAGGAATGGGGCTGGACTAGAAGACCTCCAAGGTCCCTTCCAACTCTGTTTTCTATTCTATTCTATTCTATTCTGTTCTGTTCTGTTCTGTTCTGTTCTGTTCTGTTCTGTTCTGTTCTATTCTGTTCTATTCTATTTTCATGTCATGAAGGACTTTCAAGGAGACAATGATGGCCTTGTATTTAAATTACATAAACCAAATTCAAGAAAGATAAATGATATAGCTAACTAGCATAATTTCATGTACTCTTCTTTCTCTGGATTCTTTTTATTAGTATGAGGCATTGGGGCCAAAGCTAACACGTAGTCTTATTTTATCAATCTTGTAATTTTTAGTCACAGAAGACTTAAAGACATAAAGCCCCTGTCACACTGCACCAACGGATGGAAAGAGGATGTAAAATGGAGAGAAACATTTGCCATCCGTTGATTAACGCGATGCATCTGTTCTGTACTCACTGCACACGTTCTGCTTCCTCTCTATCCGTCCAGCATCCGTTTATTGACGTTTCATCCGCTCAGAAAGTTTTGAGCTGCTCAAAACTTTTGAGCGGAAAATGTATCCAATTTGTCCGTTCTGTATCCGCTACACATCCGCTAGGCATCCGCTGCGTATCCGCGCAACTCCATCCGCTCCAGCGGTAAACAGAAGCAGGAAGGAAGTGGAACGGATGCGGAACGGATGCAGAACGGATGCCTAGCGGATGCAGCATGGAAACAAAGCATGTAAAATGGAAAAAAGGTTCGCAGAGGGGACCTATCTCGGATATTAAAGATGTCTAGAGGATACCTAGAGGATGCAAAAGGGACACATAGGGGAAAACCTATACTGCCTATAAAAAGGGGGAGCAACTCATCTGGATCTCACTTTCAGAACAGCAGCCCTGCAGTGCAGACCTCTGCAGCCTTCATCTGACTCTTCCTCTTCCACAGCATCCAGTCATGTCCATCGTGGATCGTAACAAAGTCCTTTTGGCAGCCACCATCCTTCTGCAACAGTGCGAAGCCATCTACAGGCTCTGTGAAATCTACTATGGGAAGAAAAAGAGGCGGCCAAGAAGCGTCTGGGTACGAAGATGGTTCGCCAGAAGAGCAGAGTACGGACTGTACAACAAGCTGATGGTGGAGCTCAGGAACGAAGACACTCGGGCATTCCAGAACTTCATGAGGATGCCTCCAGCCATGTTTGACGAAGTTGTGCAGCAGCTGACACCCAGGTTGACCAAGGCAAACACCAACTTCCGGCCCAGCCTGGAACCTGGGCTCAAGGTGGCACTCACTCTGTGCCACCTGGCCTCAGGGACCACATACACGAGCATGCAGTATGGCTGGAGGGTGCCATACAACACCATCAGCATTGTGGTCAGAGAAGTGGTGCAGGCCATCATCAAAGAATACATGGAGGAGCTCCTCCAGTGCCCCTCCACTGAAGAAGGATGGAAGAAAGTTGCAGAGCAGTGGAATCAGAGGTGGAACTTCCCACACACCGTTGGAGCCATAGATGGCAAGCACGTGGCCTGCAAAGCTCCAGCCAACTCAGGGTCCTCTTATCACAACTCCAAGGGCTTCTTCAGCATCATCCTCTTCGCCATGGTCGATGCTGACTACAAGTTCATGTACATCGATGCTTCAGGCAACGGCTCATCTTCATATGCCCAGGTATACAACGCCAGTCACCTCAAGGAGGGGCTGGAACGCAACCTCATCATGGGCTTCCCAGATCAAGACCCCCTGCCCAATGACATGCAAGATGTGCCCTACTTCATCATGGGGGATGACGTCTTCTCCCTCACAACCTACCTCATGAAGCCCTACACCTCCAAATGCCTCACCCGTGAAGAGAGGATCTTCAACTACAAGCTGTCCAGGGCAAGGCGTGTGGTGGAGAACACCTTTGGCATCCTGGCCAACAGGTTCCAGGTACTTCTCACCACCATGCAGCATCGCCCAGAGACCGTGAGGAGGATCATGGAAACTTGCTGCATTCTGCACAATCTCATGCGCAACCGCTACCCAGTCTTGCAGAACAGGCTCATGGACCTCCAGCAAGGCAATGGGGACATGGAGCCTGGGGAATGGAGGCAAGGGCGAAACCTGATAGACACTGAGGATGTGCAAGGCCCCAACAGAGCCTCACATGAAGGGAAGAAGCAGCGCAACCTCCTGAGACACTGGTGCAACTCCCCAGCTGGAGCAGTGGAGTGGCAAGACAGGATGATAGATGATTAATGGATGCTTCCTTCAGCCTGTCTCATCACACAGATGAGATTGGGCCATGTATGTTGGGTGGGCCTACAATGAACAGGGCATTTAATAAAGAGTTGTGTTCATGTTGACATGTGTGGATGATTGATTACATTATTATTGATAATAAAGGGCCATAGGTGTGACACCTGGGAGGGTGGACCATCCAGTCCCATTATGCTTGCACTGGAGATTTATCTATCCCACAGCTATTACCCATACCAAAAGTATCCCTGCCCATCCCAAAGCTATTACCCATCCCAAAGGTATCCCTGCCCATCCCACAGCTATTACCCATCCCAAAGGTATCCCTGCCCATCCCACTGCTATCTCAACCCATCCCACTGCTATCTTAACCCATCCCACAAGCATACAAAGGCTTAAACCATTTCTAAAAGTTTCCAGCAAGACTTTATTAAAAAAAAGAAATGAAGCAAGTGTGTGAATCAAAAATAGACTTTATTAACAACAAGCTATAAAACAAAAATGAGTCTCTGGCACTCCTCTTGGTCGCTCAGTCTCAGGGGTGAAGGGTCCAGGTGCTGTGGAGGTGGCTGGTGCTGGAGTGCTTGTCTGATCCCCCGCATCATCAGCTCCTCCAGAAGCAGAAGCAGCAGAAGCGCCAGCCCCAGAAGAGCGAGCCCGTGCTGCAGAAGCCCCAGCAGAACCAGAGTGAGGGCCAGGGGGCGGGATGGTAGCCCTGTCCCTCTTGCCAGGGCTGGCAGCAGATGTCTGAGGCTTTCTGTTCTTCCCCATGGTTGTGGGGTTGCTGGCTGGCAGGGAGGCTGGCAGGCACCAAGGCTTGCAGGAAAGCAGGCAGGCAGACAGGCACCAAGGCTGGCAGGCAGACAGGCACCAAGGCTGGCAGGAAGGCTGGCAGTCAGGCATGCATCAAGGCTGGAAGGCAGGCATGAACCAAGGCTGGCAGGAAGGCAGGCACCAAGGCTGGCAGGCAGGCATGAACCAAGGTTGCAGGAAGGTGGCCACCAAGGCTGGCAGGCAGATTGGTTGGCAGCAAGGCTGGCAGGCAGGCAGCAAGGCTGGCAGGGAGGCTGGCAGCAAGGCTGGCAGGGAGGCTGGCAGCAAGGCTTGCAGCAAGGCTGGCAGCAAGGCTTGCAGGCAGGCTTGCAGGCAGGGCAGGCAAGGCTGTCAATCCATCCGGCAGCAGGTCTTTCCTCTGAATGGTGACCTGCTTCCAAGCTGCTTCCCTTATATCCGCGGGGCTAATGCAATGCATCCTCCCTGCATGCGCAATTAACGCTAGGCATCCGTTAGGCATCCGCTAGGCTTCCGCTCTGCATCCGCTGTGCATCCGCTTCATCCTCTCGGCGTCCACTCTGCATCCGCTGTATCTGTTCCACGTCCGCTTTGCTGTGGTCCCCCGGAAGCCTTGCGGATGTGCCATCCTCTCTCATCCGCTTCCATCCACTGGGCTTCCGTTCCGCATCCGCTTTCCATCCACCCTGCATCCTCCCCGCGTCCATTCCTTTCCGTGTTATCCACTCCGGTTATGCAAATTTTTGCCCCTTCTGAGAGCGGATAACAACAGATGGAACATTTTTCTCATCCGTTGTGTCCTTTTTACTAACGTTTTGCATCTGTTGGGCAGTGTGACAGGGCCTTAAAGATCAAATAGTTCATTTTAGAAACCAGTTCTAAGGGAGAGATGTCACATTCACCCCTGCTATACTACATTGTTTCTCTTTTTTGGTTGAAAAAAATAATGGAAATTTGAAAAGAGAAAGAAAGGACAACATCCAATGTTTTTAAACAAAACTTTTTTTTTTTTTAGAAAAACAAAAAAACATTGGGCTAACATGCTCCAACTGAGGATAAACCTTAAGTGTGCTATAAAAGCACAAAAGCCCGAGGTAAAGTGCCCATTTTACTCTGCCATGCCTCAAATCAATACAAAGTTTTTTCCTCCCTTTCTTCTTAAATTCACTCTTGATCTTTGTGCATTTGAAAATTGCACATCACACCAGCTTACCCAGGGAAAATCTTTCTGCTATTACAGAAGCAGGACAAGCCATTTTAAGTTATCTGGAAAACAATTTTGAAAGTTCCCTTAAAATAGCCCTGTTAAAAGGGGCTATTATTTTACCTTCTGCAAGATTGGCTTTTCCACTAAAATATTGCGAATAAAGATATTATTTTTGCTTATTAACAACATAAATTGTTTGACTAAGGAAGCAGCAGATTTTCAAACCTCCTCTTCTAGTGATATGTATATTGGAATCATATAAAATTTATTATTTGTTTTATTTATTGGATTTCCCCTCATCTTTATTACTTTATAGGTAACTTAAGACAGTGAATGTATCTATAATACACCTTCCTCCATCTATTTTCCTCACAACAATCCTGAGAGGTGAATTGAGTGTCAGACCAGGGCTGTCAAACTTACGGCCGAAGGGCTGGATGCGTGACATGATGGCCACGCCCATACCCAGTTTAGCAAAGGGGGAAAAGGTCCCAATGTGTCACATGATGTCACCATAACAGTGTGAGTTTGATACCCCTTTTATAGAGAATGTCTGACCCAAAATGGGTTTTCATGCTTAAGGCGAGACTAGAATTCATTATTTCCTGGTGATTGGCCCAAAGTCACACAACTGCAGGGGTGGGATTCTACCGGTTCTGTATAGCTCTGTAGAACAAGTAGCTCTGAAGAGCAGCAAACATAGAACCGGTTCTATGTCTGCTGCTGTTTTGTCCCACCTGTCTGCCCGAGATCTTACCTGACATTTATTTCCTGGTTTTTCAACCTCAGCTACTTTGTGAGGCACAGTTGTGGCTGAAAAAGCAGGAAAAAGGTGCTTTTCCAAATGCTGCGCACCTGCACGCAGCACTGCTCAGCTGTCCAGGCAGCAAGCTGACGATTCACACACGCGCATGCGTGTGATGCACGCATGCACACACAAATCATTGAACCAGTAGTTACACCGGTTGGATCCCACCCCTGCCCAGCTGGCTTTCAAATGTAGGTAGACCTTACCTTATGACAATTCATTTAATGACAGTTCGAAGTTACAATGGTACCAGAGGTGGTATTCAGCAGGTTCTGACCAGTTCTGGAGAACTGGTAGCGGAAATTTTGAGTAGTTAGGAGAACCGGCAAATATCACCTCTGACTGGAGATTTTACAATATCCTTTCCCTGCCACGCCCACCAAGCCACACCCACAGAACCGGTAATAAAAAAATTTGAATCCCACCACTGAACGGCACTGAAAAAAGTGACTTATGACCACTTTTCACACTATGATCAAATGATCAAAATTCTGACTCTTGGCAAATGGCTCATTTATGATGGTTGTAGTGTCCCAGGGGGGTTATATGATCGCCTTTTGCGAACTTCTGACAAGCACTAAACAACTACGTGACTAACCTGACAACTTCAGTGATTCACTTAACAACTGTGGCAAGAAAATGTTATATAATAGGGCAAAACTCCACAATTCACTTAACAACATAATTTTTGGACTCAGTTTTGGTTATCAGTCAAGGACTGCCTCTATAAGGTGGAACTAGAGCTCATAGAGTCTTCTTTTCTCGGTTGGTGCCATAACTACTATTTTGACTTTTTTCTATATTGTCCCCCCCCCCCCCCAACATGTATTTCCATTTACCTTTTAATTTGGCCATTTGCTTCAGTAACTAGGCTTTTGAAGTTTTTCAGAATAGTGGTGAGATTCAAATTTTTTTGCTAACAGTTCTGTGGGTGTGTGGCTTGGTGGGCATGGCAGGGGAAGGATACTGTAAAATCTCCAGTCAGAGGTGGTATTTGCCGGTTCTCCAAACTACTCAAAATTTCTGTTACCAGTTTTCCAGAACTGGTCTGAACCTGATGAATACCACCTCTGCTTTAGAACATATATAACTTCACTTGCCTTATTTCTATATTCCTCTGTTCATTTCTCCTGAACACTGATTTCTTCCTGCTGGGTTTTAAATTTAGAGCATATGTGGGTGTGTACATAGGAACATCTTAAACCTAACAGTTGCATGTCAGCTGTGATGGGCAGCTGGAAAACTGTCAGGAAAAGATGCGACATGTCTTCAGTGCTCATCATCCATAGAGATGCAAATCTATGCTCTAAATTACATTTTCTCTTTTGAGCTCAGGTTTCAGTAAAGTCTTAAAAAGAAGCTCTAATCCTTCTGATAGGATATTAAATTTGGCTGAATCACTTTTATATACCATAAAAAATGGATTTATTTTAGATTCAATTGGATGTAAAAAAAATATAATTGACAGAGATAAGTAGGCAAGGATGGGTTTGTTTCATTTTTCTCCCCAAATTTAGTTTTGATGTGATTTAAAATACAGATAAAGATACACACTTCAAAACTATGAAACATGGTATTTGTGAATTTTGGCAAATGAAATTTGTTGCTGCAAAAAAAAAAAAAAAAA
>BLBF01005321.1:0-12726 GCA_015471245.1 Laticauda colubrina
TCAAAATGGACAATTGTTGAAGGACTAGAATTCTTGCAGCTTCCTTCCCTTTCAATATATATTGGTAAAGAGTCCTCTATAAAATTCAGAGGAATTCAGCTGTTCAGCAACAGCTATTGAACATGATACCTTATAAAAATGATTGATGCACTTGTTCCTACTGACAGCAGCTAAATGTGTTCGTAAGAGAAAGCGAGCAGGAAAAGAAGTCAGGAGGAAACTGTGGGAACCAAGCACCAGCCTGGTTGCCTGATCCTCTCCCTAAAAATGCCAGAATGATGTGAAATGCCATGTTTGACTGGCTCTCAGCTGAGGAGGGAAACCTTCATCCCTCTTATATGAGTCTTTCTTGATTTTCTGTTATAACCTTCTTTACAGAAAGAATTCAGCAGAGCAGCTGTCTGGGATTTCAGTCTGGGATTGTTTTTATTTTGCTGTGTACTTAACAGCAAAAAAAGTAAATAAAAAAATGAAGTGTGTAAAGAAATTTCCACTGTATATATTTTTTCTTTCATCAACCAGAGAAATAAAATAGCAGTTTTCAGGTCCTTCAATTCTCAGGCCCTTTAATTTTCAGGCCCTTTAATTTTCCACTCTACATTTTGTATTTTAAGCATTTCTCTGCTCCTCCTCCAAGCTTTTCTTGTCTGTGAAGGGATGGAGAAGATGTCCAGAGAAAGGGGACCTTGGGACTCTCCCCAGGAGGAGGTTGCAGGGATCCTGTCTCAAGGCAGCCACATCATTGACCAGGTCACAAACCTTCAGTGCTGCATAATATTCATCCAGGTCCAAGAAGGGTCTGAATAAGGGGGGGAGGACAGTTCTAGATTTCTAGGACGAGGCACCCATGGAAACTGCTCTGCTCTCCAACCACAGAGATTGCTGATCAATTGGGAATCAATTTTTATGTCTCATAAAGGCTCCTAACTGTGAATAGGATCCCTTTGCAAATTCCATTTTAAGGAGATAAGAAAAGCTCTAGTGGAACAGAAGGTCAGTCTAAGATTCACACAAATCCCTCTGGTTCTCCCACAAGCAGTAGAAGAAGGCTCAGACTTGTGGCTTTGCACCACAGGGAAGAGGTGGTTATCCAGAGATGGAATTCAGTAGGTTCTGACCAGTTCTGGAGAACCGGTAGTGGAAATTTTGAGTGATTTGGAGAACTGGCAAATACCACCTCTGACTGGCCTCACCCCCATCTCTTCTCTGAGTCCCAGCTGATTGGCTGGGTCTCCTTTGGTTGCCCAGCACAGGAGAATGGAACTGGAAAGCAGGTTCATGGGGTGGGGAGGGAATGGGATTTTGAAGTAACTTTCCCCTGCCATGCCCACCAAGCCATGCCCACCAAGCCATGCCCGCAGAACCGGTTGTGAAAGAATTTGAACCCCACCATTGCATTTAGCCCACAATTTCCCTTTCCTCCATCACAGCACACAATATTGGACACTTGGCCATCTCACACTTGGCCATCTCCAATTTTAGTATCTCACATTAATCTGAGAAAATGTTTCCAACTTTCCCACCCCAATTCAATAAGAACTAAGGTGGGACTGGAATTCAAAAGTCTCCTGGGGATCCAGTCAAAGTCCCCCAGAAAGTCCTCCTGCCTGAGGGAGGATTAGAACTCAGAGCCTCCTGGACCTTGGCCCAAACAACCAACAAGTAATGGGTCATAGATCCTAAATCAATTATTGTCAGGAAACTCCCTCAAATTGACTGGCAATTTATGCAAAAACATTGGGGTTGTGTGGCAGTGACGTAGAAGCAAGGTCGGCCTTTTACTTTTTGGGGAACAGGGTGGGTGACTTGGTGTGTCTTTATCCCACCTCAAAGCAAAGAGGTCCTGTGAAGCAGGGTCTAACGAAGGATGCTAAAGGAGGCTGCGCAAAGGCCCACGACTGTGGAGTGGGTGGCTGATGCTGGCCTTCCCGCAATTATGGGCACTGGGTTGGGTAGCACAGATACGCTTGGCACCATATGGTTATTGATGGTTCTCATGTGGTGTGCAAAACAGTAACTAGGTTTTCCTTTGCTGTCTAGTTTGGGTTTTGGGACTGGGAAGATTGGCGTGTTGCAGGGGGAGTTGCATTTGTGCAATACCCCCTGTTCTAGGCATGCTTTTATTAACTTCTGCATGGACTCTATTGTTTCTGGCTGTATTCTGTAATGGGGAATGGAGGGTGGTGGCCCTGTCTTTCCTTGAATTGTAACTGGGAGCAATCCTACTTCAGTGGGGTCTCGTCCCCATGGAGAGGCTGGTAGGCTTTGGGGGTCTGTGGGCATGTGGCTGTCTCTCTCAATTGGACCTATTGTGGTGAGGGGTGTGTGTTTGACTGGGATGTCTAAGTGGAGCCCCTCCGTAGTGGATTTGATTGTTGTCCCCAGCTTGCAAAGCAAGTCCCTGCCCACAAGGGACAGGGGAGATTGGGGACAGTTGCGGAATGGGTGCTCTAAGGAAAAGAGTGGTGGTTTTCCCTCCCATCCCCATTAAGTTCTCAGTTTAATGCAATGGCACCAGGCTCACCCCAATGACTGTTGTTCTGGAGCACTGCAAGTGGCTCAATGGGGTGAGCCTATGGAGCCAATGCGTTGAAGGATGGATGGATGGATGGATGGATGGATGGATGGATGGATGGACGGAATGCAACAGCGGTGGCAGTTTGGGAGAGTAAGTCTACTTTCTCAAACTGCCGCCGCTGTTGCACTCTGTCTGACTGTCCATCCGTCCATCCATCCATCCATCCATCCATTCATCCAAAAGGTCTGTCTGTCTGTCTGCCTTCCTGTCTGCCTGCCTGCCTGTCTTTCTGTCTACCTACCTAACTACCTACCGACCTACCTATCTACCAATGTAGATCTATCTATCTATCTATCTACCCATCCATCCATCCATCCATCCATCCATCCATCCATCCATCCATCCAAAAGTTCTGTCTGTCTGTCTTCCTGCCTCCCTACCTCCCTACCTATCTATCCATCCATCCACTCACCCACCCATCCATCCATCTACCTACCTTCCTACCTATCTACCAACCTCTCTCTCTATTTCTCCCTCCCTCCCTCCATCCATTCATCCATGTTTCAAGCGCCTGCCCCTCAGGCACATCAAGAAAGTAGAGCAAAGCCAGTCTGGGAGGGAGGATGGAGAGAGAGGGAGGGAGGGAGGGAGAAAGAGAGAGAGACCTGATGCACCAGATTGAAATGAGGCCTAGTTTAGACTGAGACCCTTTTCCAGATTGAAACATCTTTGCCAGCATATTGAAACCTCTTTGGCTTCTATTAAAGGTTTTGTGGATAAAACATGGTCAAGACTATCAGGAAGCTCTTACATTTTGTTGAGGCTTTAAACAGGATCCATTGGACCAGATCTCCAACCTAAAAAATTACTGTTCCCCAATGTATTAGAATGCCAATTCTGAAGAAGGCAAAACCAAAATGTACTGGTAGATTACAAGGAGAACACACAAACACACACACTCCCTTCTAACCCTGCTGGAGATTGGACTAGAATAGATATCTCATTATCTTTCTCCTCCCTCCCTCCCTCCTTCTTTATTTCTTTTGCTTTCTATCCCTTCCTTCCATACCCCCTCTTTCTTTGTCCCTTTTTCTTTCTTTCCCTTTTCTCTTTCTTTTCTTCCTTCTCTCTCTCTCTTTCCTTTCTCTGTCTCTCTTTCCCTCTCTCAAGCTCACCCCATTGACTTAGTGTACTGCTCTGCTCAGACTTGCTTGGGCAGGTCCCTCCACTAGAAGGTGTGGACCTGCGGGGCTGGCACCTAGAACGTGGAAGTGGCAGCATGTTTGAAAATAGAGCAAAGCCAGAAGTCGGTAATTTTTACTGCAAAGAATCACAAAAGCTTCTGGGCTATGCACAAGAAGGGACACACATGTCATTGCAATTCAGCAACATAAAATAAAGTAATACAAATAAAACAAATCAACAAGAATCGGCAAAGCATCTCTGATTAGATTCTATTCACTACGAGAGATGCTATTCACTAATTAGATGCTATTCACTATGAGAGATTCTATTCACTAATCAGAGATGTTTTGCCGATTCTAGTCCAATGACCTGCTCCAGCAGGGTTGGAAGGGAGTGCGTGTGTAAGTGTGTGTGTGTATGTTTGTGCATGGCTGTCAAAACTCCAAAAGCAGGTCAAGGAGCTCTGGGGAGGCCAGTCATAAATTAGAATCCTTGCTAAGCAACTGGCCATTAAGTGAGGACCACTTGTATTTGATTTGCCAGTTGCCTGGCCAGGCCCACCCAGTCACAGGACCACCAAACCACACCTACCCAGTCACATGACCAGCAAGCCACATGCACTCAGTCCCATGACCAGCAAGCCATGCCCACCCAATCTCGTGACCAGCAAGCTACACCCTCAAATTAGGCTATGACCACAGAAATTTGAATCCCAGCCCTGGGTGGGGGCATCAAGGATGAGTTTGTAGCACCAAGGGGGCGATGGACTGAAAGAGCATAGGAACCCCTGCTTTAAATAGTGCCTGAATGATAAGTGAGTAAGTGGCTCTGGTATCAAGGAGACACACATATGCCTTTCCCCTTGTGGTCATGGTTAGAGGGGCCGCTCATCCTTAGGAGAATAGCAAGCCCTTGGAATGGGGCTTTGAACTCGTTGTGGTCTTCCCTCAGTCAGGAAACTTCAAAATCTTCCTGTCCCCCAGGTGGTCTGTGTTTTCTGCATGTAGGGGAAATTCTCAGGGGAAGGGAGCCCAGCGAGGGTAAAAACAACCCCTCTCTCTTTGGAAATTCTCCCCCCAATTGCGTCTGAGATGTCCTTTTTTTCTGCACCAGAGGCAACACCTGCAAAACCCTCCTGGATCTCCTTTTTGCTCACACTGCTGGCATCAGCCTATCTATTGGAAGGCTGGTGCTGCATTCATCTGTTATCGTTATTTAAAACAGCAAATGCTGGTAAATCCTCCCTTCTCTCTGCCCTCCTCCTCTTCTTTTTCCTTCCCCTTTCTGCTTCTTTCATTTCATTCTCCTCCTCTTTTAGTCTTTCCCTTTTCTTTCAAACACAAAGTTTGTGATCCTGCACAACTCCAATATCTCTAAAGTTGACCAGCTGGAGACAATTGTATGAAAATACCCACTTATGATTCTCTGGTCTTTTTCACAATTTAAGTCCAGGTGGATATTTGCTTCTAGGACCCAGATTCTTGTAGGGCTTCTAATAAATGGCCCTTTGCCATAGTGTATTCACCCCAGAGGTTAGCATTCCTATAGTCCCAGTCTGGGATCCTAAAAGGGGTTACTTGCCCTGCTGTGATTATGATAGGCCTCCTGACTCTTTCCTCTGTCTTCTCAAACAGTTTCAATCGCTCAACTTTGGTAAGAAAAATGTGTAGTAATTGAGTCATATCTCCCCAAGACGGGTTGTGGCTTTCCAAGGTGGATTTTATGGCCATGATAACAGCTTAGGGGTCTGATCAGAAGGAGGGCATGTCCTTCTTCCAGAGAACTAAATCAGATGGGGAAAAGGGGTTTTGTGATAAAACATAACCAATTGGGCCTCTCTGTCGCCCGGCTGCAGGCCTGCTCAGAAAAGGGGCCATGAATTTTGGTTCTGAGCTGTCTGGGGCTGATGGGGTTTTGGGGGATTTCTTCTGTTTTGATCAGATCTGGGTCCTTGGATTTGGAAAGTTCATCCCAGCACTACCAGTAGGGTAACTGGTCAGGTTTTTAGTCTGTTTCTGAACACTTTCAGGGTTGAATGTTCAAAAGTACCGCCTTCTGGCCAGATTTGTTTCCCATACTCGTTTTGAAGTAAATCCCACTTTTTACATCGTCTTTTGGCTTCTCCTTTTGTCATACCCAGCTGGACAGGTAGCCTCTTTGCATCAAGCAAGTTTTCTATGGGGGAGCCTGTCCTCACCCTCGAGCTACAGCATCCCATGTTTCCTTATTTCTATGTAAGGATTCACTTCCACTCTGCCAGCAGTTTTCGGACCCCCCCAAAAAAGGATCCTGGAGGACTCTAGTTCCCCACCAGAATAAGGGCCCCTCCTTTATGGGGAGACACCCACCGTCAGTTTGCAGATCCAAAAAGGGGTCTGGGAGGACTGCACTGCTCCCTGCAGTGAGTAAGGGCACCCCCTTCCTCTGGCTTTACTGCCACCATTTTCAGACTCTCTTAGAGTCCAGGAGGACCTCTACTTGCTTCAAGGGAAGGACCCCTTCCTTTTTACAGGGCTTTTCTTAATAACAGTTGGCAGGAGGTACAGGTCTACGAAGGCAAAAACTTTCTTTTGACACTTTTGTTACCTGCTTGGCTCTTCTCCCTTCTCACAGATGGTCCTACACTTTGGTTCTCCCCCCTTTGCTTTTGCAGAGCCTGCTGGTTGCGGCTTTAGCAAGCGAGCATCAGGCCATAGGGTGGCTAGATAGAACACAAAGGGGATGCCCCCCCAACAGGAACACACTCAACAATTCTCACTTTTCAATTTCTAACAACAGAAATGTAGGTGGTACTTCCCCTCTTTCCAGGCAAGGCTCAAAGATTCTTTTTAATACCCTTTGCCAGCTGGGCAGCATCTGCGGAATTTTTCCCACAGACAAATGCGTATATTGCGAGCAGGGTAAGTGGCTCTTTGGGCCCGGTGGCTGGGTGAGCTTGGAGTTCCTTCATGGGGGTCACTAGAATGGTTGGATGGAAAATGCTCCCTGGTTTACGATTCTTCCCATCAGAACGCAACACTCAGCGCTTTGGATAAATAATTGAATAACAAAGCAGAGCTGCCTGAAAGAAACTTTTAATGACAAGGAACCAAGATGAGTGACATTCAGCAAGGCTTCTTGGCTAGCTAGAAAGACTGACATTCAAACATGTGTTTACATACCCTTTCTGAGTTTTGGTCTAAAACTGGGTTTTGGTGACATTTAATCCTGTTTTCATTGCTGGGATAATTTTCCCTATTCAGCTTTCTTGGAAGGAAGAAGGTCAATCTCTCTTCCTGAAAAGAAGCAGGGTTGAGGAATTTGTCCAATTCCTGTGTCTATTTGTTCTGATAATTGGTCTCAAAAGCAACAGCTTTTGTAACATTCCAGCATTCCAGTGGTAATAGCACTTTTGTAGTTCGGCTTATCTCATGCATTTAATACTTGAGCTTGCCTGGGGTGTGAGCTCTTGCAACCACAGGGCTTTTCTTCCCTTGTGTAAATGGTTGTGATTTAATTTTTATTTTGTGTTTGGATTATTGGCTGCCTCATAGTTTCTTCATCTACTTGGGGAGAGGGTCTTCATTCATTCACTATGGAAAACCCACAGGAATTAGTTAGAGTTGGTTTTGCTACCAGGTGTGCCAAAATGATGTACTCAATAAAGTCTTGGTTAAAGAGAGATAATCATCTCGATATTGCTGGCTTGGTTGGGTTCATCAGTCGGAATTTTGACACTTCTCTTTAGCAATATTTATTGAGATTTACAAAAATTACAGATATTCAACCATTTCCCACTCCTGCACACTATCTAAGTGGAAATAGTGTGTTCTTTCAAATAAAATGACATTTTACAACTCCTTTAATATCAGGGTGTTATGTCTCATCTTTTTACAATGGTTCTAGATGTGAGATGCTCCTTTGTGTTCAAGTCTGGCCTCAGAAGGATAATGTAGTACTTGGGGATGAAGATGCAGACCAGTACTGGAGGCCAGGATGGAGAAGACCTGCACAGACACCATGTGTTTCCTTTTGGTGCTCAGGGAGGTGGGCACAAAAGTCACCCAGACACTGCAGAAGACCATAATGCTGAAGGTGATCAGCTTGGCCTCGTTGAAAACCTCAGGCAGATTCCTGGCCAGGAAAGCCACCGTGAAGAAGATGGCAGCCAGGAAGCCCATGTAGCTGAGGGTGACATAGAACATGACAACGGCCCCTTCGTTGCATTGCAGGATGATCTCTCCAGGCTGGGAGTGGAGGTCAGAGTCAGGGAAGGGGGGAGAAACTCCCAGCCAGATGGAGCAGATTATAATTTGAGCAGCAGAACAAGAAAGGATGATGGAGTTAGACAAGCTCTTCCCCAACCATCTCTTCACTTGGTTTCCTGGTTTTGTGGACAGGAAGGCCAGCACCACCGTGATGGTTTTGGCCAAGAGAGAATAAAGAGCAACTGATAAGATGAGGCTGAAGACCGTTTGTTGGAGAAGGCAGGTGGCTTTCCTTGGTTGACCAATGAAGAGAGAAGGAGACAAGAAGCAAAGCAGGAGGGAGACCAGGAGGATGTAGGAGAGGTCCCAGTTGTTGGTTTTGACAAGGGGAGTTTCTCGGTATTTAATGAAGATGATTAAAACAAGTCCTGTGGTTAGGAAAAAGAGCAGGGCAAAAGAGACCAGCGTGATTTTATTTTTCTTATATCTATCCCTTTCATGTACTGATAACTATGTTTATACTTATACCTGTAATCTTACAAATGTTCTTCATAAGACAGGAAGGTTATAAGTTTGGAGATACATTGGATTCTGTCCTCATTTGGATATTTATCATCTGGACAATTGGTGCATTCTCCTGTATCTGAGAAAATAAAAAAGCAATATTGCATTAATATTCTGGTTTTTTAACATTTCTAGATATACATTTTCCCCCAAGATTTGTTGCTTAACCATTCCATTGGAAAAAAATGATAATATAATTTACTAATACCTTTATAGCTAAGGTATAAAAATTTGGAGGATTTCTAATATATTTGGAATAAATAAAGTGAGAGTTGAGGTTCAATGCAGGCTTTAATTTTCTATCAAAATGTTATGGATAAATCCATTTCCACCAGGTCTTCCTTTCCTCTCGTGTCACCCACCTTCCTGAGTGAAGAAGGTTCCTTCCGGACAAGGAACATAGTTGTAGCAGCAAACTGGCTCTCCTTCTGGAGCCCTCTTGACAAATCCAGGAGGACAACTTTCTGCACATCTGGAGTGAGGCAGGGACTAAGCAGAAAAAATAGATAGGCAAAAGAAAATGTTTTAGGACTCTCCATCCATGGAGGTATACCTGGACATTAGACATTCCAAACAGGTGTAGGAGATGTGACTCTGGCAGGTTCTTTCCATAGTTTGTTCTTCCCTCTTGCTTCTGGCATAACACAGGGCAATAGGGACTTTTCGACTTCATACAGCCTAGAGGGATGGAATTGAGAAAAGATTTTAGCATTAAGTGACAAACAATCAGTTCCTCCTCAAGGCTGCATTAAAATGCATTCCTCCACTCTTCATCTATCCATGGTTGGGATGAACATATTACATTTTTGAATAAATTTGTAGTCAAAGATGTGCTAAATTGTTACTTTATTAGATTTATTTAAGTAGAATAAAATGTGATTCAGAAGAAAACTTCTGAACAGTAGGATCTGGAAAGGTTTCTTCTGGACTGCAAAAACCTTGGAAAACTGCTCTCCTTTGGCCCTAGTTCAAAACAATCTCCCAGTTAAGAGATAAATGAAAAAATTCCTTGTAAATTATAGCTGATGATGTTACCTAGTTTGGGTAATGAAACATCTGAAAGGAAACAAGCAACCTCAGAGACACCAAGGAGCCCTCATGTCGACTCTGAGCTACAAATGTTCTCCTTAATGAACACTAAAGGCTTCTGCATAGTTTCTAGAAGTGCAGTGAAGTTGAGATGAGATCATGAGAATGTGTCCCTGAAAAAGATCAAGGTGCAAATCTTTGGCTGCAACAGATGGGACATAAGGATGAGTCCCAGGTCAGAAGGAGATATTTCTAAGGCTCATCCAGTTATCCAACAAAAAGTCCTTTGTGTTGAAGAACTGCAATTAGGAGACTCCAGTTGGCATGGGAACAGGTAACAGATAATCAGAGTTGGAAGGGACCTTGTAGGTCATCTAGTCAAATCCCCTACCAAGCAAGAGACCCTACACCATTTCTGACAGATAGTAGTCCAATCTCTTCTTGAAGGTCTCAAGTGATGGCGCTCCCAAAACTTCCGAGGGTAACTTCTGTTCCATTGGTTGATTGTTCTCACTGTCAGAAAATTTCTCCTTATTTCCAGGTTGAATCTCTCCTTGTTCAGTTTCATCCATTGTTCCTTGTCCGGCCTATAGGTGCTTTTCACCCCTTCATCTCTGTAGCAGCCCCTCAATATTGGAAGACTGCTATCCTGTCTCCCTTGGCCTTTTTCTTTCCTAGACTAACCAGGCCCAGTTCCTGTAACCGTTCATCGTATACTTCAACCTCCATTTCCTTAATCATCCTGGTTGCTCTTCTTTGCACTCTTTCTGGAGCCTCAACACCTTTTTTATAGTATGGTGAGCAAAACTGGATGCAGTACTCTAGGTGAAGTCTTACTAAGGCTTTACAGAGTGGTATTAGTACCTCACTTCATCTCAATTGTATCCTTTGGTAATGCAATTTAGGATTGCATGAGGAAAGACAGATCCAGATTCAGATACAACTTTATTGTCATTGCACATAGATACGGCAATGAAATGCAGCATCTAACCAGAACTGCAAGAACAGCAATAAAATATGAATATATATAAATAGAGATATACAGAATATATAACTATAACTATCCAGAATATCCATGAATATGCAGAAAACAGAAAAAAACAAAAATAATGTAAATGAGCATACAGAGAATGTGTGTGTGTGACTGCACATGCATGACTATATGCAACTTTACAGAATGTTTACAGACATATTGAATATAAGTATAAATGCACAGATAATTTGTACAAAATATATTGTATATTATCAGGGGGAATATCAGTGTGTGTTTGGCAGGAAAATAGTTGAAGAATTCAATAAGGAGACCGTCGTGTGATAGAAGCTGTTTCTTAGCCTGCTGGTCTTGGACTGCAGGCACCTGAACCTATTCCCAGATGGAAGAAAGGTAAACAGGGCTGGATGGGAGAGGTCCTGAACAATGCTGTGAGCTTTACACAGACATTGTTTCCTCTGAATGTCCACAATGGCAGGAAGTGGGATCCCTATAATGCATTGGGCGGTTTTCACCACCCTCTGTAATGCCTTTTTTGCCTTTATGGTGCAATTTCCGTACCAGATTGAGATACAGCTTGTTAGGATGCTCTCTACTGCACAATAGTAGAAAGTGATCAGGATAGCTGAGGAAAGATGGTTCTTCCTCAGTAATCTCAGGAAGAAGAGGCACTGGTGAGCTTTCTTGATCAGGCTGGTGGTGTTAGTCTGCCAGGACAGGTCCTCACAGAGGTGGATCCCCAAGAACTTGAAACTGGACACATGTTCTCCCATTCTCCCATTGATGTATATTGGAGAGTGTGTGTGACCACTCTTCTTCCTGAAGTCCACAATGACTCTTTGGTCTTGTTGGTGTTGCATAGTAAGTTATTGTCAGTGCACCATGTAGCTAGGCTCTGCACCTCCTCCCTGTACTCTGAGTCATCATCATTGTTGATGAGTCCGATCACTGTGGTGTCATTTGCCAACTTGATAATGGTGTTGGAGCCATGCACAGGCCTGCAGTCATAGTTGAAAAAACAGAACAGGAAGGGGCTCAGCATACAGCCTTCGGGTACACCAGTGCTCAGTGTGATAGTGGATAAGGTGGAGTTATTCAACTTGACATCTTGTGGTCTGTCAGGAAAACCAGTATCCATTTGCAGAGGGTAGTGTTGATGCCAACGTCACCAAGTTTAGTGATCAGCCTGAAGGGGATGACTGTATTGAATGTTGAACTGAAGTCAACAAACAGCATTCTTGCACAGGTATTCATATTTTCTAGGTGTGTTAGAGTGGTATGTAATGCTATAGAGACACCACCTCGGTGCTCCTGTTCTTCCTGTAGGCAAACTGGTAAAGGTGTATTTGGTAGACAAATTTTTAGGTATACCAGGACTAACAGCTTGAAGCACTTCATGATTGTAGATATAAGTGCTACAGGGCAGACCTAAATGAACATTATGCAGCACTGAAGGTTTGTGACCAGGCCAATTATGCGGCTGCCTTGAGACAGGATCCCTGCAACCTCCTCCTGGGAAGAGTCCCAAGGTCTCCTTTCTCTGGACATCTTCTCTCGCCCTTCACAGACAAGAAAAGCTTGGAGGAGAAGCAGAGAAATGCTTAAAATACAAAATGTAGAGTGGAAAATTAAAGGGCCTGAAAATTAAAGGGCCTGAGAATTGAAGGACCTGAAAACTGCTGTTTTATTTCTCTGGTTGATGAAAGAAAAAATATATACAGTGGAAATTTCTTTACACACTTAATTTTTTTATTTACTTTTTTTGTTGTTAAGTACACAGCAAAATAAAAACAATCCCAGACTGAAATCCCAGACAGCTGTTCTGCTGAATTCTTTCTGTAAAGAAGGTTATAACAGGAAATCAAGAAAGACTCATATAAGAGGGATGAAGGTTTCCCTCCTCAGCTGAGAGCCAGTCAAACATGGCATTTCACATCATTCTGGCATTTTTAGGGAGAGGATCAGGCAACCAGGCTGGTGCTTGGTTCCCATAGTTTCCTCCTGACTTCTTTTCCTGCTCGCTTTCTCTTACGAACACATTTAGCTGCTGTCAGTAGGAACAAGTGCATCAATCATTTTTATAAGGTATCATGTTCAATAGCTGTTGCTGAACAGCTGAATTCCTCTGAATTTTATAGAGGACTCTTTAGCAATATATATTGAAAGGGAAGGAAGCTGCAAGAATTCCAGTCCTTCAACAATTGCCCATTTTGAAATGTAAAGATATCATTTTCTTTGACTCCTACATACTA
>BLBF01005331.1:0-15470 GCA_015471245.1 Laticauda colubrina
CCAAATGATTGACAGTCTGGTGGAATCATCTCTTCTATTCATGCTGTCAGGTCTTTTTTCAATCTCTATGGCTTCTCTGATGATTCTGTGGCTGGGGTTTTCTATAGTGGCCAGGGTTTTAGTGCCATTGAAGTTGATGTTGTGACCTGTGGTTTTCATGTGTTGGACTAGTGAGGAGGTGTGTTCCAGCTTTTTTACTGCATTTTTGTGTTCCTCTAGGCGGGTACTTATTCTTCTATTGGTCTGTCCAATGTATGTGGCCGGGCATGATGTACAGGGAATTTCGTATATGCCTTGGTTTTCCAGGTCAATTTTGTCTTTGGGGTTCCTCAGGATGGCTGCTATTTTTTTTGTCTGTTTTGAAGGCAGTCTTGATGTGATGCCTGTGTAGTATCTTACTGATTTTATCTGTGGTACCTCTTATGTAGGGCAGGACAGCTATTCCATGGATCTGTTGATCTTCTAGGTCTCTGTTATGTCTTGGTGTGTTTTTGTGGATCAAGTTGGTGATTTTGTTTTTGTGGAAGCCATTGGCTGTCAATATTTCAGTCAGGGTGCATAGTTCAGTCTTTATATGTGTCTTGTCTGCCAGGCATTTGATTCTGGTAATTAGTGTTTTCGCTACGGAATTTATCTGCCACCCACAAACCCAAACTATGGCTAAGATACATCGATGACACATTTGTGATTTGGCCCCATGGAAAAGAAAACCTAAATAATTTCCTAACACACCTAAACAACACACACCCCAAAATCAAGTTCACCATGGAAACGGAAATAAACAAACAACTACCATTCCTAGATGTACTAATCTACAAAAGAACAGATGGCACACTGGGACACACCATATACCAGAAGAAAACACACACCAACCACTACCTCAACGCCCAATCCCACCACCACCCAGCACAGATAAATTTCGTAGCGAAAATTCCGTAGCCAAGCTGCACTGAAAGCCTCCAACACAAGAACAGAGTGTTGCCAGCCAATCAAAGCCACAAAACAGACAGAAGAAACCAGAAACACCAATCAATCAAACTCCAAGTCCAATAAACACAGACCTAGACTCCCAACCAATCAGGATAGGCCAGCCTCAAATTTAAAACCAAAGGCTGTGAGACCCACATCCATACAGAAGCCTGATGATGGCAGATGAGATTCTGCTGAAACGTTGCTACAACTTTAACAGCACTACAATGACGTGGGATAATACCCGAAGGAAGCTAAACAGCACACATGTAAGTACCCGCGAAAGCTTAAAAACACACACACACACACACACACACATATATATACATACATACATACATACATATATATATATATATATATATATATATATATATATACATATGTATATATATATATATATATATTTCTTATATGTATCCATATATTCATAATGACATTTTTACTTATACCTATTATCTTGTAAGCAATTGACAAATAAAAATAAATAAATAAATAAAAATGAAATAAAATAAACTGGTCAGAGCCTGCTGAATACCACCTCTGCATCATGGTATCCTTACAACACATATACTTTGTAGATTAATGTATAATCTTACACCAGTTGTACACTTGAACATCTCCCTTGCAGAATGAAATGAAAATGTAGATAATATCAAATAACTGTGGAAATAAACAGATTTAAGAATAGAAGTGAAGATAGAATTTGGCTGGCTGATATGTTTGTGCTTGTTTAAAGAGAGAAAAATAAAAATACAATCCAGAGCCTATGACTATGTATATATTATAATTTTCCTGATTCTTGTTTTTTTATTTTCTTTTAAAACTTTCTGTATAATAATCGGAACAACATTATTCATATAATGATTTTATGTAGGGCTATTTGGATTCCTTTATAATTTCAGGTCACTAGTCACTTCTGAAATTTGTTTCCAGATTTATATTTTTAAAGATAGGAGAATAATCCAATAAATTAACAGATCACTGAAATCAAGAACATTTAAATTAATTTCAATGGGGTAAAGCAGTACTGTGTTTGTGGACATATACTTTTTGTTTGTCCACATGTGTTTAATTTTCATTTACTTTAGAATTTGAATTAATCCACCAAATATATAAATTTAATTGAAGCACCACCAGGTGGTACTAATTTACATTAATATAAAAGCAAGAAGGTATAATAATGTATCTAAAATTGGCCTGAGGTATGCATACTTACTTTCATGGTAGTTAAGATGAGATTTAAAATATAATTTTGTAAAGTAAAGTTTCCATCAAATCAAGTTAAAGTAAGATGATTATGTTTTTTTGACAATGATTTGAAACTATATTTTTTCTGGAATTCTTTAAAAAACTTCCCAGTATAATATAGAATCATAGGATTTGCTGATAGTCCCCCATCCAAGTAGAAATTAAGTCTGCTTAGCTTTCCCGGGTCAAACAAAATCATTCAAATGCTATCAGGTAGTTGAACATTATCTATAAGCTTCTTCTATAAAAAAATTATAGATCTAACCTCATGGTGTTAAAAATAAAACAATTATGAATTGTATATTATATAAATCTTCCCAACCACATTAGAATGGCCAGATCATAGACCTCGGGATTGTTAGCGCCCACTTACCCCCACCCCCAAGAAGCTTATTTGATTCATTATAATGTTTGCAACAATGTCAAACTATTTCCACAAGTGGAATTACATCGGATTTAATTGCTGTCAAATCAAACACATAAAAATAAAACTGAATTAAATAGGAAAGTGGGAAGTGTCATGTTATCAGTAATTGTGAATGAAATGTTACCTTGTAAATGTACAATTATTATTAAATTGGAATATTATTTTCTTAATTTAGACATTGAGTAGTATGCTCCTGAGGAAGAATATTCGTGTTGAAGGAATTGGGACATTTAGAAATTGTCTTTCTTAATTAACCTTTCTTATAGTACCCATTGGGTTTACCATCTCATCATTTTGCATCAGTCATCGGCACATGACATGAAAGATTCACTGCAAATGGATCCCTCTGGGAAAACAAATTAAACCAATGCTAGCTCTATGGCACTGCTGTGACTTTCAAGAAAATAAAGACAGAAAAAAACAAGGAGAATTCCTTTTTATTGTTTTTTATTGTTTACTGCACACACGCTCAGGTTATCAGATGTAAAATTAGAATAAGGCTGCAATTAATTCCTACCAAATGCAAACTGAAGTCACTGAAGCCATAATTTCCCAGACTAATGGTAGACCACAATCATAATATTTAAGATGGTTGAAACTAGTAGGTATTGGCAAAGTAAAATTTTTGTTGGTCAAGGACCTCAACCAATATTTTTATAGCAAACAGGGTTAGAAAGTCAATGGATGAAATTATATAAATACATTGTCCTTGATTTGGAATAAATTCTTGGATCTGTAACTCTAGTTTAGGAGTTAAACCACTGCCTTGGAAAAGGCTTCTTTCCATTTTCATTGATCTTAGAATCAACCCTAAAGGATGCAGGAATGCAGGTCAGGAATCAGGGTGTGTCCATTCCATGTTTAACAGAATATTTATTAAAAAAAGGTTATTCCTATTTTCTTTACTTTTTCTTTGCATCAAAGAAGATTATTTTCCTTTTAGGGTGCCTCATTCAATTTTTTTGTGATTGTATTTCTGTGCACAGTTTGATGTTCAGGTGTTGTATAAGTGCTATTTGCTTTTCTGTTTCTCATCTCTCTATCCAAGTGCTGCTTATGTACCCCAGTCTGGAAAAGCCTCTTTGAATTTGAATTTTACCTTTATCGTCATTGCATTCCACGAATACAATGAAATTTGAAAGCTATTCCAGCACAGTGCCCCAAACACCACATCACAATCACACTACAAGTATTTGAAAATTAAAATAATTAAAATAATAATCATAATAATTAAAAACGTAGTCTAAAACCTATCTAAAAATTTTAGTAAGTTAAATAGTTTAAAAATACCACTATATACATAAGACTAGATCACAAATGTGCTGTTCAATTCAAGACAATTATTGCCTTGGAAAAGAAACTGTTTCTCAGTCTATTAGTTCTCATTTTAAGACATCTATAACATCTTCCTGATGGTAACAGCTCGAAATATGAATGACCAGGATGAGAATGGTCTGTGGAGATTTTTAATGCTCTAGAGAATTCTCTCTTGAATTCTCTTCCAAAGAAGAAAGGGAGCAACAGATGATTTCTTGTGCTGTGTTTATAACTCTCTGGAGCATCTTCTTATCCACTACAGAGCATCCAGCATACCACACCATTACGCAGTATGCCAAAATGAAGAGTTTCCTCATAAATAACTTCCCTTAGGAGGCTGCAGATTGTAGACAGCCTATAGTAAGAGAAAGAGAGCATTTACAAACATATCAAACACATTGTACTAGGATAATTAGAAGAACCCCATTTTCACTGCTCATGAAAAATCCCACCAAGATTCCTGTCAACAATACCAATTGCTACCAATTATATGAGAAGAATTTAGTTTGGGTTAGGATTTTATAGAGCTAAATCCACATATTTTTTTTACAAATCAGAGGAAATAATGTGAGGGGATTTGTTGGTTTACTTTTTGAAGTGGGCTTTCCATTTTACCTAAGACTTCTGGGAATTGTAGTCCAACACATCTGAATCACAAGGATAGCAGTCAATTTAGGATCAACAGAATGGAGAAAGCTTGATTTCCTTCTCCTTAGGCCCGGTCCCACTGCACTTACGGATGCAAAGAGGATGTAAAACGTTAAAAAAAGCTTGCCATCCATTGTGTACTCACTGCATACATGTTTCATACGCTCTATCCCTTGAGCATCCTTTCACTCCGATTTCATCCGCACAAGAAGTTCTGAGCTGCACAAAACTTTGTGAACGGATGAACTTTCCACCGTGTATGATGTACATCCGCGACATATACGTTCTATGTCTGTTATCTTCTGTTAAACGTCTGCTGTATCCTCTCTGCATCCTCTGGCCATCCCCTCAACTCACATCTACTGCAGCTGAAAACGGAAAGAGAGAGGAAACAAAAGGTACATGGAACGTCTACACACCATTAGTAGCACAGAAATAGAAAGGATGTAAGTGTATGCATCTCATATATAAAGTATTCAAAATGGACAAAATGTTTGTATCTGGGGTGTATCTCGTATATTTAGGATGTCTGCAGTATGTTTAGAGTATATAGAAGGCCCCATAGCAGACAACCGATATTTTCTATAAAAAGGGGGAGAAAATCATCTGGATCGCTGGGATGGTGGACCACACAGTCCCACTATGGTTGCACTGGAGGTTTATCTTTCCCACAACTATCCTTATCTATCCCACAAACATGCAAAGGCTTAATCATTTTTTCAAAGTTTTCACCAACACTTTTTTAAGTAAAAAAAATGAACCAAGTAAACTAAGTGTCTTAAACAAAGATAAACTTTATTAACTTTCTTAGGTAAACTTTATGACTTTATTAAAGCAAAATGAACCAAGTAAACTGTATTAAGTGTCTTAAGCAAAGATAACCTTCATTAACTTTCTTAGGTAAATTTTATGACTGTATTAAATAAGCAAAATGAACCAAGTAAAATGTCTTAAGCAAAGATAAACTTAACAAGTAAACAACTCAGTCTCTGACACTATTCTCAGTCACTCTGAGTCATGTCCATGGTCTCAGCTGTTAAGCGGGCAGGGACTGTGGAGGTGGCTGTGGCTTGAGTGCTGGTCTGAGGCTCCATTGAGGTGCTTGGCCCCGAGGGTACAACAGGTGGTGGTGTGTTCAGGAAGCTATCTGAGAGCTGACTCAGTCCTGTGAGGTTGAGAGGCCCTTCATCAAGTACTTGAAATGTCAGGCCCAATACTGATGACAGATTGTCCATTGACGGGTTTGGCTGTGGGGTGGAGGAAGTGTTGGGAGGAGTGTAGTGGGGCTGCCTCGTCTGCAGCTGGGCAAGGTGTTGAAAGCCATGGAAGGGCTGTGACATCGCCTGGGGTGGAGGAGCAGACCTGGACTGGGTAGGAGCAGCTTCAGCTGGGCCTTGAGGGTTGTGCAGAAGTGCTGTGATCTTCTGCTTCATCACCTGGTACTGGGCCTCGGGCAGGTCCCTCAGGGTCTGGTTCACATAGGTGATGAAGGTGTTCCGGCCCAAGGATGCTCTGTCCAAGTAGACCAGCTGAGAGAGAAGTTCTGTGCTGGTCTTCATTGTGTACCTGATCTCCAACAACACACTGTGGTCCTGGGCCTCCAGTCTGCATCCTCTGGAGCTGGGGTGGGGGTGGGGGTGGGTTGGCCTCTGGTGGCTGCTGCTTCTATCTCCATTTGTGACAGCAGGGCGTCATCCTCCACGGGATCCTCCAAGACCGCCGGCATGGGGAGTGCATGTTGTGGAGCCCTCTGAAGACACTTGCCTGGACAGGGGAGCTGGCTCCTGGCTGGAAGAGGACTGGCTGTCTGTGGGCTGTCTGAGGGAGAGGGTTCTCAGAGGGGCTGCTCCTCAGTGGCGGATCTCACCCTCCAGGAAACTGCACTTGGCCATGACGTACATCTCCCAGTCAGTGAGCTTGACAGCGGCCTGCCCGGATTTCTTGAGGTGTAGCTTGCTATACCAGGTGTGCATGTGCTTCCACCATCCAAGGAGGACTTCTGCAGTGTACCCCAGGCTCTCTGCCTTGTCTCTCCAAGCTGCCTGCTTCTTCTTGGTGTCCCGATACAATCTGTGGCCCTTTCTCCAGAGGTACTTGTTCTCCCTCAGTCATTCCAGCACCTCATCCTCATGCTCTTTGGAAATGGTGTACTATTTCCTCTCTCCCTTCTCCTTCCCTTGTCTCTTCCTCCCTCTGGCAGGGGCTTCAGCAGGGCTTTCAGGGGCTTGAGCAGCAGGGCCTTCAGGGGCTTGAGCAGCAGGGCTTTCAAAGGCTTGAGCAGCAGGGCCTTCAGCAGCAGGGCTTTGAGGGCCTTGGGGCTGGTCCACCACAGCAGCAGCAGCAACTTCAGAGTCAGTGCCAGGGGCTGGGATGCTGGTTCTGCCCTTCTTCACCGTGCCAGGGCTTGAACAAGTAGGCACGGGCTTCTTCCTCTTGTCTAACTGACAAACCATGGTGTTCCTGCAAGATGTATGTGGCAGCACATCTTTCCCCTGTATGTGGACTCCATGCGTGCTGAATCCTTTTATATCCTCGGAGCTGACGCAATTCATACTCCCCGCATGCGGAGTGAACGCTTTGCATCTGATATACATCCGTGCGGCATCCCCTTTGTTTCCAATAGGCGTCCGTGATGCATCCGCTTCATCCACTATGCATCTAGCCCTTCTGCCATGCGTCCGCTTTGAAATTCTCCCCTGGAACCCCTTCGGAGGTGTCATCTGCTTCCATCCACTTTCATCCACTAGGCTTCCTATGAACATCTGTTTAACATCCCCGCTACATACATACCCACATCTGTTCTTTTCCATTCTCTTCCATTCTGTTTATGCAAATTTTCACCACTTTTTGGAGCGGATGACAACGGATGGAGCCATCCCCGAAATTTTGCTCGTCCACTGTGTCCTTTATGCATACGTTTTGCATCTGTCAGCCAGTGGGACCGGGCCTTTAATGGTTGCTGCTGCCCCAATACAATGATTTATATTGTTAAACATCATGTTTTCTATGCTTGACATATTACTGAGTGTCAGTCCTTTGAGGCAATCCAAAGCACAAACTATGAGTTCAAATACTATCTTTCTTGTAAAGTTACAGTAATAGAATCTTGTACTTCTCTTCTTTACTTTTACTTTGAATAAAACTAGGGAGGGTCTCTTCTGGATACTTCCCATATCCCTTTTTCTTCTGTGGGAGAAGATACCTTTTGCATGACAGTTGTCTAAGCTAAGACTCCATCTCATTTCTCCCAAGGTTATTCTCACATACCATTACAGGGAGTGTGCTATCCAACAATCAAGCTTTCAGCAAGTACTAAAGCCCATGTCACACTGCCCCAACGGATGGAAAGAGGATGTAAAACGGAGAGAAACACTTGCCATCCGTTGGTTAACGCGATGCATCCGTTCTGTACTCACTGTGTCCGTTTTTCTTCCTCTCTATCCGTCCAGCATCCGTCGACTGAGGTTCCATTTGCTCAAAAAGTTTTGAGCTGCTCAAAACTTTCTGAGCAGAAAATGTATCCAATGCGTCCGTTCTGCATCTGCTGGGCATATGGGGAACATCTGTTCTGCATCCATCGTCATCCGTTACGCATCCGCTACATCCGCTAGGCATCCGCTGCGCATCCGCACAACTCAAATCCGCTCTAGCAGAAAGGGGACACAGGGAGGAAGTGGAACGGATGCGGAACGGACGCGCAGCATTAGTAGCATGGACGGAGAAAGGATGAAAGCGGATGCAGTTCGCAAAGAAAGCATTTAAAACAGAAAAAACGTTCGCAGAGGGGACCTATCTCGGATATTAAGGATGTCTAGAGGATGCCTAGAGGATGCAAAAGGACACACAAGGGAAAACCTATATTGCCTATAAAAAGGGGGAGCAACTCACCTGGATCTCACTTTCAGACCAGCAGCCCTGCTGTGCAGACCTCTGCAGCCTTCATCTGCCTCTTGCTCTTCCACAGCATCCAGTCATGTCCACCATGGATCATAACACAGTCCTTTTGGTAGCCACCATTGTTCTGCAACAGTGCGAAGCCATCTACAGGCTCTTTCAAATGTTCTATGGGAAGAAAAGGAGGCGGCCAAGAAGCATCTGGGTCCGAAGATGGATAGGGAGGAAGAGCAGAGTTCGGACTGTACAACAAGCTGATGGTGGAGCTGAGGAACAAAGACCCTCGTGCATTCCAGAACTTCATGAGGATGCCTCCAGCCATGTTTGACGAAGTTCTGGAGCGGCTGAGACCCAGGTTGACCAAGCAGAGCAACAACTTCAGGCCCAGCCTGGAACCTGGGCTGAAGGTGGCACTGACTCTGCGACACCTGGCTTCAGGGACCACCTACAGGAGCATGCAGTATGCCTGGAGGGGGCCACACAACACCATCAGCATTGTGGTCAGAGAAGTAATGCAGGCCATCATCGAAGAATATGTAGAGGAGCTCCTCAAGTGCCCCACCGCTGAACAAGGCTGGAGAAAACTTGCAGAAGAGTGGTATCAGAGGTGGAACTTTCCCCACACCGTTGGAGCCATAGATAGGAAGCACGTGGTCTGCAGAGCTCCAGCCAAGTCGGGGTCCACTTATCACAACTACAAGGGCTTCTTCAGCATCATATTCTTCACCATGGTGGATGCTGACTACAAGTTCATGTACATCGATGCTTCAGGCAACGGGTCAGCTTCAGATGCCCAGGTATACAACGCCAGTGACCTCAAGGAGGGGCTGGAATGCAACCTCATCATGGGCTTCCCAGATCCAGACCCCCTGCCTAACGACACACAAGATGTGCCCTACTTCATTCTGGGGGATGACGCCTTCTCCCTCAGAACCTACCTCATGAAGTCCTACACTTCCAGATGCCTCACCTGTGAAGAGAGGATCTTCAACTACAGGTTGTCCAGGGCAAGGCAGATGGTGGAGAACGCCTTTGGCATCCTGGCCAACAGGTTCCAGGTACTTCTCACCACCATGTAGCATTGCCCAGAGACCGTGAGGAACATCATGGAATGTTGCTGCATCCTGCACAATCTCATATGCACCCGCTACCCAGTGTTACAGAACAGGCTTGTGGACCGCCAACAAGGCAATGGGTACATGGAGCCTGGTGAATGGAGGCAAAGGCAAAACCTGATAGATACTGTGGATGTGCAAGGCCCCAACAGAGCTTCACTCTGAAGGGAAGAAGCAGCGCAACCTCCTGAAACACTGGTTCAACTCCCCAGCTGGAGCAGTGGAGTGACAAGACAGGATGGTAGATGCTTAATGGATGCTTCCTTCAGCCTGTCTCATCACACTGATGAGATTGTGCCATGTAGGTTGAGTGGCCCTACAATGAACCGAGCATTTAATAAAGAGTTGTGTTTATGATGAAATGTGTTAATGAATGATTAAATTGTTATTGATAATAAAGGGCCATAGGTGTGGCACCTGGGAGGGTGGACTATCCAGTCCCACTATGCTTGCACTGGAGGTTTATCTATCCCACAGCTATTACCCATCCCACAGGTATTCTAACCCATCCCACAGCTATTACCCATTCCAAAGGTATCCCTGCCCATCCCACTGCTATCCTTACCCATCCCACAAGCTTGCAAAGCTTAAACCATTTCTAAAATTTTCCACCAAGACTTTATTGACTAAAAGAACTGAACCAAGTGTGTGAAGCAAAGATAAACTTTATTAATAACAAGCTGTAAAAGCAAAATGACCCAATAAAAGTGTCCCAAGCAAAGATAAAGTCAACAGGTAGCAACCCAGTCTCTGGCACTCTTCTCAGTCACTTTGAGGCGTGCCCATAGTCTCAGGGGTGAAGGGTCCAGGTGCTGTGGAGGTGGCTGCTGCTGGAGTGCTGGTCTGAGGCGCCATTGGGGTGCCTGGCCCTGAGAGGACAACAGGGGATGGTGTGTGGAGGAAGCTCTCATAGAGCTGACTCAGTCCTGTGATGTTGAGAGCCCCTTCCTCTATGACATGGGGTGTCAGTCCCAAGACCGATGACAGATGTTCTGAGGCTGGGCTTGGCTGTGGGGTGGAGGAAGGAGGAGTGTAGTGGGGCTGTCTGGTCTGCAGCTGAGCGAGGTGAGGCGTGGGTGGCATCTGTGACGCCAGTGGCATTGGTGGCATCGGTGGCATTCGATGTACCTGTGCCTGGACTGGGAAGGGCTGCCTGTGCTGCTGGAACTCCTGGTAGCTGTAGCCTTGGTAAGTGAGGGCCTGTGGAAAGCCTTGGAAGGGCTGTGACATCACCTGAGGTGGAGGAGCAGACCTGGACTGGGTCGGAGCAGGTTCAGCTGGGACTGGAGGGTTGTGCAGAAGACCTGTGATCCTCTCCTTTATCACTTGGTACTTTGATTCGGACATGTCCATGAGGGTCTGGTTGACGTAGGTGAGGAAGGTTTTTTGGTTTGAGGATTGTATGTCGGTGTGTACCAGCTGAAAGAGGAGATCTACGCTGCTTTTGATGGTGCCCCTGATCTCCAGTAGGACAGTGTGGCTCTGGCCCTCCGGTCTGGCTCTCTGCCTGCTTTCTGTGGAGGTGTAGCTGGGGGTGGATGTGGGTTGGTCTCTGGTGTCAGCGCCCTGTCCTTCCTCCCACTGCATCAGGGGGTCCTCCATGCACTCTGCCACGGGGAGTGCAGCTGTCGGGGGGGACTCCATCCTTGGCACGCTCCACAGATACTTGCCTGGACACAGGAGCTGACTCTTGGCCAGAAGAGGACTGGCTCTCTGTGGGATGCCTGAGAGAGAGGGTAGACAGAGGGGCTGCTCCTCAGTGGCGGACCTCACCCTCCAAGAAGCTGCACTTGGCCATCATGTAGGTCTCTCGGTCAGTGAGCTTGACTGCGGTCTGGCCAGACTTCTTGAGGTGCAGCTTCCTGTACCAGGTGTGCATGTGCTTCCACCACCTGAGGAGGACCTCCGAGGTGTAGCCCAGGCTCTCCACTTTCTCTCTCCAAGCTGCCTGCTTCCTCTTGGTATTTTGATAGAGCCTGTGTCCCTTCTGCCATAGGTACTTGTTCTCCCTCAACCATTCGAGCACCTCATCCTCATGTTCCTCTTCGATGGAGTACTGCCTCCTCTCCTTATCTCGCGTATGCCTCTTCCTCCCTCTGGCAGGGCCTTTTGGGCTCTCATCAGAAGGGCTTTGAGGTTCTAGGGGCTGGTCCACCATACCACCACCACCACCACCAGCAGCAGCAGCAGCAGCAACAACAGCAGCAGCAGCAGCAGCACCGGGAGCAGCAGCAGCAGAGTAAGCACCAGCAGCACCAGGAGCACGAGCAGGACCAGGAGCACCAGCAGGACCAGCAGGACCAACAGGACGAGAAGCAGCGCCAGCAGAGTAAGCACCAGCAGAAGCACCAGCACCAGGAGCAGCGCCAGCAGAGTAAGCACCAGCAGAAGCACCAGCACCAGAAGCAGCACCAGCAGAGTAAGAACCAGCAGAAGAACCAGCACCAGGAGCAGTGCCAGCAGAAGCATGAGCACCAGGAGCAGCGCCAGCAGAGTAAGCCCCAGCAGAAGCCCCAGCAGAAGCAGAGTCAGCCCGAGCAGCAGAAGCCCCAGCAGAAGCAGTGTCAGCACCAGGGGGTGGGATGGTGGCCCTGTCCTTCTTGCCAGGGCTGGCAGAAGATGGCACAGGCTTCCTCTTCTTCCCCATGGTTGTTTGCTCGAGATGTCTCTGGCAGCAGGTCTTTTCTCTGAATGGTGACCTGCTTGTGAACTGCATCCTTTAATATCCACGGGGCTGATGCAATGCATCCTTCCTGCATGTGCAGTGAACACTTTGCATCCGCTAGGCATCTGCTAGGCATCCGCTAGGCATCCTCTAGGCATCCACTAGGCGTCTGTGATGCATCCGCATCATCCGCTAGGCATCCGCTCCGCATCTGCTCCTTCCACTGCGCGTCCACTTCGCTGTGCTCCCTCGGAAGCCCTGTTGATGTGCCATCTGCTTCCATCCGCTAGGCTTCTGTGGAGCATCCGCTTTCCATCCCAGCTACGTCCTCTCCCCATCCGTTCCTTTCCGTTGTTGTCCGCTCTGTTTATGCAAATTAGGGGCACTTTTGAGAGCAGATAACAACGGATGGAACATTTTCTTATCCGCTGTTTTTACATACTTTTTGCATCCGTCGGCCTATGTGACAGGCCCTTTAGTATCAGACTTACATTAAATCCAGTAATATCAGTCTATTAGGAAAAATGGAGCAATAGCAATACTTTCCAACAGAAGGAAATAAAGATACACTCTCTTCTCTTCTGAGACTCAGACTAATACAATCCAGGTTTCTGGTGCTATCTTAAGGCTATTTGAGAAACCACACCCAATTGCATGCTCTTGCATTCCCTTAAAGAGACAGTGTTAAAATGTTTATCCTGGTTTATATATTTCTAACCCAAATACCTGTTAGGTGTTTCATATTCCTATCCTAACAATGTCTATGAACTTATTGGAGTGGACCTCTATTGGAGGATTTCTTTTTTAATCTTTATTATTTTATATTAGTTAAAGTGCCTTAGAACAGGGCTTCCCAACTCCTGAGCTGTGATCCACTATCAGGCCATGGCTTATTTCAGACGGGGCAGTGTGAGTGGTGGGCTGCCGCTTGCACAACTCAGTTCCCCTCTCTCCTCCAGGCCACCAAGCTACAAAGGTTGGTGAGCTCTGCCTTCGAAAAATGGGGGGGGGGAGTGAGAGTGAGGGAGAGAGAAATATGCAAATCTTCTGCATTCATACTATACATCTACTCTGCCCCACATATATGCTCCCAGACTGGGCATTCAGAGCAACAGTCTTTTCCTTCACAAAACAGGTGCTGAATAACAATGGGCAATAAAGCTATGAAACAAAGTAGATAAGGATATTTTTGTTTGCTGAAACTTAAAAGACAATCAAGCAGTATATTGCAATTTTAATAATAAATGAACAGAAAATATTAAAATATGAGTTTCAGGCAAAGAAATAGATTGCAATTGCAGTTTAAAGGGTAAAGAAGAAAGACAAACCTCTTGAAAGGAAATCAGAAGTACATTGGAAGATGAAACAATTGAACTTAGAAGCTGCTGATTAAGTTGCAAATTTGAGCTGTCAGTACAGATTTGGAATCTGCCTCCACAAGGCAAGATTTGGAATCAGCATCCATAAGAAAAACTAGTTAATTATTGGATTGGTGACTACCAGGAAATCATACAGCTAGAGGCTAGACCAGTAAATCAGAAAGAAACATTTAAAAATAATGGTATGGCTATTTCCACAAGGTTGACATGAATGGCTATGTCAATGAATATGTGATGACCCAGGATGGGATACAAAAGCAACACAGTCACAAAAACAGGTGAAGTATCTTTAATTCCTTCAACTTGGCTTTAAATCTCCAATTATCATTGACTGGAGACAAAAAACTCCCTCAAAAACAGTTACAAAAAGAAGAACTTCCATTAAAACTCAAAATACATATACATTATAAATAGAAAAAAACAACACAAACCACACTGAAGCAATTATTGAGACAAGGCAGGATAGGGGCTTGAAGACGTCCACATATATCAAAATACACACACAGGGAAGGATGCCAAACTCAGATAAGAATGGACAGACTATAAATATTTTCATGCCTTGTTTCCATCACTGGCCCATGCACAGTCCGTCTTTTTAAACAGCTCACAGATGTAGCCCATGAAAGGGATCAAGGCCCTTTCCTCCCCCAAAGACCATGCCATTACATTTCTCCTATATCCTCTCCTCCCTGCATGCTCTAGGATGAAGAGGGGATGGACCTGGGTCTTCCTCAGCCGGCCTATGTCCTTCCCCAGTTTCCTCCACAACCTCTGGAGCCACCCTTCCACTCCCTGTAGGCTGTGCCTTCTCTCCCTCGGAGTCAGACTCCAACAGGAGAATGACAGAATATGTCCCCAGGAAGAGATCCATTTTGATGAAATGGTGAAGATATTGCTAGCAAAACCTACTGTACATATTGTGAGTTCTAATCTTGCCGTAGGCATAAATGCTATTTAGTGATTTGGGACCAGTCACTCTCTGTCAACTCAACCCACCTCACAGTTTTGCTGCATTGGGGAAAACCCAGGAGGAAGGAGTATATCTATCTTGAGTTATTCATAATGGTTATTTATAGTTATTTAAGTCATTCATAAAAGAATAAAGGTGGGATACAAACAAACAAACCAGGCTGAAGTTGAGGGAGACTCTATTATTTATTTAACACTCTATTATTTATTTAACACATCAACAGGGCTTCCGAGGGAGCACAGCGAAGTGGACGCGCAGTGGAAGGAGCAGATGCGGAGCGGATGCCTAGCGGATGATGTGGATGCATCACAGACGCCTAGTGGATGCCTAGAGAATTTCCAGAGTCCTCCTAGATTAGTGGCTCCAGAACTGTCTTGCCTCCTATTCTTGTAGGGAGATATAATTTTCCCAAATCTGGGGCTAACTCAGATCTCACATTCTCTTTTTGTACTCACGTTCAGAGTTTTCATCATTCAAAACTTTCTCTTCCAAATTAGCTAGAAGTCATTCAAGCATATTCTCACTTTTTACCAAATTTGTAATTGTCTGGAAGGAGCATCTTATGCAAACAGGCTGGGCTTTGGGTTCCAGTCTCTGCAAAGGTAATTGTGGAGGGGGAGTGGAATTCTACTAGATATGAGATGGTTTCTCTCTACAGAGAGACCAGTTAGGACATGGCAGAGAAACCACCTCATTCTAACTGAAAAAGTAACAGGCAACTTGTTCATCTTCTCCCTTATAATATAGGGGATATCCCTCCACTTAGTAGCAAATTGATATTATCCTAGTGTTAGGGATAACATTGTTTACCCTAACTGGTTTAGGTGAAATAATA
>BLBF01005336.1:0-31214 GCA_015471245.1 Laticauda colubrina
AGACAGAAGATATTAGAAACACCAATCAAGCAGAACACAGCAAACTCCAAGACCAATAAACACAGACCAAGACTCCCAATCAATCAGGATGAAGCAAAAACCATTCTGGCACAGCAGTCGGCTAGCCCCAAATTTAAAACTGAAATGGCTGTGAAAGTCTGACTCACAAACAAACACAATACAGAAGCCTGATGATGGCAGATGAGATTCTTTGTGTGTGTGTGTATTAATCACTGACCATTTTGAATATATGGTAGAAAAAGAAAACTTGAGAGCTCATAAGTTGATACTATATGGATCAAACCTGTGACTGAATCTAAATGTTCTCCTTTGGATATTATGAAACCTCCTCCCAGAAGGTAACAAGGAAAACTGGTCATGGAGAGGATGTGTAGCATCCCTGACAATACTGTGGACTCTACTCAAGCAGCGCTTATGGGCTACATCCTGGATAGAAGGAAGTGAACTACTAATTATCTTTTCTGCTGTCATCACCACTCTCTGTACCACCTTCCTATCCAAAGCAGTAATGCTACCAAACCAGACAGTAATGCAATATGACAGGATGCTCTCAATCATCACTTTACACAAAGTGATATGGACAGGGGAAGGAAGATGACCTTTTCTCATGACACCTAGAAAATGCGGGCGCTGCTGTGCCCACTTCATTAGTGTCTCACTGTTGAGTGACCAAGATAACGTATTTGTTAGCTGCACACCCAGAAACTTGATGCTACCAACCCCTACCACAATTGAATCATTAATACACAGAGGTGTGTGCCTGCCTTTTCTGAAATCAAGAATAATTTCTTTTGCTTTTCCTACATTTAAAATGAGACTGTTTTTATTACACTAGTTCACCAAGTCCTCTACTTCCTTGTGATAACCTCCCTCACTATCATCCTAAATAAGGTCCACCACTGTTGTATAATCCACATACTTCACAATATGGTTTGGGGTAAACCATATTGAACAACAGTCTTGGGTCAACAGGATGAACAACAGTGGACTTAGGATACAGCCCAGAAGAGAACCTGTGCTCAAGGAAGTGGTGTTAGAAATATTAGTCCCAACTTGCACATACCGGGCTCATCAATAAGAAAATCAAGAATCCAGATGCGCAAAGAAATATTGAAGTCTAAAAGGCCCAATTTTAATGGACTCTTTACACAGCAAGACAGTTTTCAAACAACCCCAACTAGCTACACTCTGTTGCATGTGTGGTACATGAACTTCTCCATATTTTCCTTTATATTTTAAACAGTTTGTCACAGAATAACATTAGTTCGTAGAAGTCGAAATAGAAGGGTTGATTTTACATGCAATGCAAAATATACTGACTGGTTTAGCTAGAAGCACTAATATTAACTATTGTGCAGAGAATGGCATTCTTACACAATTTGAATACAGAAGCAAATGCCTTTAAGAAACAAAGAGATCTGCTGAGATCAATGTAGTTCTCTAAAACTTAACCTCTGAAATATATACACAAGGATTTGCTTCAGGTTCTCCTGACTTCAGGAGGTGCTCTGCAGATGTTTCGGCCTGTTGCTCTCTGAGGCTTTCTCAGTACAACAGTGTCCTCCTTCTGAACCATGGGAACCAAGCTAAGTGGAAGTATTTTGTGCATATTCCTTGACTTGAGTAAGGCGCAAAGCAGCTGTACTTTAAAGCTGCTTCTCTGATGCTTCAAGGAGCAGAGTAGTATTTCATTCTCACTGAATTATTCGCACGGGCCCACTACAATCAATTTTCAATCAAAAGGCACCATACAAATCCAGATGCAAGGATTTTCTTTCAGCGTTCATCATGTCCTGTTCCAAATTTGTTTACACAAAATAATTTAAATTAAAAATCAAAAAGAGGAACATGAAAAGTAGTAGATATAAATCACAGTTCTTCCAATTAACACTAATGTCCCCAATATTACACAAATCACAAAGCAGTTAAATTATAATTTTGGAACAGTGCTGTTAAACAACTAAGCAAAAGCATAATCCTATGCAGAATTGATCCCCAGCAGCCCAGCCAACAACAGGCACTATTTTTTTTTCATTTGCATACTTCAAATGATTGCCTTTCCCACTCTCCAAATGCATTCTTAAGGTTTTCATCCTCTTACAATTGCAAAATAGCTCACTTCTTCAACATTCATTCCACCCAAGCAACTTACAGCTTAACATTCATTGACAAATTCTGCTAGAATTAGTAGTAACTAGAACACTGAGCTGTGGTTTTCAAATGATTCTATTTCCCATAAACTGGGCAAGTTTTATCTTTCTTGCTAGAACATGAGGTTTATACTTATGGGCACTGTCAAGATGTACATAAATGACATCTTGCAATTTCAGTCCAGCAGAGGTTATTTCAATGTTACATTGAGATCATAAAACAGACTCCCTAGCTTGATGCCGTCCAGATGTGCTGGGACTGCCATTTCCAAAATCCAGTCCAGACTTTTCCTGGAATAAACCTTTTACCGGATGGGAAACTGAGAGATGTCCCAAAGTTTTCTACTGACACTTGGCTCCCCCCTCCCACAATGAACATACCTAAATAGCCTGGGGAAAGGAAATAAGTAACTATTGCTTCCCTTCAAATTATGATCTGTGCCTTGGTTTCCCAATCAACGGTATTAATGACCTACAAAATCAAATCAAAACCACTTCAGTAATTTTCTCTTACTGAAGGAAGACAAAATTAGCTGGTTATTTTCAATCCACGTGAAGAATGTGACAACACCTTTTACTCATCCATCTCACCTTGATACACAAGCCACATAAAACAAAGACGTGATGAGCAAAGCTGTAGTGACAAAGGTAGGAGCTGACAGTCATGACTACAGTGTTATTGTAAGTGACATCGTCAATTTCTTCAGCAGATAGAATTTGATCAGAAATGATTTGGTTAGAAATCTTAGTATGGAGAAAGAATAGATTCCCTTCTCCCACGAGCTGCTCAGAGCATCCAGTAGTGGGAGTTGCTTCAGTCTCTGCTTATCTAGGCTGGGCTTAATTTACGAAATGCTCCTCCTCCTCCACAGGACTCCTCCCCAGCGTTCCCCAGTTTTGGCTCAGCCTTGTTAGAGATAGGCAGTGCTTTTCGCTAATCTTTGGCCGAAACAGGAGAATTCTTGTTAAGGTTTGCAGATAGTCAATTTCCTCTCATTCTAACAACTGTTCTTTGACTTACCGTCACTGCCTTTGACAACAGGCTGTCGGGGATCACATTATCAGGAAGCGCTCCTTGCGCTCCTAAGCGCAGGGAGGCTTCAATTTCATTCCACCACCACCCCAACCACTAGCCCTACCCTTGCCATTGCGATTGACACGCCATTTTAACATTCAAATGGTGTGGCTTTTTCTCTCTCGCTCTCTCCCGAGTCGTATCACAGGTTTCCCCCCCCCCCCAAGAACACCGTTTAGGGGTGGAGGTGTAATTGCCTGGTTATTTTCACCCCTCCTAGCCAGTTTAGCCCTAAGGGAAAGCTGTTGGAGCTTATCCGTTTTCTCAGCAGGAGATTGCTGCTGGCATGCACGCCACAAATAACGGCCGGTCACCATTTTTTTGCTGTAAAGGGACTGCATGGCCGCGTTAAGTGCTAATTCAATAGACTGTGTGTGGTAATCCTTATTCCAGATTGAAGGGTTTTTTTACACAAAATACCCAAGGAATCACTACAACCTTGTTTCCAAGCTATTTGAGGCCTTGGTTAATTCGTGTTGGTGGCTCAACCCTCACAGTTTTCCCTACCCAGTGGCACAACAGCGAGCACCTAGGCCAGCATCCACCTGTGCAGGGAAGCTGTTGAAGGCCTGTGAGTGATAATTTGGCCTGCTAGGCATTCTCAATTTGGCTGACTTCCAAATTTAATATATATTTGCATACCCATACACTCTGATGATATTAATAATCATACCAATATCATTATACTAGCAATATCATAACAATAAATTATTGTTGAGATTTGACTCAATTTTGAAGCAGATATCCAAATTTATATATATAAAAAAAGGGGGGGGGATTTGATTTCAGGGCATCCTGTCCATTCCTGGCCAGGTCCCTGGGTGCGCCAACTGCCTACACAATATAGCATTAAATAACGAGCATACTGTTCATTCCACAATCAAAATGGCAGGGGGTAGTGATTCACACACTTCAACTTCAAGGGGTAAATCCAAATCTCAACATAATCCTAAGCCAAAAAAAAAAGGGACTTCTAAGGCATCAGAAAAGGATGTCAACAGCCACCATGAGGCACTGGAAAAACAAATAGATAAGTGCACACGGGAGGCACACAAGACCTCTCAAGCTTCCTCACCCCACAATCCAGAACCATCCTCCTCTTTCCTCCCTCCTACCCCCCTAGATCTCTCCCTCTCATCCAGGCGCAGCATGGCTCCCAAGTCAACAGTCAACAGGCCCAATCAGCTCAATCATCAACAATGTGAAGGATACCCAAAGCGACGTTCACACCAACGGCTGCCAGTCTTCGACAGGAACAATCTCTTCCAGTCGATGTGCCAGAGCAAATGAAGACCTGGATGGAGACAGCTATCTGTTAGGGAATCACAGCAGGCCTACAACATGCAGTTCTGACCAGGGATCATCCTGCACCTGCTGAGTATAATTCGCAATCAGTTCGGTCATTGGCCAGATTGGAGCAACACTATACCCAGGTACAGTTTCAAAGGGGTATGCTCCTACAGGGGCTGCAAGAGGAGGAGCAGGAGGAGGAGGTGGAAGAGGTGGAACACATTGAGCAGAGTGAATCAGAATCAATGCATGATACTGACCCAGCCATGTCAAAGCAGACCCCTTAGAAAGGGGGGTGTCTGAGGATGAGGGCCTTGTTCCCGACCAACTGGTATTTACAGGCTTATTCTGGCCACAACTTTTCAAATCTGTTGTTCAAGGCCAAAAGCACTGTGCACCTGGACAAGCTGGCCCCTCCTACCATTCCAACTCCATCAGACAATGGACCAAAGGATCTCATTTTCACCCAACCTGTAGTCGAGGCAGATGTGATTCCAGTCCCTCACATGTTTGCACCTGGTACAGAAACAGTGGGCTTCTGCAGCAATATACCTGGCCCCCATGGATTACGACAGGAAATTCTTTAATTTGGCCCCAGATTTCTTAAAATTGTTGAATACTTCTGAGGTAGACAAACCCATTGTGGGGTTAGCATCCTCATCCTCCATTCCCAGTGAGGTGCTGGAGGCATTAGAGCTGGAGGACAAATGGGCCAAGCTAGCCCTATGCAGGGTCCATCAGTCTGATGCGTGCGCCATCAGAGTGGCCACAGCTGCTTTCTTCTTTACCCGTTCTTCTCTTAGATGGCTCCGGCTATTACGGGAGCATGTCCCCAATTCTAACACTAGAGCACACCAAGACATTGCAAAGCTTATAGCAGCTGCTGAATTCTCAGATGACACAACCTTTCATGCAGTTAAGTTTTCAGCCAGAGCCATTACTTCACATGTCACAGCGTGATGCTTGCTACGGTTAAAGAATTGGCAAGTAGATATTAAACATAAATGCAAGTTCACTTCATCTCCTCTAGAGGGAGACAGACTGTTTGGCCCTTCCCTCGATCTGCTACTCATCGAGACTTGAAACAAAAAGAAAATTTTACCTTCCCTTTTTCGGAAATCAGACCCTAGAAACCCTCAATCCTTTTGGAGGGGATCCTTTCAGCTCTTTTATGAGGGACCATTCTCAACCAGATACCAGAGACCCCCACCTTTCTGACCAGGGCAACAGCCAGAGAGGTCAGGGGATAGGAACAGAAGGGGTGGCCAACCCAACAGATTCTTCTGAGGAGCGGGAAATAGATTTTTCCAGCATCCAAGGTAACACCATAACTCCCATTGGCTGCCGCCTTAAATTATTTGCGGACCAATGGGACTCCTTAGTGTCTGATTCCTGGGTCAGAGACACAATCAGATTCGGCCTCATGCTGGCGTTTCAATCCATTCCCCCAGACTTCTTTATGTCGTGCCCTCTTTCCAGAGATCTGGTTAAACGAAATCTTATGAAAACAGTTGTTCAGCACCTACTGGACAAACAAGCAATCCAACCAGTAGCTACCAACCAATGAGGGCAAGGTTTCTATTCATATCTTTTCATTGTTCCCAAAAGTTCAGGGTGTGGAGAGAAATCTTGAATTTGAAACGCCTTGATCAATTTTTAGTATATCGCAAATTTAAAATGCACACCCTGCAATCTATCTTACTTGGTATCAGAAAATGTGATGTCCTGACAAACATAGATCTGACAGAGGCATACTTACATATTCCCATTCGGCCTTCCCTCTATAAATTTTTACGATTCTGTTAAAATAATCTCCATTTTGAATATGTGGCTCTTCCTTTTGGACTACCTTCTGCCCCCAGGACCTTCACAAAGGTTCTCGCAGCCCTCGCCACTCATCTCCAGGGTGTCTCCATACGACTGCAATGTTACCTCGATCGTATCTTCATTTTGTCATCTTCTGTTCATCAATCAGTCACAGATACTCAGACTACATTACAATCCCTACAACTACATGGGTTCTCAATCAATTGGGAAAAGAATCATTTAACACCTTCGACTCGATTAATCCATCTGGGGGCAGTCTTAGATACAGCGGAAGGCAAAGTTTTCCTGTCATCAGATAGACAAAACAGCATTCATCAATTAGTTAAGGAGATCAGGGTTCATAGGAGGGTGTCCCTAGCTAATCTAACAAAATTGTTAGGCAAGATGATCTCATATATAGCTATTATTCCTTGGACCCGGCTCCACATTAGATCCCTCCAGTGATTCCTGCTCCCGTACCAGCGATCCAGCCAAAGCAACTCCAAATACAAAGCAACTCTCCTCTGGTGGACTAGACCAGCCATAAACAAAGATTGTCTATTCAAAGAGCCCCACAGATTTACCATCACCACCGATGCCAGCCTGATTGGATGGGGAGCTCACTTTCAATTGCTCACAGCCCAAGGCCGCTGGTCCTCCATAGAACGATCGCACAGCATAAACTGGCTGGAGCTTCGAGTAGTACACCTGGCTCTCCACAGCTTCCTTCAAAGGTAGACAACCAACCCATATTAATATTGACTGACAACGTAACCACAAAAGCTCACATAAACAAACAGGGGGGAACTCAGTCAAAACACCTCATGCGAGAAGCGGAGCATTTGTGTTGTTGGGCAGAAAGCAACCTGATTTCTATCGGAACAGAACACATTTCGGGACTGTTGAATACACAGGCAGATTGGCTAAGCAGGACCACGATAGATCAATCAGAGTAGCGCCTCCATCCGACCCTCTTTCAAGAGGCAGTCAGGACATTTGGGCAGCCAGTGGTAGACCTGTTCGCTTCCCCCCTCAATGCTCAGCCCCCTAGATTTCTTTCTAGATAACCCCTCGCAAGGAGCGGAGAATTTCAATGCGCTCCATTGCTGTTGGCCCCTGGGGCTTCTGTACACATTCCCACCACTTCCACTGATCCCCAAGGTCATCCAGAAGCTGCTCGACGATAGGGCAGAGCTGCTTCTGGTAGCTCCCTACTAGCCCAGATGGTCGTGGTTTGCAGACCTCCGCTGTCTATCTGTATCACCACCATGGAGAATTCCACCAGACAGCGTTTTGTTAGCCCAGGGACCCTTTCAACATTCGGACCCTCAATGGTTGCACCTGACCATCTGGAGGTTGAGCGGAGTTGTCTGAAGAGCAAAAAGTTTTCCAATAGAGTTATCGCCACCATCCAAGCTGCCAGACGCCCCTCCCAAATGATGTACCAAATCTCAAACTGATCTCCATCTGTGGCTCAAATCATAGAGTTCTTACAAGAGAGGCTTGACAGGGGATTATCACCTAATACATTGAAAAGACAAGTGGCGGCCTTGGCATCAGTCGCCACTTATGAAGGTCTCCTATCTCTTTCCCATCATCCATACATACAGTGTCTCCTTCGAGGAGCCACAAACTTACGCCCGCCAACAGTTCATCGTTATCCCACTTGAGACCTTAACAAGGTCCTTCTTGCACTCAATAAGTGCCCTTTCGAGCCGTTGCAATAGTCAAGTCTCCAATTTCTGACATATAAAGTAGTTTTTCTTGTAGAGATCACTTCCGCTCATCGTATTTCAGAACTGGCAGCCTTGTTGATCAGACAAGTTCTTTGCGTCTTCCATTCCAACAGAGTCGTCCTTCGTCCTGATCCTACGTTCATACCCAAAGTTAATTCAGCTTTTCACAGGGCACAAGAACTGATACTTCCTAATTTTTGTCCCAGACCATCCCAAGGGCTGGAACGACAATGGCATTGGCTAGATGTGAGGTGAGCATTGCAAATATATATTCACCGCATAGCTTCTTTAAGAAAAACAGAAGCTTTATTTGTGTCTTTTCAGCCCAACAATCAGGGATGCAAGGTCTCATCCTCCACAATAGGCGGTTGGCTACAGGCCACAATAGCGAAAACATATCAGACTCAAGCACTTCAGGTGCCCAGGGGTATAACAGCTCATTCAACAAGGAGTACCGCAATATCAGCAGCATGGGCCACACAGGCACCAATCACTGATATCTGTTGTTCCGCAACCTGGGCCTCTCCATCGCCTTTCATTAGGCATTATAAAATAGATGTGTTTGCATCAGCCAAGGCCTCCTTTGGCAGAAGGGTTCTGCAATGGGTCCACAGGGACCAGGAGGGGATCCCAAGACAGACGGAGTCCCTCCCGTAGGACAGGCCAAGCTTTGGTATGTCCCACTACGGGATGCTCTGAGCAGCTCATGGGAGAAAGGCCGTTGGTACTTACCTGATATGCCTGTTCTCTTTGAGCTGCAAAGAGCATCCAGCCCCACCCTCTTCCATCTGGTGGGATCCTGTTTCGGCCAATGAATTTTTAGTGTATTAAGGGTGAGGGTGTTTGTTTCTCTCATCTTCACCAAAACTGGGGAATGCTGGGGAGGAGCCCATGGAGGAGGAGGAGTGTCCTGCAAATTAAACCCAGCCTAAACAAGCAGAAATTGAAGTACCTCCCACCACTCAATGCTCTTCACAGTTCAAAGAGAATGGGCGTGTCAGGTAAGTACCAACGCCCTTTTCCATCTGAAGTTCATTTGTATCCCCCAGAAAATTACCCTCAGATGAATTATTTGCCAAATTATACTCTACTGAAGGGATTCTGTCTCAATTGGCATTGCATGTTTATCCAGCCAGTTTGAAGTCAGGAAAACAAAGAACCACTGTTCTATAATGCACAATAGCTTCCTTTAATAGTCAACATGTTAGTGCAAATTGCATTTACACATTTACAAAAGCTCAACTGTACTGAGCTGTAGCCTAAAGGCTTCTTGAGAGACTAACATTTTTATTTGAACCACTCCTACCATAAAACTAATTTAGGAAAGATTGATGTAAGCATCGCTTTCTACATTAGTGTCTATTCTTACATTTGTGTCTCTATTTGCAAATGAATGTTTCTAAATTGTATTTACAAGTATCAGAAAGACAATAAACTTTCTTACAGAGTTGAATCATTTATTCATTGTCCAATTGTCCAATGCACATTTGGACAATTGATTTAATGACCATTCAGCAATCTTCAAATCTGCATTTAAAAATGGGATTAAAATATGGGTATGATAAAGTAGAGAGTCAGTTCAATGTAGTAGTTCAAGCACCAGCATAGAAACTGGCAGACCATGAGTTCTTATCCTGACTTAGGAAGAAAACAGACAATCGCTCTCAGTTTAAGGAAGAAGACAGTAATAAACAATTTCTGAAAAACCTTGCCAAGAAAATTGCAGGAACTTGTCCAAGCAGTCAAAACCTGACTTGAAAGGAAAGAGGGTGTGAGGGAATCTTTTCCCCTCTTTCCCCTTTCCATTTCACCAGGTGACCCCAATCCCATAGGCATAGGACTTGGAGAAAGTTGGGCAAAACTTACACATAATCTGGTGTAGAAATAAATTTATCTTGATTGTTTAATGTAAAGTGCAGATAAAAGCTATCAGAATGCCCCCGAAATCAGAATAAAAGAGGCCTAATCAACTGATGTGAATGTCCCATGGCAATACAGAAGAAATGGGAATTGGTATTTCTATGGTACCTATGTCACAGGGCCAGTACTGGACAAATCTGTGTATTTGTGCCTGGGCGGAGAAGGACAGGTAAGATACCGTAGTTGTTTTAAGGTTTGAAAATAAATTACTCGAAGCAATTACACATTTTGCTGGAAACATAGTGAAAACTGTAACAAAATCTGCATCAAAAATTCAAAGATGGGTACAGACAAAATAATGATCAAAGAACTAAATTGTAATTCTTTCTTGCGTGAATAAGGAAAATTTAGAAATTCAAAAAATCAGAATGATTTGCATGTGGTAAGATTATGGTAGGTTAGCACAAGGATCAAACATAATATAATGAAGTTTTAATTATAGCACATACAGTGATGCCTTGGTACTCATCTTTAATTGGTTCCAGGAGGTATAATGAGTACCAAAACCAATGAGTACCAATTTTTCCCTCAAGGGAATAATAAAGTCAGTCACAAGGCAGCTGACACCAGTAAGTTCTAGTTTGTGCATTGAGTATCAAACAATGAGTACTAGGACAAAATTTTAATGTCAAAATATGTTGAGTCTGATGCATTTCAAACCAGTTAACAACCAAGGTAACATGTTATTTTCCAGGAACTAAAAGAAAGTATATAGCAGACACTGAAATATTTTTTTATGGCAAATCTTTTTGTTGAATAGCGTTTTCCTATCCTAGAAATTCTATCTGTCTGCTTTGCATTGGGGTAACTCTGAAGTATTATATCAGACACTAACCTTGAGAAGAGGTAAGAATTTTGCCTAATCTGTCTTCTTAAGCATACTGACCTACTTAGTACCTCCCAGACTACCATGGGCTTCATCTAATTGCCATTCTGGTGCACATTTCTCCTCACTTTGTATTCTGACTTAAATGTCATATCAAAATAGCCACATTATATAAAGCTCCATATGGAAATGAGGATGAGTTTTCACATTAACAGACAGACCCAGAAATTCAACAATACAAAGTTATAGCAAGAAACATGTGAAATTATCACAGGCCAGACATAGATTGACTGGTCCATCTGGAGTTAACCTCAAATGAAATTAAGAGCTCTTGTCAGTTGATCTGAATCCTGTAAAATCTTTTTGGGGCTGCTATGATGATTATTTTGCTTTAGGAAGTCATTCCAATGGATGCCATATTTTTAACAAGTGTTGGCACGTTATTGTGTCACTAATTCATAACTTTTTATTCATTTCTAAAAGTTTATGAAGCTTAGCCCAGTTCCTCTGAACTTTTTTTTATACTCTGAGCTACAGCTTCAGAAATAAAAGGTGGTAAATAAAACATTATTCTATAAATCAATAAAATGATTAATATCACTGCCAACCAATTTAAGGGAGTAGGCAGATCATTTCATAATGATGAAAAATCATCTCAAATGCCAGGCCTTTTAATCTAAATTGCTCCACACAATTGATTTAACACTGAACCATCTACTACAGCAGACAGCTTTGCTTTAAAATTAGTTTTAGAAACACCCTATTTAGTCCATGACTATTTGAATCATCTCCTGGACTATAATCTGAATATTTTCATCCCCACAGTTCCCAAGTCTGCCTTCCAAAAATAGAGTACTAGACATTCTTGGCATAATGCCTAGCAGGGTTTTATTTTTAATTATTTTTCCGGTTATTCTGAGAATTCTATCACATGGACTCTGACAATTGACAGTCAAAACTGACTTGCTGAGGAACAATTCTTTCAAAAGCATGTCTAAGTAGATTGCCTCAAAGGCAGCACTGAAACTGCAAAAGATACTGCTTTACATTTTATCCACTGAAAGACAAACTTTCATGCCACATATAATTTTATGTGAGCTAATAAAGAGATATATGAATTGCAGTTCTGAATACATACAGTGTGGCAAACAGCTCATAGCTAACACAATCAAAGCTAAGAAAATCTTAAAGGCAGAACTGGGAGGAATGAGTTCCCATGAAGGTGATGATGTCAAATGTGATTTATGTATTTCATTTCATTTATATTTTAAATCATGTTCTTGACCATATCTCAGTTGCTAGAGTATTACATCACACTTAATTCAATGCAAAGTTCCAAAAATGTAGTCAAATTGTTTGTGGTTTGTATGTTTATACAACTCAGTTCCTTATTATCAACAAATAAGGATAAGTTTATCTCATGGACAAGTTCAAGCCTAATCAGGCAAAAAAAACAACAACCATGACTGCACTGGGAAAGAAACATTGCTTATAGAATTTTAGTAGTGAGATTCTGTATTACCACAGCTTGTCTTCATCGTGTATTATTCTAATTTTAGCTAATGCTTAAAGCATCAGGTTAGAAACCAGGAGTTCTCATACTAAGGCACAAGAACCAGTTGGATGATTTTGAGTCATCACTCAGAGCCCACCTCACCTCACAGGGTTGTTGTAGCAACAAAAATAGAAGCAAGGAGTATCACGTATCTTCATTGCCTTGAGTTATTTACAAAAATAATAAAGGTGGGATATAAATAAATAAAATCATAGATATGTCAGAGGCACACATCTCAGAGGCACACATCTCAGAGGCACACATCTCAGAGGCACACATCACTGAATTAAACAAGAACAAAATAAATTGGTGGTGGGGAATTTAACCCAAAGTTTAATGCTGCACCAAGCAAAGTGTGGAAAGGTTGTTTTGACTAAGCAAATTTTACCATATAGCGCTGTCTCTTTTAAGCAGGTAAAGGATCATAAAGAAGAAAAGAAAGCGAAAAGATCTTGGAGATAATCAATACACACTGTTTTGCACTTTCTGAAAATATTTATTCAGAGCCAAATTCCTACTCTTTGAACACATGAGTCGAGTGACAATTTAGCACCAACTTGAGAGTTTTCTGAATTGGCAAGAAGATAGCCTTTTGCATTCCTTCAGTTTGACAGTTCTGCCAAATGTGGGTCTCAAAGGCTGGTTATTTTTCTCCACTAACTTACAATAAGACTTTACAATACTTGTTTTTTTCAATTTGTTAATGTATTCTGAATCACAGAGAGCTGCAATTTTTGTTTTATTTTCCTTTAAATGCAGTTTACCCGTGGCAGTTTTCACGAAATAATAATTTAATTGATAATGTAGTGAACTCAAACAGTTTAGTAACAAGATGAACATTTTAAATGCTAAAGGATACAAGAGGAAGAGAATGAGTTTATAGAAGAACAAGGAGGAGGAACATCTGAACATATTTATCCTATAAAGCTTTTTGTATTTGCCGGTTGATTTCCTCAGAGTATCCTAACTCAACAAGAATGCTGAGTAGTCTCAACTAGAATATGACGGTTCTCCTCTGGGGTGGGCAAAGACATTACAATGAATACATACTGACATTCAAATAACTATTAGCACATCTACTTGATATGTAAACATTCAGTGTAGTAAGGACTAGAATACAACTTAATGTAGAGTACAAAATATTCAAGGCAACTAAAAGGGAAAATGTTTAAAATACATAAATAATATACTCAACAAATTAATAAAGCAAAGCCATTCTGAGTCACCTTGCAAGGAGATGGAAGGCATAGAAAGTTAATAGCAATAGCACTTAGGCCTATATACCACTTTGCTGTGCTTTACAGCCTTCTCTAAGCAGTTTACAGAGTCAGGATATTGCCCCAACAATCTGAACCTTCATTTGGTGACAGGAAGGGCATCTGGCCATTAAAACACTCTGCTAGCTCCATTCAGTTGCCCAGACACCACCCCACAAGGGATTATGATGATGAATCAGAATCCTCATTTTACCCATCTCAGAAAGATGCAAGGCTGAGTCAACCTTGAGCTAGTCAGGATCAAACTTCTTGCAGTGGGCAGAGTCAGAGTCAGCCTGCAATACTGCATAGCTATTAATAAATAAATATATAAATATTAGTACATTAAAAATATCATCTGACTTAACAATTCCATTTTTTGCATCAAAGATCTGGAAAATTACTTGCCAACAGAAGAATGAGCTAACAACTTCATTTGTCAAAGACTGCTTCAAAAGAAAGTGACAAAAGTTGCCCCCTAGATTTCCAACCTTATTCTCTGATGATGCTATATCTTAAATCAGGAGACCTTAAGAAAGAATACTTTTTTAAAATTGTTTTGTTTCCAAGTCAAATAGTGATTTACAATTGATTTACAATCTATTGAGTGGGATCTAAAAACAGACTAGTAGCCAGTGGAGCTATTTAAATAGCAGATGTATTCCTTACCACCACATATGGCCAAATATGATGGAATATATTCCACCATTTGGGGCTCATTGGGAGTCCAAACCAATAATACCACATCAATGCTTTTGGGGTGCAACTGAAACTAATGTTCCAATGGTCCAATCTGATTATCTCCATGAAGAAGAAGCACTGCTATACAAGAAAGATGTATCCCCATGCAATTTGTTTGATGAAATCTTGTGTAGTTGTTATCTCATTAAGAACTTTAGAGCAAAATTTACAATTTAAAAAGGATTGTCACATTCCACTTTGAGAACTATATGATTGAATGCCAAGAAAGCAAATGTCAAATCACAAGTTTATACAACAAACTCATAGAGTCTACCAAAAAGCAAATGGATTGTGTGGAAGAGTGAATGCATCACCTGGAATGAGCAGCCATTTTTTTTCTACCTGGGATCCAAAGGTTTGAGCTACCTGTGAAAGAAGTGTTAAACAATCCCATCTTTTTTATAATTGGAGAGTTTGTTTTATTAAAAAGGAATATCTAACATCTGAAATCTAGCATGTGTATAGTGTCTCCAGAAAAAGAGCCAAGCCCCAGAGGACACCAGAGACAAAGAGAGTCTCAACCCAAAGACAACTTTTTCCTGGAGGCAAAAACTTCTTGGAGCTGCAAAAACTTCTTGGAGCGGCAAAAACTTCTTGGAGCTGCAAAACCAATGAGACAAGGAGCTGAGAGAAAGTGAGGAAAACTGAAAACTTTGATGCAAGGAATATAAATCCTTCCATTCGCCACCATTCAGCCAGAATTGAAGAAGCTTCTTAGATGAGAAGCAAAATGTTTTCAAGGAAAAAAAAAAAAAAAAGTCCAATTGCCTTTTGGAAAGCAGTTTTGGGACTACCACGAGCTGGATGATAGAAAATCTCTACAGACACAGAGAGAAAAGTGCTGACTAGCACCTAAAAGCCCAAAAGCAGAGAAGCCAGTTACAGAATTCAACAAACCAGCTTCAAAAACAGTGCTATAGGTAATAGAAAACCCATTTCTAAGTATATAAAGGAGTGAAAAGGGTTTTCACATACAGATTGACTGTGATTGACAACAAAAGCTGAAGACTGGGAGTTGGGAGGGGAGGAGGAAAGATTTAAAGAATAGTTAAGATAAGACAACATAGTACTAATGTAGTAATGAGAACATAGAAATAGAACATAGCAGTGGTGGTATTCTACCGGTTCAGCCTGGTTCAGTCGAGCTGATAGCAGTGATGAGCAGTGGAGACCAAACTGGTTCTCTCCGTTGCTCTGCTGTTGGGCCCACCCGGACTCCCATACTCACCTTTATCCTCTTCTTTTGAAGTGCAGCTGCTTTGTGCGGCACAACAGAGTGCTGCGCAGCAACTGCTGAAGTGACCAGGAGAGCGCAGGCTTGCAGGAGGTGAGTTGGAACACCTCTGCACCTGCGCAAACAGGTGCGCAGGCTCTGAGCCTGCACAAATGCCTCTGTGCCTGCGCTAAGTGCACATTGGGTGTGCACGTGCATGCAAAGTGTGTGCATGCACACAAGGCGCGCCCACCAAGCCACACCCACCAAACTGGTGGTAAAATATTTTGAATCCCACCACTGGGACACAGAGATTGAAATTCATAGATTAAATAAGAATAGAAATATAATAGGCATAAACTTACAACAATAAGAAGATAGTAAAATAAGACAAACTAATTGTGTGCAACAAAACAGATATGTCTGAAAAAAATAAATAGTACAGAGTTCTGTGTTATTTTTCAAAAAAATCAATCTAACAATAATTTCAGTGCATCTCAAAAATAATATGCACACCTGACTTACATTACAAGCCTCTTCCAAGCCTATAGCAAGTAAGGTGTGCATGTTAATTGTGAGCTAACTTAAGCAAAACCTTTATACCCAATGGGCATTTTTTACTAGAAACCAGAAATAAATGCCAGGTTCCACCAAAAAAACTGTCATAAATCATAGTTACATGACTGCAAGATGCTAAAAATGGCCATAAATATGCCAAGGGGATAGGAGCAGCCACAAGAACTTCAAAATCAAGTTGCAAGTAACTCTGGGAAGGTCCGTCATAATTATAAACATTTCCAAGCAACCGACTATAAGTCGAGGAGTGTATGTATAAACAGTGAGCAAATCCAACACTCACTAGTACTGATGATGTCACCTAGTCAGGTAATGAAATGCCAACAAACTTACAAGCTCAGAGAGCACCACAACATATATATATCACAGAACTCTTTGAAATGCATAGAGGTACTATGGCAGATACTCAGAACATTTCTCAGAAATCAGATAACAATAGTCTTTCAAGACAGAAGTCTGAAAGTCATGGGCTTAAAACGATAAAACAACCCCCTGGGAAAAGCTGGCAATATAATTAGCTTGCAAAGATGACTTTTAAATAAGAGCAATGCCATCGCTAGTTGTACAGAACAGCATGTTTGACAACACATTAGAAAAACATGGTAACGGCAATCTCAAACAGTGGAAGAGATTTTTGAAAGAGATTCTAAAGTAGCAAAGCATAGCATTTTACTTCGCACAGATGATACCATAATAATTCATGTCATTTCTCAAGTAGTAAAATAGAAATATTAACTGGCTTTGTTGGCAAGCTCTCCTGCATACTCATCATTAGTCCTGGTCTCAGCCCATGCTCTTGCATCAAGTGGCAAAACTCCTACACTTGGTTCAACCAGGTCAATCCTATTATTTCTTGAAACTTCTGAGAAGCAAGGTGAAATCCGAGATGAGGAAGATGCTTCCTTGAGGAAGGGGCAATCTCTGTGGTGACTGAATTTCAGGGCTCTTAATAACACATTCTTTCATCTTTAAGTGAAGTTGAGAACTCCAAAGCTCATTTACAGATGGAATCATACCAAAAGCGTCCTACCCACTCCCAGGAGAGAAACAGAGAAATTAACTGAGTGTGGTCCAGCTGCATCACAGCAGATGTATGAATCCCAGTCAGTTTTAAAAAACAGGACCACACTGTTGGAATTATATATTTGCAGCTAAATCAAACTATCAACTCCATATTTAAATTGTATGATTTCTATAATACAGACCACCTGCTATTGCAAAACAGTGTGAGTTGATGTTAGTGGATGAAGATTTCCAAGTCCTCTGATGAATGCCAACGTATTGTTTACATGCCACACACAATCCGAAAAATAAGTTCAACAAATGCTTCTGATGCTGGAAGAAAAAAATTAATGAATGATCCTTAGACAAAAAAAAAGGTACGCAGCAAACAAAAGTGGTTAAACAAAGATAATGGAGTAAAATGGTCAAATTTGCAACTGAATTTAAACCTGATTTGGGGAGAATCAGTGATGGTATTCTACCGGTTTGGCCGAGCCAATAACAGAGATGAGCAGCGGAGACTGACCCAGTTCTCTCTGCCACTCTGCTGTTGGGACCACCTGGGCTCCCATACTCATCTTTATCCTGTTTTTGAAGCGCAGCTGCTTTGCATGGCACAGAAGAGTGCCGCGTCAGCTGCTGAAGTGACCGGGAGAGTGCAGGCTTGCAGGAGGTGAGTTGGAATGCCTCTGCGCCTGCACAAAGTGTGTGTTTGGCATACGTGTGCACACAGAATTTGTGCACACACGCAAAGCGTGCCCACCAAACTGGTGGTAAAACTTTTTGAATCCCAACACTGGGGAGAATGGCTTAACTTCATATATTAACTCTTTTTCTTATTGTATATTTACTGTTGCCATCAATGTTAACAGATGTCAAAAACACCAATATTAATAGTGATCATCTCTTCCCACAGAGAATGAACAATATTACCTTGCTGTATTAATGGATGCAGTATGCTAACACAGGCAAAGTTCAAAAATTCTGTAAAACATAGTTTTATTTAAACAAACAAAAGTTAGATGGCATTCAATTTGCTTAGTAAGCACTGCAAAATCTATGCTTGAATTTGAAAGAATTGAGGTTGATTGGAAATATATCACACTCTACTTAAATTTTATCTCCTTTACTTTTTATTTTATTTATTTGAACTCTTCCTTTATTATTTTTACAAATAACTCAAAGATATAACTGCCTCCTCCTAGTTATCCCACAACAATCCTGTGAGGTGAGCTGGGTTGAGAGACAGTGACTAGCTCAAAGTTATCCAGCTCGCTTTCATTGCTAAGGTAGAACTTGAACTCACAGGCTCCTGGTTTCTAGCCTGGAGCATTACTACTAGACCAAATGGGCTATTTAATGAACATTTTTATAAACATTTCTACCAAATCTGTCTCAATAAGCTTTCCAGAAGGCTAATCTCACTACCTAAGGCAGAAGCACTAATCCCTCCCTAATCGAATGCTTACCTTTTACTTTCCTCCATACCAGCTCTCTTGGCCCAACTGTATAATGTGTTTCTTTTTGGCCCTCGGGATGGCCATTTCACTGTCCTTTCATGCCAAGTCCTTGCTTTCAGGACAAATGTTTTGATTGAATGAAAAGTTGCTTGGCTTTCAGTTTCCAAATTCAGATTTTAGGTATATGCAAAACAAACCAATGAGTATATTCTAAGAATGTTCTCCATCAAAAATATACTTTATTGTAAAGGCAATGCCTCATACAGAATGGGCAGAGAAAGTAGTATTACTGATATGCAACCATTCGCCCTACAACTGCCAATCATGCCAATCAGAGTGAAATTTTTGTAGATGCTGCGTGTTTCAATACTGACTCAAAATTAGCTTTGCTACCAATGTAAAGACAGTATTGAATGCAGGTGGCAGAACCTGCATCAGCTACTGATCTTTTTCAGTGGTGCTTTATCTGGTCCTTTGCATTACTTCTAACCCAACCCCACCCCAATTTTCTTCTTTTTAGTATCCTATAATCTCTTTTTATTGGGGTGGAGTTGAGGTGACTGAATGGAACTGAGCATTTACCATCTGAATGCCCTTCCTTACACCTGCACGGAGTTTGCTGCAGATATTTTCTCTTTGCACCTCGGTAGAGAAACATCTGTCACTGCCTAGGACTGAACTCTCAGTCTTTTGAATGGGAGTTCAGTTTTGTCACCTCTAGGCTACTGTGCCACTCTCCATCTACTCCCCACAAATAATATATCAAAACCAAACTATATGCATATTTCCTAAAAGGAAATTTTACTGAAATCGAGAAGTTATGAAACCCAATTTTCTGTTTACATGCATTCCCCAGGTTGCGAAGGTCCAACTTACAAGCAACTAGTACTTATGAATGGATTGCCATAAAATCTGTTATACTACAAATTGGTGTTATGTATAATGGTTTGTAGTAATAAATGCACACACTATGATACTTATGAAAACAGTGTGTAGCTTCAGGGGTTTCTTGGCTGGAGAAAGGAGAACACCATCCACCATTTTAAATTGGATCACACTGCTGTTAGCATGTTGAATGTGTAACTTAGTACTTGGCTCATATTTTTCTCTTATCTACCCTTGTAGCCATGCCTCTGACTTGTAAATTCAATACAAGTGCTAGTGATGTATCAAAGAAAAGGAAAACAATTATGACTGAAAATGAAGTGGAAATAATAAAGCTATCAGAAAGAGGTGAAACATCATCAGTCATTGGAAAAGTATTAGGCTACAATGGGTCAATAATTGGAACAATTCTAAAGAGTAAAGTAAGAATAATGGAGCACCAGAAACACCCTGCCTTGATTAAAGTAATTATTAATAAGTAACAAGTGATTTAATTACTGGAATGGAAAGGCTATTGATAATTTAGTTAGATGATCAAATCAGAGTAATATATCGGTTAATCTTTATTTACACTCAATGCCTTTTCAAGAATTTAAAAGCTACACATGCATCAAGTGAAGATGATTGTAGTGAAGAACAATTGGTTCAATTGTTTTAAAGTGAGGGCAAATTTACATAATGTTAAAGTGCAAAGTGAAGCAGTGAATGCCAATATAAATGTGCCATGTAATTTTCCTGAAATATTGAAAAAATATTGAGAAAGATTATTTGTCCAACCAACTATTTAATTGTTTTTTTTGGGGGGAGTACCTGAAAGGACCAACATTTAAAAGAGGGAAAAAAGAGATCCAAGGCATAAGGCATTGAAGGATAGACTAAAGTTATTGCTTGGGAGTAAAGCATCTAGGGATTTCAAGTTCAAGCCTCTGCTTGCATATTGCTCCCTAAATCCAAGGGCACTTTGGCATTTCATTACGCCATCTCTTCTTGTTATTTAAATGGCAAATGCAAAGGCTTGAATTACAATGATCATCTTTGAAAGTTCTTGAACCATTTTGTTCCTGCTGTTGAATGTTCCTGCTTGACCAAGAAAATAGCTTTCAAGATTCTACTTGTCTTTGATAATGCACCTGGATATCCAAGAAATCTAGAGGACTGTAATCCAATGTAATGGTTATATTTTTATCTCCCAATACCACATCACTACTTCAGCCAATGGATGAGGGAATCATGGCCTCCTTTAAAGCCTATTATTTATGGCAGATCTTCTCACAAGCAGCCAAGGCTAGCCAAGATGATGTGATGAGCTTAAAGGAATTCTGGAAGAATTATAATATCTATATTCTATCAAAAATATTGCTGATTTTGGGGGTAGAATGAAACAGTCAGATATAAAAGGAATGTGGAACAAACTGTGCCTCCAATTCATGTGTTCTTTTCAGGAGTTTAGAGCTGACAACATTGCTGAAGCCAGGCAAACTGTGGTTTATGTTGATAATTAACCACAATTAAACATCAGTGAATGTTTCTATTATACACTATCTTAATGATGTCTAAGTGTATTTGGAAGTGTTTCTTGAGTGTTGTATATGGTTAGGAGGTAACATATATAATGTATACTAAAATAACATTTGGTTAACTAATACTAAATAACTGTTCTGACTTACTACACATTCAACTTAAAAACAGAATTAGAAACAGGCCTCATTTGTAACCCAGTGACTGCCTATATTCTATGCTCAGATATCACCCCCAAATGAAGGATAATTTTCGACCTTTTATATTTCATAAGCTGTTCCATTTTTAAAGAGAAAGTAGGCTACTGAATTAAGCCTAAAACATACCAAAGGGTACTTTGATCCTTATGATCATACACTTATTTACAGTTATATCAAGATGCATGGAGACTCTAAGGATCTGGATGGGGAAGAAGAGGTTGAAATGAAATCACAACAAGCTAGTTTGTCCATAAATCATCTAACACTCTAACTGCTCCAGTGAGTAAAATGAATGTAGATATGTCATCTTCCTACATCCCACCGCTTTTGTAATAGTGCTGATAAACTGTACCAATATCTGGTCATTGACCATAATAAAGGATTTGATTTTACTGAGTGAGAGAAATTTTATCCAAAACATCTGGAAAAGCAGAGATTTCCTCTCCTTGCCATGTTCAATATATACAGGATTGTACAGTAGCCCTAAAACAATAGCAAGCACATCCTTATCTTTGAAAGCAACCACTACCACCTAACTTGATATTTTTTAATATAACACTTCAAAAACAACAAGGAATATTGAACAAGGAATAAGATTATATAGTGACAGGTTTCCTTATGAGATTATTAATTTTTATGCCACCCATCTCCTATATAAGGGCAATTCTATTCTTGATGTTTTCAAAAATAAGCTAACAGGTTAAAAAAACCAAAGTTGTAGGGATGCTTTTTCTCTTATCTACAGAATCCCATCTTTTCCCTTCCATCAAGAGGCTTTATGAGAGCAGTCACAATTACCGAATACTTTAAACCAGGGCTATCAAATTCATGGCCTACAGGCCAGATGCATCACGCACTGGCCATGCCCACACTCAGGTTAGCAAAAGGGAAAAAGTCCCAATACATCACATGATGATGCCGTGACGACTTGAGTTTGACACCCCTGCTTTCAACTATGAAGTTTTTCATCTGACAAATCCCCCCAAATACCATTCAGACAACACCCTAAATTTTTAAAGTAAACTCAGAACATTTGTACATGAAGTACTGTGATCCCCACCTGGGAAAGAAGTAGAAAATGGAATCCTAGACTTCCCGAGTACAGCTTGTCCCCTTTTATATAACAACTACAGTGCTCCTCTGTCCACATCAAAGCAAAAACACAACTAGCCAAGTGCACAGAGTCATGCCAGTTGAAACTTTTGTAGTAAAGCACTTGTAACAGTAAATGAACTACATCACTATGGCAAGGGACTTCAAAGCCAAATTAGATTGCAGTATCATGGTAACATGTAGTCATTGAAAAGAGAAGGCTTGGCAAGGTTTTTATAATCTTTCCAGTCTGGAATGCAGTGCAGAGAGGAAGAACGAACTTAATGCACTGGACAGCTCACACACTTCCATTTCAATGGCCAACACTTAAGGACTGCAGCCAGCAGCAGCCACAAAAGTCAGCGGTTTGTTTCTAGTTCACAAAGGAACTTAAGCAAGACAGATTACTATTCTCAGGAGGGATATTATTCATATTTTCTTGCTTTCAACCTTCCGTCCTCCTTTTCTTTTTTTCTCTGGAATTCAAAGTTCACATCAACATCCAAAGTTCATATCTTCATCAGCCATTTAGGCACAGAGCAGCACACCAGGAACACTACATCTTGGCATTTAAAATCAGTTATGCACTTGGGTCTTAAAACGCAAAGAATCATTTACTAAATTAAGTTGGAATTACTGAATAATGATACTACTACTATTAATATTCTATGGCTCATCATACAATCAGCCAGGTGTTCAGACTGGATTTGGCATTTTTACATAGAGTCCTTCCCAGGGACTTAGGACAGGCAGATAATTTTGTTTGATTATATTAAAGGTATTGTTGCATGATATAAGCTGTTCCAAGTAAAACTGCCTTTTACAATTGACTGGGGATGATTTGTCAATTCCGATGATCAGGACCTGCAACTCTGTCACTGAGCAATGCAATAGTAAAACATAATGGGCGTTGGTAGAATTACCTGAGAACGCCCTTTCTATATACGCTGCAAGAGTGTCCAGGAAATGGGTATGACTCCTCCTGCTGACATCACAGAGTGGTGGGCCAGATGTTTCACAATTGCATACAAGGCACCTGTCACTATAGTATTGATACTGTACTATATTTGCATTCTTTTGTCCAGTTATTCTATTTCTATTTGCAGGTCTTTGAATTTTATTATTTTCTTTGGCTCTTTCTCATCTATTCTGCAGTCTCTCGGTATTGCAATACATAGACCAAACACAGATGCTCTGGATGCAATCCTGCCTGATCCCTATGCAAAACATTTGGCACTCCTTCAATGGCTGGGTGTCCTGAGCAGAAAACCTTCCAGGTAGCATTGTAGATATGCGAGGTGGAAGGCTTCCAGGAGGGATGAATGGTGTCTATCACCCTATCAGAAAATTTGGCCTCCTTCAAGGCCTGCCGCTCAAGTGCCAAGCAGTTAGCTGGAACCACTGAGGATCCAGATGGATCAAGGCTCCCTGATGTAGGGAGATCCTGTCATCTGGGATCTTCCACGGCCGGGCCACAGACAGATTCACCAGAACTGCAAACCAGGGTCTCCTGGGCCAATGAGGGGCCAGGAGAATCAACTCTGCCTGTTCCTCCAACAACTTCCGGATTACAGCTGGAATGACCAGAAGAGGGGGAAAGGCATAAAGGAGACCTGGAGGCCAATGTCCCCTCCACTTTCTGAGTCGGAAACCTGGTGAAGAATCTGCTTACCTGAGCATTGAAGGAGTGGCGAATAGGTCCACTGCCGGGGAACCTAACCTGGAGGACAATGTTAGAAACAGTGAAGGGTGGAGGCTCCATTCTGAATGATCAACCCGGGACCGACTCAGCCAGTCGGCCTGGACATTGTTGACCCCCAAAATGTGGTCTGCCTTGAGAGAAAGCAGATGTTTCTCTGCCCATCTCCCCAGGCATTCTGACTCCCTCATGAGAGCACTGGACCTGGTGCCCCCCTGTCTGTTCACATGAGCCTTAGAGACCACATTGTCTGTCATGACTAGGATGTGGCAAGCCATTACTCTGTGTTGGAAATGCTTCAGGGCTAAGAAAATGGCCCTGAGTTTGAGCCAATTGATGGGGCAAGTCTTGTCTCCCTGCGACCAGCTGCCTTGAGCTATCTCACCCTCTAGATGGGCTCCCCATTCCTGGAGGCTATCATCTGGGGTGAGCAGGACCCTGTTTGGTTCCCTGAAGGGAAGGCCTCACCCTACTGCCTGGGACTGCCACCACCTGAAGGAACGAAGAACCTGAGGTGGAACCAAACCAAACAGTGATGCAGTTTATTAAAACACTCTCAACTGTGCTTCTGCAAAAAGTGGCCAGGACAGGAGGAGAAAGATGTGCTCTTCTCATCTGTAGGAAATGCAGAAAGAAATACATGTACAAGAAGTGGGATAGACTGGCAAATGTTTTTGATGCTTGATAGCCATGGCCTGACTTACTCAATATTATTGTCAGAGGAATCAGTGCAATGACAAACAACAGTTGTAAAAGTTAGTATCCTTGAAAAATTTCTCACTGATATTAGCCTCTCACAGTCTATCACCGTTGACCAACAACTGTGTCTTTGATTGTGCCGCTAATCTTTGCACAAAACTTCTTTTAAAAAAAAACTTTATTGATTATAAAACTAAAATATCAAACAAACACATACACAACACACAGAAGAAGAAGAAAAGAAATAGGAAAAAAGAAAATGATTAAAAACTAACAATTCTACTGTCGACAGTCTATGGTTCCTTGTTTGTTATCAATATTGGTGATATATTTACAAATACATCTTATTGTGAAAGGGCGTTGGTACTTACCTGACACACCCGTTCTCTTTGAGCTGTGAAGAGCATCCAGTAGTGGGAGGTGCTTCAGTCTCCGCATTCATAGGCTGAGCTCGATTTGTGGAAGGCTCCCCCTCCTCCACGTGACTCCTCCTCAGCATTCCCCAGTTTTGGCGAAGATGAGAGAAACAAGTGCTTTCATCCTCACGTTCTAAAAAGTTCATTGGCCGAAACAGGACCCCACCAGATGGAAAAAAGGGTGGGGCTGGATGCTCTTCACAGCTCAAAGAGAACGGGAGTGTCAGGTAAGTACCAATGCCCTTTCTCCTATGAGCTGTTCAGAGCATCCAGTAGTGGGACATACCAAAGCTTGGCCTGTCCTATTGGAGGGACTCCATCTGGTCTGGAATCTCCTGGTCTCTGTGGACCCATTGCAGAACTCTTCTGCCAAAGGAAGCCTCAGCAGAAGCAAACACATCAATTTTGTAGTGTCTAATGAAGGGCGATGGGGAAGCCCAAGCCGCAGTCCGACAGATCTCAGTTATTGATGCCTGTGTGGCCCATGCTGCCAAAGTTGCTGCGCTCCTTGTTGAATGAGCTGTTATGCCCCTAGGCACCTGCAGAGATTGAGTCTGATATGTTTTTGCTATTGCAGCCCGTATCCAATGACCTATCGTAGGTGGTGAAACCTTGTAACCCTGAGAATTGGGCTGAAAGGACATGAATAAAGCCTCTGATTTCCTGAAAACCACTGTATGCTTGATATAGATTCACAGAGCACACCTCACATCAAGCTTATGCCATTGTCTTTCCATCCCCTGTGATTGTCTGGGACAAAAATTTGGAAGAATAAGCTCCTGTGCTCAATGAAAAGCCGAATTGACCTTGGGCATAAATGTGGTATCGGGACGAAGGACCACTTGATCAGCATGAAAAATGCAGAGATCTTGTCTGACAGACAAGGCTGCAATTTCCGAGATACGACGAGCGGAGGTGATCGCTACCAGGAAAACTACTTTGTACGTGAGAAATTGGAGACTTGACATTTTCAAAGGTTCGAAAGGACCTTTAGTGAGAACGACAAGGACCTTGTTAAGGTCCCAGGTGGGATAACAGTACACTGCTGGAGGGTGCAAATTGGTGGCTCCTCGAAGGAAAGATCTTATGCGTGGATGATGTGAAAGAGAACTGAGGCCCTCGTGAGTGAGAACTGATGCCACCTGCCTTTTTAACGTATTAGGTGACAACCCCTTATCAAGTCCCTCCTGTAAAAACTCTAGAATCCGAGCGACAGAGGGAGAGGCAGGATCAATTTGAAGCTTACTACACCATTTGCAGAAGGCGGACTGTGTGGCATTGTAAATGCGAATTGTTGAGGGGCATCTGGCAGCTAGGGTAGAGTCAATAATTCTGTTGGAGAGCTTTTCACTCTTCAAACCACTCCGTTCAACCTCTAGATGATCAATTGTAACCATTGAGGGTCCGGATGTTGAAGGGGCCCCTGAGTTAATGAGATTCTGTCTGATGGAATTCTCCAGAGGGGGCTCCCGAGAGACTGCAGAGGTCTGCGAACCCTGGCTGTCTGGGCCAATAAGATGCCACTAGAAGTAATTCTGCTCTCTCGTCTAGTAACTTCTGGATGACTTTGGGAACCAGCGGAAATGGAGGCAATGCATACAGGAGCCCCAGGAGCCAACGACAGTGGAGCAAGTTGAAATTCTCCACCCCTTGGGATGGGTACCTGGAAAAAAATATCGGGAGCTGAATGTTGAGAGGGGAGGCAAATAGGTCCACCACCAGCTGACCAAATGTCCGTTCTGCTTCTTGAAATCGGGATGGGTGGAAGCACCACTCTGATTGATCTATGGTGGTTCTGCTTAGCCAGTCTGCCTGTGTATTCGACAGACCCAAAATGTGTTCTGCTTTGATGGAAACTATATTGTTCTCCGCCCAGAGACACAGGCACTCCGCTTTCCACATTAGCTGCTTCGATTGTGTGCCCCCCTGCTTGTTTATGTGAGATTTGGCTGTTACATTGTCTGTCAGTATCAGTATGTGCTGACCGCGTACCTGGGGGAAGAAGTTGCGAAGGGTCAGGTGTACTGAATGAAGTTCCAGCCAGCTTATGCTGCACAACTGTTTTATGTCGGACCATCGGCCTTGGGTTGTGAACAACTGGACGTGAGCTCCCCATCCGAACAGACTGGCATCTGTGGTGATTGTGAGCCTTTGTGGCTCCTTGAAGAGACACCCTCTATTGATAACCGGTTTGGATCACCAGAGGAGAGATATGAGAACCTTGGGTGGAACCTTGACTTTGTGTTTGGAGTTGCTTCGGCCGGATCGCTGGTACGGTAGCAGGACCTGCTGGAGGGATCTAGTGTGGAGGTGGGCCCAAGGAATAATAGAAATACATGAGATCATTCAGACTTGGCCATTTGAAAGGTTTAATCTACTTCCTCCTCCTCCGGCTCTTGGAGAGGGGTCTCCCCCTGTAAATGTACCTGGGTCTGGTGTTGCTCCAACCTGGTCAGTGAACTTAGCGGTTGGGGCTCTTGGTCGGTAGCCACAGGGTAAGGTGTGGACATTACAGCATGTTGGAGCCCCGCCGCAATCCCTTGGAGAATAGCCAGTTCCATCCAGGCTTTCATCCTTTCTGGGATCTCCTCAGTGAAACTGTGACCCTGGCGAGGACCAGCAGCTGTCAGGGTGAATGTGGCTTCAGGAGCCCGTCTGGTCGGTGTTCCAGACACTTGGACCTGTTGTCCTTGTGGAGTCAAGCTATGCCTGGATGAAAGGGAGAGATCTAGGGGAGGAGGAGGGTGAGAATAAACTGACAGACTGGAACATGAGGCACCTTGTGACACAGTGTGGGCCTCTTGAGTATGCCTGTTTATTTGCTTTTGTAAGGCCTTATGGCACCTTAAGGCATCCCTTTCTGAGGCTTTAGAATTTCCATTGTGTTTTGATTTGGCTTTTGCCTTCAAGCAAGGAGCCTGAGAGGTGCTACCATCTGCCATTTTGATTAAAATTAGAAAAACAGTAATGGAATATAAATTGTGGACAAGGCGGTTGGCGCGCCCAGGGTCCGATCTGAGTCAAGAATGGTTGCCCTGATAAAGTTCTTATTGCCCCCTTTTATTTTCTTATTTTTATTTTTTACTGGTGTCTATATATATATAAAATGAGTCGTATCTCAATGATTAATATTTTATTGAAATTAAAATATTATACTGTCAAATAGTTTATTACCATGAGTGATTATTATAATTGTAATAATTATTATATTATTGCTATAATTGCTTTGTAATTGCTCCTATGAGTAGTGATATATATGTGTGTGTGTGTGTGTGTGTGTGTGTGTGTGTGTGTGTGTGTGTGGCACTAAAACCCTAGCCACTATAGAAAACCCCAGCCACAGAATCATCAGAGAAGCCATAGAGATTGAAAAAAGATCTGAAAGCATGAACAGAAGAAATGATTCCAGCAGACTGTCAATCATTTGGAAGCCTGCACTCTCAAATAGAAAGATCTCCACACCACAAACCAGGCAAACACCTGAGCACAAACAGACTCCCTCTGATGCCTCCAACTCAAACACCCCCCCACCAGGCACCCAGGTGAAACCTGGCTTCCTAATGGATAGCAGCCATCCTTTCACATGAAGCCAAGCTGCACTGAAAGCCTCCAACACAGGAACAGAGTGTTGCCAGCCAATCAAAGCCACAAAACAGACAGAAGAAACCAGAAACACCAATCAATCAAACTCCAGGTCCAGTGAACACAGACCAAGACTCCCAGCCAATCAGAATAGGCCAGCCTCGAATTTGAAAGCAGAGGCTGTGAGACCCACATCCATACAGAAGCCTGATGATGGCAGATGGGATTCTGCTGAAACGTTGCTACAACTTTGAAAGCACTACAATGACGTGGGATAATACCCGAAGGAAGCTAAACAGCATATATATATATATTTATATATATTTCAATATTAACAAGAGAACCACCAAGATTACTGTATAATCCAATTAGCCAAATAGCAAATGCTAAGGCCCGGGTTGATGATTGAAAGTGCCTTCAGCAGCTTCCATGCACAGGCAGACACTGGCCTAGGTGCTTGCTGCTGTGCCACTGAGAGTAAGGCTGTGAGGGTTTAGCCAATGATTTTTAAAGCGAAGTAATTATCCTCGAGTGCAGATAGCCAAAACGAGGGTAAAATTGCTCTCAGAATCCTGGAGAGATCCTGCTGCTTCAAGCAGAAAATACCTCACACAGCTCAGGAAAGGCAGACAAGCCGTGCAGCCACGAGGTGGCATTAAAGATGGCCTCCAGCAGTTAACGTTTTTTTGCACGCTTCTCAGCGGCAGCTTCCCACTTTGCAAATGAAGCTGGAGCTCTCAAATCAACAGAACGGTGGAGAAGAAAGGGAAATTAACACTAATTAACTTCCCCACTGAAGAAACGGCATTCGGGGAGGGGGTAAAGGCAATACGACTTTTTTAAAAATGAAAAATCAAGCCGCTAGCATTCCACAAATCAAGCTCAGCCTATGAATGTGGAGACTGAAGCACCTCCCACTACTGGATGCTCTGAACAGCTCATAGGAGAATATATAATTAGTACCTCTTTTACATTTTACGTTGTTTACTGATATATTTTCTATTTTTGTTCTCCCCAGTCATACCAGCATTCCCAGCTTCTATAATATTCTGATGTTTCTTTTTCCTTAAGTGCTAAGGTTAACTTGTCAATCTCTGCACAGGTTGTTATCTTCTGAATAACCATTTCCTCTGTTGGAATATCTGATTGTTTTCAACACTGTGCAAAGGTTATTCTGGGCTGCAGTAAGAATATGCAGTATTATATCTTTGACACTTAGATTTATATACCACTTTACAGTGCTTTTACTGCCCTCTCTAAGTGGTTATACAGAGTCAGCATATTGCCCCCAACAATTTGGGTCTTCATTTTACCCACCTTGGAAGGTTGAGTCAACCTTGAGCCTGGTGAGGTTTGAACTGCCAAATTGCAGGTAATCGGCAGTCAACAAGAAATAGCCTGTAGTACTGCATTTTAACCACTGTGCCACTGAGGCTCTCAAACTTTGCTACATTTAAGTTGGTTTTCCTTCTCTTGCCGTTTTCCAAAATCATCCTGTCAGTTATTTTGATATTTTTGATATTTTGCTCCATTGCTCTTTGGGCAGATTTCTTTCTGCTCAGCTAATCATAGTTTAAAAATCCAGGCTTAGTATATGAATATAGTCTGAAATTGAAGGCTTTCTTAATGGTTCAAAAGATGTAAATAAGTTCCAGCACCAAAGCAAGTCCCTTTGCAACTCCTTCCTCAGCCTCAAAACATAATGGAATGGATCTGGTTTCATGGTAGGAAATCAAGCAGACCACTATAACCAAAAATATCTCATTACATATAAATGCAATTGCCAGATTCTGTATGTTCCAGTCTCAAGTGGAAACATTTATGTCAACCATTATCAATAATAAGTACAGCCGCACATAAAATAGATAGGAATATTAGAATGAACTGTATATGTTAAACCACTGCCTTTTTTATCCTGCCTTCCTTTTTCAATTTTGTTTATTATTCGAGTTATCACATATATTTCCTCCAGGACCTCAAGGCAGCTTAAGTGGGAATCTCCTTTCATTATGGACCAGCAACAATAATCCTGTAAGACATGATGGACTAAGAAAAGTCAACTATGGCTGGCACAAAGTCATTCATGAACTTCCATTGCTAGGATGAACTTCAACCTGGCTTGAACCCAATCTACTACAAGGCAGCATCTCAGAAAGGCCACCACATAAAATAAAAACTGTAAGACTTTCCAGCAAAACTTTACCTTGAAGGGAAATCATACGAAGTACAGTAGTGCACAGTCGGTCTCAGGACTAATTAGGAACACCAGAATTTAGCAATTAACACATGAAAAGTGTGCCATTAAGTTGTACCTTTCTTCCAAACAGTATCAGCAACAGTTTCTTTGTTCTGTTATTTGCTACTCTTTCTCTATAGTTGCATAATACACTCCTATTAACATCACTTGAATCACAGAAAAGACATAGCAGCCAGCAAGAAGCATAGTTATTGTTAGGGATAACATTGTTTACCCTAACTGGTTTAGGTGAAATAATA
>BLBF01005348.1:0-18195 GCA_015471245.1 Laticauda colubrina
TGTTTAGCTTGTCTACCTAACCCTGGTTGGGGAACCCAGGCTTAACAAAACCCATGGATGGTTATTTTTGTATATGGTTATTCTACAAAGATATATGCAAAAAGATGGAAAGAAACTGAAATATCCACAATTGGAGAATGCACTGTGAACTTGATGGAATTAGCAGAAACAGCCCAAATTGATCTATTTGATCAGGGACAAATAGATCGATCAACCGATCGATCGATTGATAGATAAAGACAAAAACAATAAGTACTTTTATTAAAGACTGAAAACATTTACTTTTTACAGGGAATGAAAAAATGATTTGGTGATTTATGGATTTGCTGATTAAAAAGGAATGAATTATAGGAAGAAGGGAAATATTTAATTTTAAGGCAGGGGATACAAAATTTTGTTTGCTTGTAACTACTGTAAAGGAGATTGTGATATGCGTCTTTATATAGTTTTTCTTTTATTATTCTCTTTGCTTTTCTAAATTTTTCTTTTTCTCCTTTCTTTCATTTTATCTTATATTACTGTTGGAAGAAATATCCGTGTAGATTCAGTCCCAAGTGGGAAAAAGACATGGGAAACATGGAGGCTGTTTGGAAAAATGGTTTAATGGTGGACAGGATCACATGCCTTGGAGCTCTTGGGCAAAGAAAAGGAAGAGATGTTGAGGATCCCTGGGTTTTAAAATCTCTCTGGCTTTGAACTTCCTGGGGCATAGGAAGAGTATCCTGGTTGGTTGCTGTCTGAGGTTATAGCTAGCTTTGTAGGTTGTCTGTATGCTAAGTGTCAACTTTGGAAGCCACTTTGAGATCAGATGCTCCCACGGTGCCACATTAGAGCCTGGAAAAGTGGGAGGGGGGGATTTCTTGGAGTGTATGTTTAACATAATAACATTCTTTTTCTAATTCAAGGTCATGTTATTTTGCACATAAGTGAGAGGAAGCTTTAGCTTGGGATGGATGGTAATTGGGCCATGTGATGTGCAGGGTATGGATTTGTAGTTTTTACTTATTGTAAGGAAGTCAGGAACTTTCAGATTCAGGATTCCCCAGATGTGCCAGTTACTATCCAAATAAAAGGGAACCTTTGAGAAAATGTCTGTCTTGGAGTTATTGGGTGGAGTGGAAGGTTGTTGGAACACTGACACTAAGTTTGGTTGAAACTTGGTGGGTGGTGCAGTGAAAAGCAATTAAATGGCTCTGCTTGAAGGAGGTAGATCTCTGTTATGTAGAATAGACTGACCCAGGCCTTAATGGCCCATTAACAAAGGGGGGTGAAGTTCTACCTCTCTGAGTTTCTACTTTTCTTTTAGGGGAAATATTCTGCCTTTTTAGTATATCCTAAAATATTTCATTTTTCTAGGGGTGGGCTTTAACTTCCAACATTATTTTATGTTTTTTTTATATCTGAGAATTTTTTAAATTAAAAAAAAATGTATGAAAAAAGGAAAATGGGAGAAATTAACACCTAAAGCCCATGTCACACTGGCCAATGGATGCAAAAAGGACACAGCGGACGAGCAAAATGTTCCATCCACTGTTATCCACTCTCAAAAGGGGCAAAAATTTGCATAACTGGAGCGGATAACACGGACGCGGGGAGGACGTAGGGTGGATGCAAAGCGGATGCGGAACGGAAGCCCAGCGGATGGAAGCAGATGGGAGTGGATAGGCGTGGGTGGCACATCCGCAGGGCTTCCGGGGGGCCTCAGAGAATCGGACGCAGAACGGAAAGAGCAGATGCAGAGCGGATGCTGAGCGGAAGCCTAGCGGATGCACAGCGGAAGCCTAATGGATGCCTGGCGTTAATTGCGCATGCGGGGAGGATGCATTGCGTCAGCCCCACAGATATAACGGAAGCAGCTCGGAAGCAGGTCGCCATTCAGAGGAAAGACCTGCTTCCGGACACATCGACTGCCTTGCCTGCCCTGCCTGCATGTCTGCCTGCCAGCCTTGCTGCCAGCCTCCCTGCCAGCCTTGCTGTGAGCCTCTCTGCCAGCCTTGCTGCCAGCCTGCCTGCAACCCTTGCTGCCAGCCGGTCTGCCTGCCAGCCTTGCTGCCTGCTTTCCTGCCAGTTCATGTCTGCCTGCCAGCCTTGGTGCCTGCCTGCCTGCCAGACTTCCTGCCAGCCTTGGTTCATGTCTGCCTGCCAGCCTTGGTGCCTGCCTCCCTGCCAGCCTTGGTGCCTGCCTTGGTGCCAGCCTTCCTGCCAGCCTTGGTGCCTGCCTGCCTGCCTGCCTGCCTGCCAGCCTGCCTGCCAGCCTTGGTGCCTGCCTCCCTGACAGCCTTCCTGCCTGCCTTGGTGCCAGCCTTGGTTCCTGCCAGCCTCCCTGCCAGCCAGCAACCCCACAACCATGCGGAAGCACAGCAAGCCTCAGCCATCTGCTGCCAGCCCTGGCAAGAGGGACAGGGCTACCATCCCACCCCCTGGCCCTCACTCTGGTTCTGCTGGGGCTTCTGCAGCACGGGCTCGCTCTTCTGGGACTGGGGCTTCTGCTGCTTCTGCTTCTGGAGGAGCTGATGACAAGCACTCCAGCACCAGCCACCACCACAGCACCTGCACTCTTCATCCCTGAGACTGAGCGACCAAGAGGAGTGCCAGAGACTCATTTTTGTCTTATAGCTTGTTGTTAATAAAGTCTATTTATGATTCACACACTTGCTTCATTTCTTTTTTTTCATAAAGTCTTGCTGGAAACTTTTAGAAATGGTTTAAGCCTTTGCATGCTTGTGGGATGGGTTAAGATAGCAGTGGGATGGGTTAGGATAGCAGTGGGATAGACAAGCCTCCAGTGCAAGCATAGTGGGACTGTAGGGTCCAGTCTCCCAGGTGCCACACATACGGCCCTTTATTATCAATAATAATGTAATAATTATCCACACATGTCAACATAAACACAACTCTTTATTAAACGCCCTGTTCATTGTAGGCCAACCAAACATACATGGCCAAATCTCATCCTTGTGATGAGACAGGCTGAAGGAAGCATCCATTAAGCATCTACCATCCTGTCTTGCCACTCCACTGCTCCAGCTGGGGAGTTGCACCATTGTCTCAGGAGGTTGTGCTGCTTCTTCGCTTCATGTGAGGCTCTGTTGGGGCCTTGCACATCCTCAGTGTCGATCAGGTTTCGCCCTTGCCTCCATTCCCCAGGCTCCATGTCCCCATTGCCTTATTGGAGGTCCACGAGCCTGTTCTGCAAGACTGGGTAGCAGGTGCGCATGAGATTGTGCAGGATGCAGCAAGCTTCCATGATCCTCCTCACGGTCTCTGGGCAATGCTGCATGGTGGCGAGAAGTACCTGGAACTTGTTGACCAGGATGCCAAAGGCGTTCTCCACCACCTGCCTTGCCCTGGACAGCCTGTAGTTGAAGATCCTCTCTTCACAGGTGAGGAGTCTGAAGGTGTAGGGCTTCATGAGGTAGGTTGTGAGGGAGAAGGCGTCACCCCCCACAATGAAGTAGGGCACATCTTGTGTGTCGTTGGGCAGGGGTTCTGGATCTGGGAAGCACACGATGAGGTTGCCTTCCAGCTCCTCCTTGAGGTGACTGGCGTTGTATACCTGGGCATCTGAAGATGAGCCGTTGCCTGAAGCATCGATGTACATGAACTTGTAGTCAGCATCGACCATGGCGAAGAGGATGATGCTGAAGAAGCCCTTGGAGTTGAAATAAGTGGACCCCGAGTTGGCTGGAGATTTGCAGGCCATGTGCTTGCCATCTATGGCTCCAACGGTGTATGGGAAGTTCCACTTCTGATACCAGTGCTCAGCAACTTTCTTCCATCCTTCTTCAGTGGAGGGGTACTGGAGGAGCTCCTCCTTGTATTCTTCGATGATGGCCTGCACCACTTCTCTGACCACAATGCTGATGGTGTTGGATGGCACCCTCCAGCCGTACTGCATGCTCCTATAGGAGGTCCCTGAGGCCAGGTGGCTCAGAGTGAGTGCCACCTTGAGCCCAGGTTCCAGGCTGGGCCGGAAGCTGGTGTTTGCCTTGGTCAACCTGGGTGTCAGGCGCTGCACAACTTTGTCAAACATGGCTGGAGGCATCCTCATGAAGTTCTGGAATGCCCAAGTGTCTTCGTTCCTGAGCTCCACCATCAGCTTGTTGCACAGTCCATACTCTGCTCTTCTGGCGAACCATCTTCGGACCCAGACTCTTTTTGGGTGGCTCCTTTTCTTCTCACAGTAATGTTCACAGAGCCTGCAGATGGCTTCGCACTGTAGCAGAACGATGGTGGCTGCCGAAAGGACTTTGTTACAATCCACGGTGGACATGACTGGATGCTGTGGAAGAGGAAGAGGCAGATGAAGGCTGCAGAGGTCTGCACCGCTGGGCTGCTGTTCTGAAAGTGAGATGTAGGCAAGTTGCTCCCCCTTTTTATAGGCAGTATAGGTTTTCCGCTAGGCATCCTCTAGGCATCCTCTAGACATCCTTAATATCTGAAATAGGTCCCCTCTGCGAATGTTTTTTCCATTTTAAATGCTTTGTTTCTGTTCTGCATCCATTCTGCATCCATTCTGCATCCATTCTGCGTCCGTTCCGCTTCCTCCCCACGTCTGGGCGGATGGAGGTGCGCGGATGCATAGCGGATGCCTAGCGAATATAGCGGATGCATAACGGATGCATAGCGGATGCGTAGCAGATGCAGAATGGACAAACTGGATACACTTTCCGTGCAAAAGTTTTAGGCAGCCCAAAACTTTTGGAATGGATGAAACGTCCATAAACGGATGCTGGATGGATAGAGAGGAAGCCAAACGGAGGCAGTGAGTACATCGTGTTTTTGAATGGATGGCAAGGTTTTTTGTCCGTTTTACATCCTCTTTGCATCCGTTGGTTCAGCGTGACATGGGCTTAACGTCTCTCAAACCATGGTTTATTTTAACAGACAAATAGTATCTTATGAAACTGCACTGAAATACAACTATCCTAGATATTTGGGCATCAGTGTGTGCATTTTATAAACCTTGTAATAGGGAACAGTGTTTCAAAAATGGCCATAAGTACAGAAGAGAAAATCAGAAGTTCTGCATTATAGCAAGATCTAATTTTGTGCACTCCTGTGGCTTGCATTAAACAGCCTGAAATCTGCTACAAGATTTCTCCATTGATCTTAATTATGCTGGACAGAAACAAAAGAATAGAGCATATGCTAATGACCATATGCACTGTGCATTTCACTGTAGTTATCATAATTCTCAAGAAAGCAAAATATTACACTTGCTAAAAATAATATGGGCCAGCTGTGCTTCTTCTGGGATGCAAAATATCAGTACTTAATTCGGTAAGCCCTTCTAATTCCCCCCTCATGGTATGCAAAGTAGGCTATTTGTAATTATCACCAGCAACTCCACTTAATTTAGAATTGGATTTTCTTCAATATTTTTCTGTATCTTTTTTTGTGTATCTGCTTGGTTGTCCTGTTGGAAAAAATGGCCTTCTTTATATTTTTGGCTCTTGGAAATAGTTTCAGATTATTGGTATATAGTATTCTATAATTAAATATTCTTTTATTCTATATGTCTGAAGGTTTAAAATTTATTATTCAGAATTAACTCATATATACAAATACAAAAATATTTAAGTCTGAGATTGTAGTCAAGTTTCTTTCAAATGCACAAAAAGAAAGCACAATATGCATACAATGAACTTATTTTAGGACTACAAATACATTAGTGTACTACAAATACATTCTGCTCTTCTGTAGGATTAAAGCATTTTATTATTAAATAAATTTATTTTAATTTTCATGGTTACTGGTCCCATTGGGAATTTTGTAAGACTTATCTTACAAAATCATTCTTATCTTGTAACTGCCCCATAAAATGTTTCCATCGTGAAATTAAAATATTCAAATTGGTGAGATTGAAATAGAATTAATCTGGCAAGAATTCCAACGCTATATAGTAATGAGATCCATTTTGTCACCTAAAAGTACTGTTCTGGAACTTTTTTTAGCCTAATGCCCAGTTCAAAAAGCATAGCTGATGAGGCATTCAACCCAAGGAATCCTTTTTTTAAATAGGAAGAAAATTAACAACATTAAAAATGTTTTTTAAAAGTACAATTTTATCTAGTATGTATTATTATGTTACTTTTTCTTTATTTGGAGAAAAGTAAAGAGAAGAGAGTGGAAGGGACATCTCTTATTTGGTGATAATCTCCATTCCCACACCAGGTGTTGGATCACTGGTCCTACTGGCTGATTCTGATCTGCTGACTAGTTAATGCCAAATATTTTTAAATGAGATATTTTCTGCCATAATTTGATACTTATAACAGATCTGGCACATATTACTGAGACTGGCGTGGGAGGGCAGTATTGTGAACTTTTCTGGTCCTTCAACATCTGCAACTCATGGGCTAACAGGATGGGCCAGTGGTGGGATTCAAATAATTTAACAATCGGTCCTCTGCCCTAATGACCAGCTGGATAGATATGACTGGATGGTCATGGCCAACTCGATGTCACTCATGTTGAGGGGCACTTTGCCTCGCACGGCCTCTCGTGACCATGGGGATGCTGCAATGGTTGTAAATGTGAAAAATGGTCATAAGTCACTTTTTTCAGTGCCATTGTAACTTTGGATGGTCACTAAATAAACTGTTGTAAGTCGAGGATTACCTGTACATAAATACAAAAAGCTTCTTTGCCTTAAATACCAACCATTAGATTAGAAATGAGGGAAGATCAATGAACACTGAACACTGAAGATCAATGATAGCCACAGCCATAATAGAAACCTAAACCATTCTGTCTGAATACTTTCCTTTTAAACAGCAATACCTGCAACCCGGAGTTACAAATCAGGCAAGGTTCCAGAGCACCTTGAGGAATTAAAAAAAGTTAAAGTGCAATGATAACAATCAGCAGCTAACTCTTGCTCATAAAATGAAACCCTTTAGCAGACAGGTTATTTAAACTCTCCAGAAAGTGGGTGGGCATATTTGGGCTACAAAATGCCAAGCTAAAGAGACAAATTAACAAATTATATAGGGGGCCCAAGTTCAAGCCTCCCAAGCTTTTCAGGATCACATAAAATTAATACATGCTACAGATATCTAAATAAACTTCAAGCCTGGTGCCATGTTACTCATTATCTATCATGAGAGAAAACTAAAATGAATTGGAGAATCCATACCCCTACCTTCTTTTTTTTTTTTTTCTTAAATCTTACTATTGGTGAGCAATCATATGCCTTGGCCACAGCAATGGAAAAGCACCAAAAGTGCTTTTTCAAGAGGCAACAGGACTTTCTGGAAAACAAGAAAGTCTAGTTGCCTCTTGAAAAAAGCACCTTTTGGACAGCCATGACCTGGATGACTGATGAATCCCCATAGATAAGAGACTCCTGTGCTCAGTGAACTGACAAAGCACCCTTTTCCACCCAGGAGAAACAATCCTTAGATCCATTTGCACCATTTAAAAACACCAGCCTGGTCTCACCTACCTCACAAGATATCCTAAGGAAACCATCCAGATTTAAGGAAAGATCACATGCCCCCCTGAAAGGCAGTAAAAAAATCATTGCCAAGCTTGCATCCTGCCTCTTGGAAGTACACCCCAAAAGGACAATGCAGATACCACTAAAGCATGAAAGAAGACCCCCTTCCCAGATAAAAAAAGAAACCATGAGGCAGGAAAAAATTAAAACACAATATAAATAATTAAACTATAATAGTAGCTGTTGCTTGTTAAACTAATCACCAGAACAAATAGACACAGGAACTAGCCAGATTTCTCAACCCAGTTTCTTTTCAGGAAAAAGAGATTAACCCTTTCCCTTCCAAACAAAGCTGAATAGGGGAAATTATTCCATCAATAAACACAGAATTAAACATTACCAAGAACAGAATTAAATTTCACGAAAAAACAGTTTTAGACCAAAAGTGAGAAAGGGTATATATTCATGTTTGAATGTCAATCTTTTTAGCTAGCCAAGAAGCCTTGCTGAATGTCACTCATCTTGGTTCCTTGCCATTAAAAGCTTTTTTCCAGCAGCTATGCTTCATTATTCATTCTATGCTTCATTATTTCTTCAAAGTGCTGATTGTTGCATCCTGACTGGAAGAACTCCAACAGGGGAGTATTTGCTTCCAACAGTAGTGTAAAAAAGCTTAAAACAATTCTTCCCCATAAGAAAGTCAAGCTGCTAATAAAGCAAAACAAAGTACTAGCAAAGTAAAAAAAAGAGAACTTCAGGCGACAGTAAGTCTGGGCATACTGCCAAGAACACTTAGCTGTTACAATGTAATAAGAGTTAACGGGGAGGCAGTTTCTGTAGGCAGGGCAGTAAAGATTAGGCTAGAAACACCACCAGAATGCTTCTTTCCTGCTTTCCTCACAGTATTATCCCTGTAAAGTAGAAAAAACAAAAGGAGATTTCTTCCAATAACCAGTTCTCCAAACTGCTCAGAAAGTTAACAAATGGTTTTAGTGAGTAGGTGCAAATCAGTTGAATCCCACCACTGATGATGGCTATTATCATAAAGCTATAGCTTGTGACCAGGGACCTTGCTATGAAATATGTGAGTGCCTGTGTATTAGAAAGGCTGCAGAGATTCTGTTTTGTTTGGCAATCACTCTGCTTCCTGGCAGGATCCCTCTCAACCTTATGGAGCTGACAATGGAGGTAAATCTGTCTCTTTTTACCTTCAGTCTGCTGGATCTAGAGGTAGGCTCTTAATAAAGCTAAGGCAATCATGGCTTCTTTTGGGGGGAGAATGATCTTTGGTCATTGCTGTGATTAAATGATGTCTAAGCACCACAACTGATGCCTGGAGATCAGTGGAAAAACATGAGAAGTGAACTTGACCAAGCATGTGTATGCATCTCTGTTCAGGTCTACACCTTGACAATAAGGGAGCTTTCTCCTTATTGTGCCAAGATGATGCAGTGATTAGAGTGCAGAACTGCAGGCTACTTCTGCTGACTGCTGGCTGCCTACAATTTGGCAGTTCAAACCTCACCAGGCTCAAAGTTGACTCAGCCTTCCTTCCATCCATCCAGTAAAATGAGGACGCAGATTGTTGGGGGAAATATGCTGACTCTGTAAACCACTTAAAGAGGGCTGTAAAACATTGTAAAGTGGTATATATGTCAAGTGCTATTGCTATTGCATCAGTGGGTTGCTATTGAGCAACCTTGATTAGGATTTTAAGAATATGTGTGTGTACAGGTGTATATGCCTTGTCAGTGTTGACAAGTCCCTGAAGTTTTCTTGGCAAGATTTCAGAAATGGTTTAACACTATCTATTTTTAGGTCTGTGAGAGAGTAACTGGCCCAAGACACTCAGCTGACTTTGTGCCTAAGGCAGAATGCAAACACATGGTCTTTGTGTATCTAGCCTGTTGCCTTAAGCACTACATAAAACTGGGTCGATTTAAGATTACAAAACCTTTATTTTGGAGGAGTCAATTAATGACCTTTACTGGGTCAATGAGACTGGTTTGCATAATGACTGATTGATTGATTATGAGCCATTAGTTGGTGTCAGCTCTTAATGACCACATAGATCTTTTCCATGATGATCTCTCTCTACCCTGGTCTTTCTAGTCAATGGTGTACATTGGTGTACATTGGGACTGTAACTGAGACTATCCACCTTTCCAAGCATTAAAACATTAGAGGGTGTAAGGATTGCCTCTCTTCCTAACTTAAGAAAGTGAAGACTCTTGAAATGAAGTATTTCAAAAGGAATCTTTTATTAAGCAGAAGTCAAAGCAATACTTTCAAAGCAACTTCTGAATACCTTCATGCAAGACAAGCAGAATTAAGGCATTAGAAATCCCTCCCTTTAGCCAGATGAGGATTCAGCCAATCCACAGGTGTGAAGATTTATTGTACCAGCCACTCTGAGAAACAGATAACCCTACGTTCCCATGGCCATCTTCCTCTGGCTTTAAAAGTGAAACAAGCCATATAGACCTCCCCCCTTACCACATTTCCCAAGAGAGGTGAGAATATCTCAGGACACTTCAGTGCCAGGATATAAGTTATAAAATACCAGTTGTCACAGGCAATAGTAATGAATCAAATTCAAGCCCCCCTTTCTCCCAATTGAACGGCAGCATCACTTTTAGGGATCTGACATAGGGATTTTTCTTGATGCCATTTTGCCTTCTGCTTCTTGTTTTAGTCTTTATTTTTTGTCATTTTTGTGTCCTTATGTTTCCATTGTGGCTGTTTTAAATAGTTGTTTATAAAGCCTATAATTTTCCAAGATCTATTTGATTATGATAGCACAAAGGTATACCAGGTAAATAAGTTACCAATATTGTCCTATAATCTGATCGGGAAAAATCTTTTTCTTTAAAAAAGTCCTGTTCAAGCACTTGTGTGAACATGAAAGATTTAACGCAGATAGAATGATGTGAATGTACTTTCGGGTTATGCAGATCTGTTGTGGTTTGCTGGCAGCCGGTGCAGATGGCAGAGGTATCGGACAGTGAAGACGAAAGGAAACCAGTCAAGGAGTCTGGCGAGGACTTGGATGATGGTCCTGCATCTGATTACAAGGATGGGGCCAGGACCATCTGAGAGTGGGGTGCTGCCTTCGGAGCTTTCGCAGTCTGGCAGCAGTGAAGCAGAGGATCCCAGGGAGCCTGTTCCTAGTGCGTGTGTGAGCAGAGCTGTAAGAAGGTGAGAGCAGCTGAAGCAGAAGGGGTGACTTCGGGAGTAAGGCTGGGAGGTGATTGCTCCTCCCATAAGGGATAAAAGTCAGTCCTTAATGATGAAGAGCTTTTCAGGAAGGAAAGCAGTTCAGTAATCTCCGAGTCCTTTGTGAAGCTCTGTACTCTGGTTGTTTTTTTCTAAGTTTTTGGTATGGTTTATGTTAACCTTAATTGGATTTCTGTTTCTTGGCAGCATTCAACAGCACTGAAAAACATGCTCTTATCTGGAGGAACTGTGTATAATGAGTTTTGTCTGGGAATGCAAATAATTCCCAGCATCACATTAAAAAAGGTTTTACTTTTAAATTCAGCTTGTTTTTTTTAATTAAGTTTGATGAAGCCTGGGTCAGACAAGATCTTTAAAAGGATGCCTGGCTTTTTCCAAGGTTCAAGTGAAACCTTACCTTACCTTGTGAAGTTATGAGGCACCCTTGCCTTGCAGAATGAAGCAAATTAGTGATATTGTTTGGATTTGCCTGGTTTCAGATTTCCCCATGACATGTAATTGATGAATATGATTGACAGAAGTTCCTTATGTACTGTGTATGGAAACTGAGGTTAAATCTGCATCCATAATGCTGTGTAGTGGCAAATTTCATTGCCTCTTCAGTTTGACAAAGAACCTATGTGACCTGGAATTGGTGAACCTGTTCTTGGTCCCTTGTCATGGTCAGATCACAGTCTGGTGGCAATGAGTTTCTCAAAAGATGGCCCCCACTCCTGCAGGGAGGCAGAACCCATTAGATTGGTCTGTCCCCATCGACTAATGGAACTAGATGAGTTCCAGAAGGAGCTGGGGTTATAACTGCAGATCTATTGTGCAGTCTAGTCAAGCTCTTAATCCCTTGTGACGTCTCCTCACCCATAGACCACTCTGTGCCCCATAGTATACAAAGGAACTGAGAGAGATGAAATTCATGAGGGGATGTCTAGAGCGCTGCTGGTGGAAGACAGGAGATGAACTCAATCAAACACAGGTAAGAGCTGCTACTAAGGCCTACCTCATGGTGATTCATGCAGTGAAGTGTCAATAGTTCTCCACACTAATTGTGTGCAGATAATTGCCCAGAGACCCTCTTTAAGGTGAGCCATCTCCTCCTGGGGAAGGAGAAGATTGAGGTCCATCTGAAGGGGCACGCTGAGGAATTTGCGGATTTTTTGGAAGACAAAATTGTTTGACTTCATTCCCAGTTAGATGCCGGCATGATTGCTGGTCCAGTGAAGAGGTCCAAGAAACTGAGGCAGTTTCTTGCCCTGTTATTTGGGAACAGTTTGACCCTGTTGCTCCTGAGGAAATGGACAGGATCCTGGGGAGTATACATGCAAGCATCTGTGTTTTAGACCCATGTCCCTCTTGGTTTGTGAAAGCTTCCCAGGAGGTGACAGGTGGGTGGACTTTGGTGGTGATTAATGCTTCACTATTAATGCACTTTAAGGAGGCTGTGGTCTGCCCTCTTCGTAAGAAGCCATCGCTGGACTCTACCTGGTTGGATAATTTCTGACCTGTCTCCAATCTTCCTTTTTTGGGGAAAGTTGTTGAGAAGGTGGTTGCACAGCAGCTTCAGAGGTTTCTGGATGAAACAGATTATCTCAACCCTTACTAGGATTCAGGCCTGGATTTGGGACAGAAACAGCATTGGTCACACTTTTGGATGATCTCTGGCAGGAGCGGAATGGGGAAGTATATCCATCCTTGCTCTACTTGACCTCTCGGTGGCTTTTGATACCATTGACCATGGGATCCTCCTGGGATGGCTCTGGGGGAGTGGGAGGCCTTGTGCTGTCCTAGTTCACTTCCTTCCTCTGTGGCTGCTCTCAGTCAGTATTGATAGGAGGGGAGAGATCCAGTCCTCACCCACTTCTTTATGGGGTTCCACAAGGCTCGGTACTCTTTCCGCTCCTGTTCAACATTTACATGAAGCTGCTGAGTGAGATCATCCATCACCATGGACTGAGGTATCACCAATATGCTGATGACACTCAGCTGTATGTCTTGCCCTGTGGTGAATTAAGTGTTGCTGTGTCCTCCCTCTCACAGTGTCTGGGGGCTGTTTGGGGTTGGATGGAGAGCAATGGGTTGAAACTAAACCCTTGCAAGACTAAGTGGCACAGGGTTTGGGGTTTGTTGGCTCAGGGAGAATTGCCACCTTTGATCTTAGATGGGGTGGCATTATTCCAAACAGACCCTGTGCATAATCTAGGGGTTTTTCTGGACTCATGACTCCTGCTCAAAGAGGGCCTTTGTGCAATGGCAGGTTGTACACCAATTATGCCCTTTTCTGGACTCATGCCAGTCACTCATGCCCTAGTCACTTCCTGTCTTGGTTATTACAATGTGCTCTATATGGGACAATCCTTGAAGAACATCCGGAAGCTCCATTTGGTGCAAAATGCAGCAGCCCGCATGGTTTTGTGCATACCTCAATGTGCACAAGTTTCGCCTCTCCTGCAGGAGCTGCATTGGTTGCTGATTTGCTTCTAGGTGCAATTCAAGGTGCTGGCTGTCACCTTTAAAGCCCTTCATGGCTTGGGACCAGGTTATCTGAGGGAACGTATCTTGCCGGTCACATCTACCCAACCCATCAGAGCGGGAAGGCAGGGAATGCTGCAGGTCCCATCCCTGAGGGAGATATACCTGGTGAGACCAGAAGAAGGGCCTTCTCTGTGGTGGCTCCCATAGGAATGGAACATCATTCATGTGGGAATGGAATAGAACATCATTCCCCCAGAGATTAGAATGCCCCCCTCTATAGTATTCTTCCAGAAGGCACTGAAGACCTGGTTCTGCCAGTGGCCCTGGGGAACCCAGAGCGGGATGGAGCCCATCAAATGGCTCATGTGATTGCTGTCATCGGGGCAGGGGGTGGGAGTTGGGGGTGATTTTTTTAGTTTTCCAGATTTTGTTCTTTTGTACTTTATTAATTTATTTGATTCTTTTTGTTAGTTTTTATTGTTTTTTATTTTAAATATGGTTTTACATTCTGTAAGCCACCTCGAGTTGCCATGGGCGAATTGGCAGCAATATAAATTCAATAAATAAACAAATAAATAAATAATAAATAATAAATAATGTTATCTAAGCTATCAATAAATGCTTTAGAATTTTTTACCTATTTTTAGAAATGATAATACGTGGTTTCCTAATTCCTAAGTTCTAGTATTGGACTATCCTTAAATACCAGTTTGGGAAGAGACAACTGAAAGTCAGAGTGTCATGTTTATTTTAACAGCCAAGTGTGACAGTGGGAGACACTGTATTGACATTAGGATTAGTACTGTACATTAACTTCAGCTACAAATCAAAAGAAATATTATGTGGATCAAGAAATTGTTCTATGAGTTTTCACATAGTTTGGTGGTCAGTAAGATTTTGCAAATTGAGAAATTACAATATATTAAATGTAAAAATATGAAATGTCTATCAGAATAGGTAAACAAAAATACCCTTGATGCACAGAATCTGTTTATAACTTGATTAGGAACAGCAGATAATCACACTGGAGCATCCTTGACCAGATATTCAGAGAAAAGCAACAGAAAATGCAGATGGCTCAACAAATGTGGGGGGATGTTCTTTTACAAAAGTTGAAGTGCTAAAAGTAGATCCATGATGTAGCCATATGGCATAACCTTCAGCACACATGGCTATGTAGGCGACATTTGTATTGCTATAACTGTACACTATGGCCCATCTGCTGAACAGTGTCTAGGTGTTAGGCACATCAATTAGTCTGAACAAAATAGTCCTTTTTACTTTTTCTGAATTTGACATCATACTGACTCAGGAAGGAAAAGAAAAAGGGCCCCAACTGACACTGTCAAATAATGGTACAATGTAACTTTACCCTAATTAGAGAAAAGTTACTGCTGCAAGTTCTGCAATTTAATGTATGCTGTTCTGCAATTTAATGTATGCTTTGCCATTTCATTTTTTTTAAAAATTCAACAATTTAGTCTCTATTTAAGTAGATGGGAAATATGCAACATTTGTCAAGTCATTGAAAAGGCAGAATAAAACAAATGCATATGTTATGTCTTTGATTGTCTGGAACTATTTCTGGATTAAAGAAAATCAAAGTTTTTATCTTTATAAAAATGAAGTCCAAGCCTTTAATCTGATTGTCATCTTTTCCTACTGATAGCAATGATTTCATTAAGAATTGTTATTTTTAGTAATATGCTGGTTGCATGGAGGTATTGAAAAACAAAGTTTTTCAGCATGAGTATCAGCACTTCAGAAAGTAACATTTTCATTATTAATTCTATACCAGTGGTTTTGATTACATTTGGAAATAGTAAATCATGACTGTTATAAAAGGTAGTCATTTGTATGAATCTGATTCTGAAAAGATGATGAAAAAAACCCTGCCAACAAGTAGGTCTTTACTGCTCATTTCTTTCCCTTCAGATCAGCTTAATCTCTACTGAAATTCAATTTATATGTTAGAGAGACAGCGCAAGGATGCAATCTCCAAGGTTATGTCAGAAATTATGGGACTCTTCGCCTCAAATATTACTTATTTTTTTTATTACTTATAGGATTATCTCTTCCCATAAATCGATCAATCCTGTGAGATCCAGCAAGAGAGGTATGTTCTAGGTGTCATCTATTAGGGAGTGTATAACTGGAAGGATTCATGAATAAAAACTTTTTTGATGTGGCATCTTCCCTTTGGAACATCATCACCCTCCACCCCCCTCAGAAATCAAACTTGCCCCAAGTCTGCTTGTATTTTACAACATTCTGTCAACAAAACTGATTTTGTTTTCAAGCCTGGGGCTCTGATAATGTAAGCCCATTGCTTACTTATGCTAACTATTGTGAATGGTACTATTAATGCTGTCTTGTTGGTTGTTTTACCAGATGCTATATAGATTATTTATAATTTTGTTTTTAATTATTGTTAGCGACTCAGAATAATATATTTGAGATGGGTGACCATATACATTCTAAAATAACATAATATAATACAAATAAAATAATATGCAATAATTTTCTTGATTGTAGGAACTCTCATTATAGCAGTACCTGAAGTATCTACTCACGTCACGTTTTCCTCATTTAATAACTGTTCATTTGTTTCACATCCTATGGCCACACAGATTAAGAAGAATGGAAGGTAATGAAGCAACTATCTTATACCATCAAAATCAACATCAAAATCTCAGAATAGTATAGAAATCTTCACTGTGATTCTTTCCTGGTTGTTTAAAAGTTTTTAAAATGACATCACTTTTGGAAGAATTGAGAATGGAAAAACAAGAAGGAAGAGGTTCTTTTGGCTTCATATTTCAATTTTTAGAAATGGAGATCCTGAACAATGAGAAACAACAAGAAATGCCTGCAGAACAAGAAGGGTGGGACAAAGTCATCTTCAATGACCAAGTAGGGGAAAAGAAATGACCAAGTGGGGAAAAGAAAGGAAAGGGGGGGAAAGAGAGTGAAAAATTTAAGATCTGAAAAAACAACCCCCCCAAAAGAATAGTTTGAAGAGTAATTATAATATTAGGAAGAAACAAGAGAGGATTACAGAAAAGAGAATCAGAATTAGAGACAGAAGTGGTCAAAAAGGGAAGGAAGAAAAAGGGGCGGGAAGAGGGAAAGGAAAAAAATCATAAAGGACAAAAACAGGACATAGAGAAACAAGGAAAATGTACAAGGATTAAGGATATAAGCCAATATAGAAGACAGAGATAATGGGTGAAAACTTAATTGAAAAGGGAATTCTGCAAGGGTACATAAAATAATATTGTTATATTAGAAATAGAAATGAACTTTGAAAATATGAAACAAGTGTGATTAAAATGATAGATAAAATACTCATTGTAATGGAATGGAATGTTTAATAAAATAAATGAAATAAAGAGAATGAGAGAATGAAATTAGGAAAGGAGGGGAACATTTTAATTATTATGAATGTGTTATAAAAATTTAAGTGAAGAGGAATATGAAAGAAATATGAAAAAATATGGAAATATAAGTGGTCCTAGAAGTATGATATTCTATTGAAAAGAAATGTTAAAGATATTAAAGATTACAATTAACATTAATGACAGAGCTGAATTGGAATAGAATAAATATTTATATATATATATATATATATATATATATATATATATATGTGTGTGTGTGTGTGTGTGTGTGTGTGTGTGTGTGTGTGTGTGTATTTGTTTTTTTAGGCTTTCGCGGGTACTTACATGTGTGCTGTTTAGCTTTCTTCGGGTATTATCCCACGTCATTGTAGTTCTGTTAAAGTTGTAGCAACGTTTCAGCAGAATCTCATCTGCCATCCTCAGGCTTCTGTATAGAGTTAGTTCCTGGTTTCAAATTTGAGGCTGGTCCATTCTGATTGGCTGGGAGCCTGGATCTGTGTTCATTGGACTTGGAGTTTGATTGATTGGTGTTTCTGGTTTCTTCTGTCTGTTTTGTGACTTTGATTGGCTGACAACACTCTGTTCTTGTGTTGGAGGCTTTCAGTGCAGCTTGCTCTTCATTAGCAAGCTGCTATTCATTAGCAAGCTGGGTTTCACCTGGGTGCCTGGTGGGGGGGTGTTTGGGTTGGAGCTATCAGAGGGAATCTGTTTGTGCCCAGGTGTTTGCCTGGCTTGTGGCATGGAGATCTTTCTATTTGAGAGTGCAGGCTTCCAAATGATTGACAGTCTGGTGGAATCATCTCTTCTATTCATGCTGTCAGGTCTTTTTTCAATCTCTATGGCTTCTCTGATGATTCTGTGGTTGGGGTTTTCTATAGTGGCTAGGGTTTTAGTGCCATTGAAGTTGATGTTGTGACCTGTGGTTTTCATGTGTTGGACTAGTGAGGAGGTGTGTTCCAGCTTTTTTACTGCATTTTTGTGTTCATCAAGGCGGGTACTTATTCTTCTATTGGTCTGTCCAATGTATGTGGCCGGGCGTGATGGACAGGGAATTTCGTATATGCCTTGGTTTTCCAGGTCAATTTTGTCTTTGGGGTTTTTAAGGATGGCTGCTATTTTTTTGTCTGTTTTGAAGGCAATCTTGATGTGATGCCTGTGTAGTATCTTACTGATTTTATCTGTAGTACCTCTTATGTAGGGCAAGACAGCTGTTCCATAGGTCTGTTGGTCTTCTAGGTCTCTGTTATGTCTTGGTGTGTTTTTGTGGATCAAGTTGGTGATTTTGCTTTTTTGGAAGCCATTGGCTGTCAATACTTTAGTCAGGGTGCATAGTTCAGTCTTTATATGTGTCTTATCTGCCAGGCGTTTGGTTGTGGTAATTAGTGTTTTCGCTACGGAATTTATCTGTGCTGGGTGGTGGTGGGATTGGGCGTTGAGGTAGCGGTTGGTGTGTGTTTTCTTTTGGTATATGGTGTGTCCCAGTGTGCCATCTGTTCTTTTGTAGATTAGTACATCTAGGAATGGTAGTTGTTTGTTTACTTCCGTTTCCATGGTGAACTTGATTTTGGGGTGTGTGTTGTTTAGGTGTGTTAGGAAATTATTTAGGTTTTCTTTTCCATGGGGCCAAATCACAAATGTGTCATCGAT
>BLBF01005354.1:0-11978 GCA_015471245.1 Laticauda colubrina
CCAATCAGAATGGACCAGCCTCAAATTTAAAACCAGGAGCTGTAAGACCCATATCCATACAGAAGCCTGAGGATGGCAGATGAGATTCTGCTGAAACGTTGCTACAACTTTAACAGAACTACAATTTATGGACTAAGAATTACCGGAGGAAAAGAGAACGATAGTAATTTAGTACCGTGCTGAATATTGCAGACAACATTCTTTTTTATTTTTTTTTTACAGGGGGAGGTTTTAGGATTTAGGGGCGTCATAGCAGAATTTGTCTCACGGATTGGGTTCTGTGTGAAGGCGGTCCGACTCTGGGAGTTGAAGTCCACAAGTCTTAAAGTTGCCAAGGTTGGAGACCCCTGATCTAGGGAACTCATCTGGATATTTGCATTGCAAAGTTGGTCATGCCCCAAGTCGATTGTCATCACCCTGGTGATCTTAAAATTCCGATTTTCAAACCAATGTGTTTGCTACTTCCCAAAATTGGGAGATCTGGCTGCACAAAATGCACATTCTGTAATGAAGCAGTGACAATGAGATGTCATACGGCGGCTGTTGGCAGAACTGTAGCTAGGAAGATGGGGCATAACATTACCAAAAGCCTAGGCCCGTTCACTTGTGGCACTCGGCAGTCTCAGCTTGCACAGCAAAAATACTGAGTACAGTATAAATGAATTATTCTACTCCTGGGTCTGTTACCGAATCTTCTGGGAAGAATCACAGAATTATAACTGTTCCAAGAAAACTTTAGGCAGAGTTGTCAATCCCTAAAATGATTGCAGTGTTCATATATTTTCACCCCCCTGTGCGAATAGAGTTGTGTTGGTCAGAATCAGTGCCGTACCTTGATATTCTTCCATCTCCCCTGGAATTCTACCGGGAATGGATCTGCCCAAACAAACCATGTATAATCCGAAATGCTTTACACCACTGGCCGGCTCTGAAGAAGTGGACCTTGGGTTACCTGAGGTAGGAGGCTACAAGTAATTAAGATGGGATATGTGTAAATGTATGTGTGTACACCCACCCACCCACACCCCTACCTACATCCATCCACCTACCCACCCACCCATCTATCTATCATCTATCATTTATCTATCCTCTGGCAGGGATCTTCAAATTTGACAGCTTTAAGAGTTGTGGACTTCAACTCCCAGAATTCCTCCTCCAGTCATGTTAACTCAGGAATTCTGGGAGTTGAAGTCCACAAGTCTTCAACTTGCCAAGTTTGAAGAACCTTGATCTATGGTGTCTGTCTGTCTGTCTATCTGTGTGTCTATCGATTTATCTATCTACCTATTTTATATACACACACCTCATATGATGTCTTGATGATGATGTTTCCAGCGCATCTGAGCATGTTCGTCCACTTTTGCCACTTTTGAAACATTGTGACTGACATAAATCTGTTTCTTGCACAAGGATAAATCTCTTGTGATATTTTTGTTGCAGGCAAATAATGGGCTCCAAGCTGGTGAGTGTGGCAGTAACCCCCAGTGGTTATGCCGATGCGGTTTATCAGGACTGGTTTGTTATGCCAGAGGAGCGTCATATGCCTTTCAGTGCTTTTTTGGACATTTTGGAAAAGAAGATAACTTCTCCAGGGGTGTTCTATGTGCAGAAACAGTGTTCAAACTTGACTGAGGAATTTCCTGAACTTATAGGTGATGTGGAGCCTGAGATACCTTGGATGAGCGAAGCACTGGGTAAATATTAAAATCCTAATATTCCAAAATTGGCACTATAGTAGATAGCTGCTTTCTGGCTTTGGAATGCTCCAAGTTTACTTTGCTCATGGAGAAGATGCAGTCAAAATTGATAGTTTTATTATTGTGCATATAGTTCCCATATAAATAATAAGTTATATGCCTTTTGATGTTGTTGGTCAGAATGACCAAGAGCCTTTGAGTGGTGTAGTAAAAATTGCCTGCCAAGACTTTAGCAGAAGTATTTTAATGCAGTTAATGTTATTCTGTGTGTCATAAATTAAAAATCCAATGTTTAATTTATCAAACACATGCAGGCTATCCCAAAGTTTTTTAAGAGTTTCAAGAAAGCCCTAAAACCACAAATTGTGCTTCCCATTTATAGGAGTGACATAAGGGTACGCTATGGGGTAGTGTGAAAAAGTCCAACAGAAGCTGTAATCATTCAGTGGAAGCCATGTTACATTTTAAAATGTGCATTTTAAAATGTGCATACAAAAAAAGGGGCATGACTCTGATCCTGCAATTGCAACCACCATGAGTTGAAGTTTTCGACTTTGTGCAATGTCCATTTTTCTAGATATATTTGCACCAATAGGTGGAGTTGTTTCCCATTAAGTTTTCAATGTCCCCTGGAGATGTTGGTATTAAACCTGTGAATTACTGTTTTTTAGTAGGTGCTTGCAGAAAACAAGAGCAGAAATTTTGAAGATCTAAGGATAATATGTTAAATGGTGTAATACAATAAAATAAAATTAGAAATAATTAATCGTATTGCATAATTTCATTAACCTCCAGAGTTTTCTAAATGCTGCAAGTGTTTGTGTAGGTGTTCTCTATATTTTACTTGTATTATCAGAATTTTTTGACATCCCTAACTATATTCAACAATTCCTTGAATATATTTACCGAGTTTAGAGGTAAAACCATTGGCTTCAGTCTAGTTCCCATATTTAATTTATGTGATGGTGAAGTGTTGCTGATATGTGAGTTAATGTGGTATTTGGTTCTTCTGTTATTATCTAGAAAAAAATAGTTTATTTCTCCCTTCTCCCAAACTAAACCTGTTCTAGAAGTTTACAGAGGATATAGGTTCAATTATCCCAAGTTGTTAGATTGGTTTTTTTTTTTTAACTATAACACTGACAGTGAAATCTATTTAAATAATCACATCTATTGCCAAACTTGCAGAATACGAGAAGAAATTTCCTGCTGATAAGCCTCTGTTGTCAGCTGCTTTCATTGGGAAAGCACTTACTCATCCTTGCGCATAATAGCGATAATATATATTTCTGAATTTATTTAGAAAGGATGTTAAGAAAGGCTGCTAATTGACTGAGTGAAAATAAAATTCTTTACCAGAAGATCTGCAACATAACAGAACCCAGACCTTTTTCTGATTTGACTTTTTTTTAAATAGGAAAGAAGCCCGATGCTGTGAATTTCTGGCTGGGAGAATCTTCTGCAGTGACTTCATGTATGTATGAGATCAGTACATTCACTGCTGCACCAAAGGTGCTTTTTCAAGAGGCAACTGGACTTTCTGGTTTTTCTTTGAAGATGTTTTACTTCTTGGATTAAAAAAAACCAGAAAGTGTAGTTGCCTCTTGAAAAAGTACCTTTGGTACAACCTTGACCTGGATGACTGACAATCTCCATAGACATTCTCTGCTGCAATTCATAATTGGTAGGCAAATTTGAGCACCAAAACACCTTTTTAAAAAATAAAGGAAAATTCCTGCTTTTGGGGAACAATATTTGAAATATCTTCCTTACTCCTGTTACTATAACTGAACCTAATTCCCCACTCCTATGTTGCAGTTACTTCATCTGGACAGAATTTTGGAGGGAAGAAAGTGGGTGGGAGGGGTGATCAGAAGACATAGGATTACAAATGACAGGCTCAGTTCAAGGAATCAGGCAGAGCAATTGCGTAATGAAAGGCTTACCTAGAAACCTGCTGAGTTGTTATTTTTTCAAGTCCCAATTGCTGAATATTATTATAATCAGTATTTTAAATGATTGGTGGATAGCAAAATAAAAAAACTAACCCACTTACAAATTCATACTTGTGCTTTATTTTTGTGCTATGTTTATTATGGAGGTAACAAATGACCATTCCCTCTTCCTTTTCCCAGTCTTTCATTTTTCTCCCCCCAATCTTAGTACACAAAGACCACTATGAAAACTTGTACTGCGTGATTTCTGGAGAAAAACATTTTTTGTTACATCCACCCAGTGACCGTCCCTTCATCCCATATGGTAGGTATTTTGAGAAATGGATAGGAATGGTGTCAGCTACATGATGTTGATATTTTGTGAGCCATTAAAAAAAATCCCCAGGCTTCAACTTCCCTAATATTTTGCTATGCTGCAGGGATTTTTAAAAATATATATATATAAGCAAAGCATGGATAATCACCGTACAACACAGATGCACATTTGGTAGATACAGCTGAGGTTTATGAGACACTTAGAAAGGGGATAAGAACATAAGATCATTTTGGTACCTTTTGGCCCTTCCCTCTTCTGTTGCTTTGGCTTCTTGTTCACCCAGGACACTTTTTCCATGCCTCTAGGAGGCTGAAAAAGGCCTCAAACCAACCAGAAAAAAAACAGCTGTGAGGCTCGGGCATGTACAGTGAGGTAAGTTTGCCTGCGGCTCGTGTGCCAGCACAAATGGCTCTGCGTGCTACTTGTGACATGCATGCCATAGGTTCACCATCACGGCTCTAGATTATTGGAACAATAATTTTGTGGCCTGGTCATTTTGAGAGTCAGATTCCTCAAAAACCTGGAACCCATTGGGGTGGAGGAGGCTATATTATAGATCTCGAACTTTTGGCACAATTTCTGGAAGAAAAAAAACAGTAACCAAACTAAGGATTACATGGAATTTGTGGTTTCTTTCCTGTTTTTAAAATATTTGTCAAAGCGTCTACATGAAAGTGGGGATATTTTAAAATGATGCCATTGCTTATGGGGAGGGAGCGGATCTTCTCCTTGCTAAATTCACGTCTTCTGAAATTGCTGTTAACTTTGAAGGGGAAAAAGTATGGTTAACTTTTTCCAGTGCTGATATATATTGGGGAGCTAGAATTTGGATTGATTAATCAAAGAGTTCTACAGTATTTATGCTGTGTTATGGCCCCATTCCAAACTCTTCTCCCCAGTGTGAATTAAAAAGAAAGGGAGGAAAAGAATTCCAGTCATGAATTCCCACAGAATGCCTAATTTGTCTTCAATGTTACATCAGATGTTTAAATGTGGACTTATATATGTTTTTTTAATATATAAATAAATACATATATAAATACATCCACACACACACACACCGGATTTACATAAATTCAAGTTCAGATTTCTGGAAAAATATTCCAATAAAACAAACTGTTTTAAGAGTAACAATCTGTATTAAATGGTAAAATACCCATGATGCTCCTGTGAGTTTGCCACATTGCCCTGAGGTGCTGTGGTACATACACAGAGTGGGAATTGCAGAGTTAATTGTAAATATGCTTCTATCTGTACTTTATGTTCCAGAGTTATATCCACCAGCAACTTACCACATCTCAGAAGATGGTTCATTTGATATTCTGGAAGATAAAACAGCAGAGAAGGTATGCATAACACTCAGTCTGCCTTATATTTTTTTTTGTCTTATTAGACAAATTTTTATGTCTTATTAGTTTAAAAATATTTTCATGATCCATCATAGAAAATGGCTAAAAAACACCCCCCACAGCATGATGCTGCCACCACTATCCTTCACTGTTGGGATGATATTGGGCAAATGATGAACGGTGCCTGGTTTCCTCCAGATATAACGTTTAGAATTGAGGCCAAACAGTTCAATCTTGGTTTCATCAAAACAGAAAATCTTGTTCCTCACAACCTGAGTGTCCTTTGGGTGTGTGTTTTTTTTTAAAAAAAAAACTCCAAACGGGCTTTCAAGTGCTTTGCATTGAGGAGAAGCTTCCATCTAGCCATTCTGCCATAAAGCCCAGATCGGTGGAGGGTGGCAGTGATGGCTGCCCTTCTGGAACTCTGTCACTTTTCCACACTAATTGTTTTTTTAAAAAATCCTTTGGTATTGGCTGTATTATTTAATAATTGTGAAGGATTCTACTTTCAGTGCTTTTCAAATATTTCTCTTAAAAAGAAAAAAAAAGATTCAATTCTGGAAGAAATAATTATCTTATTAATAGTGATTAATATCATATTAACCTTTCATCTACAAAGGTACCCTGGATCCCTTTAGATCCTTTAAGTCCAGATCTGAAACGATACCCAGAATACACTCAGGCAAAGCCTTTAAGATGTAATGTCAAGTCTGGTGAAATGTTGTATCTTCCTTCTCTTTGGTTCCATCATGTTCAGCAATCACATGGCTGTATAGCAGGTAAGAAAAATGCCAAAAAATATCTTTTAATTTATAATAGTTACAGCTCACCAGATTTCTCCATCAATATGTAAATGATTTCCTTCTTCTGTTTTCAGTTAGATTGTATTCAGTATCTTCCAAAATATCAAATCAAATCTTTATTGCTATCATAGGCCAGTAAAATCAAGGATGGGATGCAGGCAATTGAAATACATAGGAAATATACCAGAATTTCACAGAAGAAAAAAAAAAGGAAAAACTCAGATGATATATATAAGACATATGTATTAAAACCGAAAGTATCTATAAAAAACAAGATGCTTGAAGAATCTTAAAAACAAGAGTAGGAGAGTTAGATGAGCGTGGGGACCTTACCTGGCAGGAGAGATACTGTGATTATTTCAAAATAAACCACTTTTGTAGGCATAGATCATAGATTCACTCATTCAAATTCTACTCATGGAATAGTTTTGCAGACAGACATGTTAGAGGAAGTCTTCGGTGACCTTGAGAGACAACAAAAGAATTGCTAAAAACTCTTTATCTTCTAGTAATTGGAACTTCCGCTTGAAATAATATTTATTTTATGGAAGGCAACTCAGGATCCAAGCCAGCCTTTGAACAGATGAGATCTGAAAATTTGTATTTTAACTGGAAAGTTGAAATTCTACCACTATATTTTGACAGTTTAACAGTTTCTCTGCTGCAAATCCAAGTAAGAATTGCATATAGGCTGTAGGTAGTCTTTGATTAATGACCATTAATCACCATTAAACACACCAGTGTGTGTTTGAAGTTCCTGTAATGCTGAACTAGTGGATTGGTCATCTCCACACTCTTGTGATCATGTGCTCATAAACCGGGTGTAAGATCTTGCCTCAGCAGAACTCTTGAAACAGGAAGGAGGATTTCAAAAGGAACTTTTATTGCGAGAAGGTGGTAGCAAAGAGAATAGGCAGGATCTAAAGTTCCCATGCTAAAATGTTTGGTTAAAAAAAGTTGTTTATCAAAAATCCTTCCCACTGCTTGGTCCGAAGCGGACCAATCACCAGGTGTTGAGTTGTTGTGAGAACTTCGAGCTGAGAAGCTGTTCTCAGGTGCCACACGTTCTTCTTCAGAGCGGAGACAAAATAGATGGCCCCAGGCTCATCCCTCCCCCCTCCCCTTTCCAGAAGATACATCAAAGAAAAAACGGACCAAAGCAAGTGACAGATAAAAATACCAATGCTCCTTCCTCCTGCCAGAATGGCAGCATCCCGATAGGGATCTATGGGGACCTGATAGGGATCTATGGGGACCTGACACCGGGCCTTGGAAACCCAATAGTTGCAGCACCCTGCAGGCACATATTCACCATTTGTAACCTTCCCTGCTGGCTTCTGAAAGCAGCCATTGGGGAAGCTGGTAGGGAAGGTTGCAAGTCATTCCTGGAGTTCACTCCCACTGCTTTTTCTCCTGAGGATCCCAGCAATGGAGTATATAATTCCAGGGAATTCATACAACCTGCCTGCAGCACCCACCCCCATGCCCTCCATACCATGCTCCCATGATTGCATGTACATGGCAGCCACTTGTGTAGCTTCTGCACCCTATAGCACCTATTCTCTGCTCAGTCACACTCGTGCCATGCCAGTCACTTACCTGCTTGTCAGCCTGCTTACCAGCTTGCCTGGGATTTGGTACTTCCTGCTAGCTTTCCCATTATTTTTGCTTGTTGGAAGCTGGCAGGAAATTGCAAGGGGGTCCTCACTTAACAACAGCAATGAGGACTGTTGGAATTGTGGTTGTTGGGGGATGAGGTCACATAACATTGCCCTTTACAAATCATACTGCTTAGCTGTAGAAATTGCACTAATTAACTTAGTTCAGCAAGGACTAGCTTGCTTATGTCCATGTAAAGACTGCCTTCCCAGTGGATTCTATATGATATCTCTCCACTTCATACCCAGCTTTAAAAACCCCCCCACATAAATTATGTTTCCATGAAAAATACATAAAACTAGGTTACATTTGAAAATACTATATGAGAATGCCATTATAGCCATGTAGTAACTAATGCTAGTAATAACGTTGTTTATTGAAGCAGTTGAAATCATTTGGCTGGATTTATTTATAATGGGCTTCTGGATTACAATTGGATTACTTCTTTCCAAGGTTCCCAAAACAGAATCTCTAAAAACCCAGTGTTGGGTTGAGAATTGGTAATATTAAGGGTAGAAAATGCAGGTTACCTGTATGTTGGTTTTTAATTTGCATTGAATCACAAAGTTCATTATAAAGCTTAAATTATGGGGTAAGAATACTATTAATAGTATTAAAAGACTTTTTCTTTCTTCCTCAGTGAATTATTGGTATGATATGGAATATGATCTAAAATACTCCTATTATCAGCTGCTGGATTCTCTCACAAAAGTTGCACAACCAATTTTGGATTCTTCTTGGAACAGCTAACATTTTACAACTGAAATGGAACTGTGCATACAATTTTTGTATATCTGTATTCATATAATTTAAATAAATAAATGCACAATTTATCTCATAAAGACAAATGGCAATTTTTATGTAATATGAATGCATTATAAGGAGATGTTGGTCAAATTGTATCTGATGTAGCTGTTTTCAATGAAATGTTGTGTCCCATCACCCAATCATATTCTGATTAAGCTAACAATATTAACTTAAAAAATTAAACAGATTTTCTATCTCCATTTCAATGAGATTTCAGGGTAATGTTTGGAAATGACACTATCTACTTCGAGTGTAAAATGGGTTTTTGCAGATAAGCAGTGTTTTAATGTCCTCAGTATCATTTGATATCTATATATGTCTGTTGGATGAAGAAATGTGGAGTAGTGATAAGTGCATAGTAACTTCTAGCTTTCTGTTTCTTTACTCATTAGGCCTTCAAGCAATATATTCATCTCTAAGTTTGGGTCTGGTTCAAGCATTATACTATGTCACATTGTTTGCATTGCAATCATTGCAACATTTCTAGGTTTCTAGAATAGAAGCTGCCTCTCAGAATGATAGGGATCAACATGTACCATCACCAGCAAGGAAAAGAATACATTGCAGAATACTTTTGTCATAATTTGTCTGACAGAGTACAGATAATATTCAGGTTACCACCTGTACCCTATAATGGGATTAATGGACTTCCAGTTAAACTAGTGGGGGATATGATGGCTACCCCATGACCTAACTGCACAGACTACTAGCTTTATTTGACCCACACACATCTATCTCTATGAGGACTGATGAAGTGAGGAATGAAATAAAAGCTTATGAAGACATTAGACCTGGAACTTTGTCTCATCTTTGGCATTTTTTAGATGATTAAACTCTTGCCTTAAAACAATAATCAAAGTTACTGTTATAAGCTGTTAAATGATGTATGGATAAAAAAACCTACATTATTGAGCAATTACTTATTTTAAAAAAGATTTTAGACATGATACAGAGCAGTTATGTAAGTTTAAGTTAGTTATGTGGTAACAATTTTTTTAAAATGGGCAAGTAATATGCTATTTACAGTGTTACATTCCACTTCTCTACAGAACTTTGCTTTCAAACAATGCCAACAGCTTCGTTGGATGGAAGGTGCAAAGATTACCAACTACACACAATTTATGCATTTCTAATAACTTACAAAATTTGACTATAATTACTTATTACATTGCAATCTTTTATCAGGAACCCAGAGCTAGATTATTTTCTGCCTTTTCCGAGCTTGTTTTTCTATTTCTCATTTAGAGAAATACAGTATTCTGCCTTTTTAATATTTCTAAAAATATTTCATTCTTGGGGATGGGCTTCCGACAGTTGTATAAACAGAGGCATAGAATAAAAATCATGTGAAGTATTACAACCACTTTATAAAGCTTTAGTAAGAATACACCAGGTATACTGCATCCAGTTTTCCTCACCATATTACAAAAAAGATGTCGAAACTGGAAAAAGTGCAAAAAGCAACTAAGATGATTAAAGGATTGGAGACTGAAACATCAAGACGGGTTGCAGAATTTGGGTTTGGCTAGTCTGGAAAAAAGAAGGGATAGGGGGCATAGGATAGCAGTATTCCAGTATTTGAGAGCTGCCACAAAGTGGAGTGGAGTACAAAGTGGAGTACTTCCAAAGCACCTGTGGGCAGGAAAAGAAATGAGATGGAAACTAATCAAGGAGAGAAGCAACCTGGAATTAAGGAGAAACTTCAGAACAGTGAGGACAAACCAATGGAACAGCTTCCCTCCAGAAGTTGTGGGTGTTTCATTACTGGAGGTTTTAAGAACAGACTGGAGAGTCACTTGTCTGAAATGGTACAGGGTCTCCTGCTTTAGCAGGGGGTTGGACTAGAAGACCTTGAAGGTCCCTTCCAGGTCTATTCTGATTGATATCTCATTGATGAAGACAAGCATAATGAAAAAATTTTCATTGTTTGTGTTCTGTATGTAAAGTGGATGACTCCAAATCTACAAACCTGATTGGCTAATAAAATGAACAGTGGATTGGTTCACTAGGAACCAATCCAAAGAGCTGCCAAAAAGGCGGCAAATCTAAACAACTGCCATTGGCTGCAAGCAGGCAAGCCAGCCTGTATAAAAGGCTGGCCCCGGCTTCAGCCAAGCGTTCCTATTTACTGACTAGTTTACAATAAAGTATTTGTTGTTGGAACCCGGTCTACCTCGTGTGTTTTCCGAACAAAACACTGGCGACGAGGGTGGGATCGTCCTGAAGGAAAAAACCTGCACGCGGTGATAAGTCCAGATTACAAGCAAGATGTCTGGAAACAACGCACCGCCCGCACCCTTCAATCCCAACGAAGAGGATTGGGATTCCTATGCTGATCGCTTCCAAATGTACTTGGAGAGCAATGAAATGGAAGGCATTTCCGAGCAACGCAAGAGAGCTGTGTTCCTGACGCACTGCGGGCCAACAGTTTTTAAAATGGCTAAAGCCCTCGCGAAGCCCCGGGACGTTAAACAACTAACGTGGACAGAATTGCAGAGACTCCTCAAAGCACACTACGCTCCGATGGTGTCTAACTTAATAAAGCGACACGAATTTTACCGCAGAGACCAGAGAGAGGGAGAGACTGTCGCCGATTTCATCGCTGCCCTCAGACAAATAGGGGTGAGTGTGAATTTTTGAACATAGACGAGGCAATGAGGGATCGCGTGGTGCTGGGCCTGAGAGACTCGACCGCACAGAGTAAAATGCTCAACAAGCCCAACATCACCGTTACCGAAGCCATCGCGGAAGCTACAGCCGCTGAAGCCGCGAAAAAATCTGCGGTAGCCATTAAAAAGATGAACACACACAGCGAAGAAACACCAGCCAAAGACAGAAAGCACCCTGCCACCACAACCCACTACGAAGAGTCGGGCGAAACAAATGAATCGAGCGAAGAGGACGACGAGGTCCACCGTTTGCTCACGAACAAAAAAGAGCGCGAAAGGAGAAATTGGCGGGAATGCGCTGGCTGCGGAGGAAACCATCCACGAGCCGAATGCAGATTTCTCGATGCCATCTGCCGACATTGCAAAAAACGAGGGCACATCGAGAAGGTCTGCAGAAACAAAAAATTCTACAGCCCGACGAGACGCAGAAATTCCCCAACACGAGCCGAGCCTAAACGAGCTGAAAGAAAATGGCAACAAGAGAAGCGAGCCAATACACACCAAACTGTCATTATACAGAGCGCTCAGACGGAAAGTGGGAGAAAAATTAAAGTCATCGTGGAAATCGAGGGAAAACACTGCAAGATGGAAGTGGACTCGGGGTCCTTCCTCTCCATGGTATCGTGGGACACAATTAAACAGCTAGTCCCAGGTATCAAACCCAAAGAATTGAAGAAGCAGCACCTAACCCTCAAGGACTATCAGGGAAACCAAATCCCTGTG
>BLBF01005400.1:0-12102 GCA_015471245.1 Laticauda colubrina
ACTTCCAATTAGAAGTTGTGAATATGATCATGTGGGCATCTTCAGGTGATGATGAGGCCTCTGTCCGTTGACCTTGGCATATTTTGATAACGGGTTGCAGTTGCGCAGAGAAAAGAAAGCTAAGTGAGAAATAGAAACCTTACTCTATTGTATGCTTCCCCCCCCCCATTTACACAGCAGAAGAATGTAACACCTCCAGCTCACTTCCCAGACTTATCCCTACCTCCCCTTCCTCCTGTTACTTATGGCAGCCGAAAGATGCAAAGCGATAGTAGAAGATCTTGAAGGCTGACAGTAACTATGAGAGGGATCTTGAAGTGTTAGTACACAACCAACTAAATATGAGCCAGCAGCGTGCAGCAGCAGCCAAAAAGCTAATTAACAGAGAGATACAATCAAAATCAAGTAAGGTACTAATACCACTCTATAAAGCTTCAGTAAGACCACACCTAGAGTGCTGCATCCAGTTTTGATCACCACACTATAAAAAGATGTTGAGACTCTTAAAAAAGTACAGAGAAAAGCAACCAAGATGATTAGGGGACTGGAGGCTAAAACATATGATGAATGGTTACAGGAAATGGGCTTGGCTAGTCTAGTAAAGGGGAAACATGATAGCAGTCTTCCAATATTTGAGGGGCTGCAAACGGAGAAAGGGGTCAGTCTATTTTCTCAAGCGCCTCTAGGCAGACAAGGAATAATGGATGGAAACTGAACAAAGAGACATTTAACCTGGAAATAAGGAGAAACTTTCTGACAGTGAGAACAATCAACCAATTGAACACCTTGCCCATGAAAGTTGGGGGAGTGCCATCATTTGAGACTTTCAAAAAGATTGGACTGCCATTTGTCAGAAATGGTGTATGGTCTCCCGCTTGGGCAGGAGGTTGTACGAGATGACTTACAAGGTCCCTTCCAACTCTGATGATCTGTTATCTGTGCTATTGTATTGCTACTAAACCAATTTCTGGGAGGGTATGGCAAGAAATCAGATGGCATCATGAATCATACTTTGGGAACTGCTGCCATCACAAATGTAGATGTCACAGGTCTTTCTGTGTAAAATTAAAAAAAAACTTCAGAATATAAAGTTTTGCAGTGTGTTACACAGATACAAAAGGACAACAGAGAGAAAAAAATAAAAAAGTTAAATCCACTCTGTAACTTTCTCCCTATGAAGCAAATGGGACAGTCTATAGGCTGTCAATTTCCTTTTCTTAGTCAACTCTCATCCAAAAATTGATATGTCTGGGGTGGGTGGGGGAGGACCTCAGGTACTATTAATTTTAAAATCAGTTACAGTCAGGATTCATAAATGGATATCTAACAAAAAAGAAGATCACAAACAGGCCCAACTCTTAACATTAGATGGGTTCAAGGTATTGAGTACTTTATTATGCATTAGAAGAGAATGCCACCAACCTGGAAAATCACCAAACTCCATAGCTCTGGATGGAACAACTTTCCTAATGGTCTCTGGAGAGAAATTATTACTTTGAAAAACAACAAAAGTCATCTGGGTGTTGAACTATCTTCATCCAGCATCATTTTCTGGACAAGGCCCAAGAGGAAGGCCCACAACCACTACAGAACAGTGCCCCCAGGATTGGAACGATGATTTTCTTTTTTCTCGCTACTCCTCTGGAAATGGACCTGTGGAGAAGTTTGGGCTCCCTACAGGAGAAGTTGCTTCTCTGTGTAATTTTCAAAATTCCTGCCTCTTAGATCTCATCTGCTATTTCTCCAGTGATTGTCTTTTAGGTAAACATCAGACAGAATCAACATCTTGCATCACAAAAGGATAAATGCCTCAGTCACACACATTGTGGCACAAGTCAGGGACAGGTAGGGACTGTGCTATTGAATGTACTTTCTGTCTTTTCCAGGTGAAGTTTGGTTTATCTCTGTCTGATTCAAGAAAGCTTGTAGAATTTCCAAATTGGAAAGGTGCTTTGAATTCATCTAAGTCATCTTGTTGTTCTTCCTTAAAAACAGGACGGGGGTTGATTCACGCCTATGAATTATGGATCTTCTGCTTCTATTTCTGTTCCTTCTATCCCAGCCAATTTCTGGGAGGCTTGTATTGAAGTGCCCATTTAGTTTGAAGCCCCCAGGTAGTAAAAAACCATGAAGCTATTACAGGTCAGGAGACCATCTCATTGGTATGATCATCACTAGAACAAAAATAATGCATACAACAACGATGCCTTTCAACAGTGCTCCTTACTGTCAGTTCGACATGTAAGTCATTCAGTGTTATGATTTAACATTAATCCTCTATTTGCTCTTCTAACATTCTCATTCTTTTCTTCTTATTTCACTTATTGCCTACATCATAGGACCTGTCTAATTTCTTGAACTGTTTTGATTTCCATTGTTCCTCTCTTTTGACTCCTTTGACTCTGTAGAAAAAGCTTGAATCCAGAAATGGGACAGGAAAAAAATATTTTTAAAAGGGAAGATTCTTTCCTGGTCCTATCATGAGTTATCACTTGAATACCAACTGTAGTTTAAAGTAGTTCCTAAATGAGGTGTAGTTGCCTGTGCCCAGCCCATTTACATATTTTCACAACCACTCTTTCATTGTTAATACCTGATCCTTATAGGAACACAGAATGACTTGATTTTAGAACTGCTTTTCTTGGTCACTTATAAAACAACCTCTTCCTGTAACAATGATTGTACTTTAATGATTGAACGATTTAGAATCCTGGTTACTTGTCAGTTGAAAATTAGTGCTGTTTCAAACAGCAATAGCACTTAGACTTATATACTGCTTTACAGTGCTTTACAGCCCTCTCTAAGCAGTTTACAGAGTCAGCATATAGCCCCCCAAAATTTGGGTCCTCAATTTACCTACCTTGGAAGGATGGAAGGCTGAGTCAACCTTGAGTCTGGTGAGATTGGAACTGCCAAATTGCAGGCAGCAAGCAGCAAAAGTAGCCTGGAGTACTGCACTCTAACCACTGAACCACCAAGGCTCATTTCACGATTTATTAATAATACTAAAGCTTCGTGGAAAACTATCTCCAGCTGATCTTCCCAATACTTATTAAAAAGAAGAGGTGAGGGGGAACTCTTATTTGACTCTTTTTTTGGATCAATATTGGCTTGAGCATCAGAAGCAGAGGTGGTATTCAGATGGTTTGGACTGGTTCTGGTGTACCAGTAACGAAGATTTTTACTTGTTCAGAAAACTGGCAAATACCACCTCTGACTAGCCTTGCCCACTTGCCCCCGCCATTAGCTCTCCTATATTCCCTTGTTTTTTAGCTTAGCTGATTTGCGCAGAAGAGTAGATTGCCATGCTTCAGCTGAGGTAAAAAACAGTTCAGCTCACTCACCAGCATTCCAAAAGGGGTGGGTCTTTGGGCCCTGAAAGGGTGTGAAAAGCATGTGTTAGGCATGCACACGCATGCATTGGACTACTCTTAGAACTGGTTGGGAAAAAATTGGAAACACATCACTGATCAGAAGGCAAAGAGAATTAAATTGAAACGGTATTTTACTTTTGATCGTAATGATGATGATGATAGCATAAACATTTTTATGTTAGTTTACCTTCTGATAAGTTTAGAGTAGTATGCTACATTTTTAATATTCAAGTAGTCAACAAGACTCCTGGGCTTCTGAAAAATCTCACACTTGGCTACAACATGCATGATAATCATTTGAACAGACTTTTGACTTCAGATGCCTTGCTAGATATGCTCTTAACGGGAGAAGCCAATGTTCTAAATTACAGCTGTGGAAGGAAAGACCACCTTTTGGTTCTTGTTAATCTCCATCCTGATGTCAACATTAGGAGGAATCTACAAAGTCCCTCAGGTTTGTGTACGTGTGTTTTTGTATATTTAATTTGAATGGGGTGGTAAAATGGTATGTGATAGATCCAACTGCATCTTTACTATGAAATTGAAGAACTGCTTTTCAGTGTGGCCATTCTACCTGAAATGTTTAGGAATTGGGATCTACAGTATTTAAGAGGCAAAGGTCAAAACAGTGATATCCTCTCATGACATCCTCATCATTGCTTTGGGTCATCTGTTTCATGCGTTGAAAGGTGAGGAGAGACTCCATGTTCAAACAAAGGGTCTTCTTTAAAAAGGAAGACATAGGAGAATTGGGAAATCATCCTTTGAATATAATGTTAACAAAAATAATGATATTTTCAATGATAAACATTTTATCCCACATGCTCAATGTTAGGGATAACATTGTTTACCCTAACTGGTTTAGGTGAAATAATAACTATGAATCATAGTTGTGTATGTTAAAGTGTCTGCAGCTTTAACTGTGGGATAGTAATTAAGGGAGTGGTTATGAAAACACTATAAAAGTAGCAAGTCTACAGCTTGCTCTCTCTGGCTTTGATGATCCCTGATTACTGCTTGGAATCAAGACTGCATTGCTCGAACAGGAGAGACAACAAAGGACTGATTTGTAAGTGAACCGACATAGGATATTCTACATGGACTTTGCTAACTGAATATCCCTGAATGGACTGACTACATGATACATGACTATTGGACTGTTATTTGACTATGCTATGAACTTATACTGGAATAAACTATATTCTTGATAGCACAAGCGTATCTGTTATTTTTACTGTATGTTAATAAACATACAAGCTTAGCTCACTCATTTATCTGTATGCCTATCTGACTAACGCTGCACATTCTGCTTAGCTTGTCTCCCTAACCCTGGTTGGGGAACCCAGGCTTAACACTCACTATTTTTTATCCTTAAAGTTCATCATAAATGGCTTGAAGAGCAGTAAAGACCCTTGAGAGGATTTTTCTACCAGATAAAATATTCAAAAATATATTCCTAATAGTGGTATGTTCTCCATTGGCAGGTTCATCTACACATACCAATACATAATTCCAGTACATATTAAAAACAGAATAAAATATAATTTACAGACCCTTTGGTCTATTAGATATTGATGCTAAAATACCGTAAGTGCTAGGATCCTCTTGATTGGAGGTGAGACTGGAGAGATGAAAAAATTAATTCTTGTTGAAAAACAATAAGTCTTTAAGCCCATGTCACACTGCACCTATCTCGAATATTAAGGATGTCTACAGGATGCCTAGAGGATGCCTAGAGTATGTCTAGAGGATGCAAAGGGACACCTATACTGCCTATAAAAAGGGGGAGCAATTCGTCTGCATCTCACTGGCAGACCAGCAGCCCACCTGTGCAGACTTCTGCACTCTTCATCTGACTCTTCCTCTTCCACAGCATCCAGTCATGTCAACTGTGGATCGTAACACAGTCCTTTTGGCAGCCACCATCCTTCTGCAACAGTGCGAAGCCATCTACAGGCTGTGTGAACTCTACTATGGGAAGAAAAGGAGGCGGCCAAGAAGCGTCTGGGTACGAAGATGGATTGGGAGAAGAGCAGAGTACGGGCTGTACAACAAGCTGATGGTGGAGCTAAGGAACGAAGACACTCGGGCATTCCAGAACTTCATGAGGATGCCACCAGCCATGTTTGACGAAGTTGTGCAGTGCCTGACACCCAGGTTGACCAAGGCAAACACCAACTTTCGGCCCAGCCTGGAACCTGGGCTCAAGGTGGCACTCACCTACAGGAGCATGCAGAACGGCTGGAGGGTGCCACACAACACCATCAGCATTGTGGTCAGAGAAGTAGTGCAGGCCATCATCGAAGAATACCTGCAAGAGCTCCTCCAGTGCCCCTCCACTGATGAAGGATGGAAGAAAGTTGCAGAGCAGTGGTACCAGAGGTGGAACTTCCCCCACAACGTTGGAGCCATAGATGGGAAGCACGTGGCCTGCAAAGCACCACCCAATTCAGGCTCCACTTATTTCAACTACAAGGGCTTCTTCAGCATCATCCTCTTTGCCATGGTCGATGCTGACTACAAGTTCATGTACATCAATGCTTCAGGCAGCAGCTCATGTTCAGATGCCCAGGTATACAACGCCAGTGACCTCAAGGAGGGGCTGGAAGGCAACCTCATCATGGGCTTTCCAGATCCAGACCCCCTGCTCAACGACACACAAGATGTGCCCTACTTCATCGTGGGGGATGACCCTTGTCCCTCAGAACCTACCTCATGAAGCCCTACACTTCAAGACACCTCACCCATGAAGAGAGGATCTTCAACTACAGGCTGTCCAGGGCAAGGTGGGTGGTGGAGAACGCCTTTGGCATCCTGGCCAACAGGTTCCAGGTACTTCTCACCACCATGCAGCATCACCCAGAGACTGTGAGGAGGATCGTGGAAGCTTGCTGCATCCTGCACAATCTCATGCACACCCGCTACCCGGTTTTGCAGAACAGGCTCATGGACCTCCAACAAGGCAATGGGGACATGGAGCCTGGGGACTGGAGGCAAGGACAAAAACTGATAGACACTGAGGATGTGCAAGGCCCCAACAGAGCCTCACATGAAGGGAAGAAGCAGCGCAACCTCCTGAGACACTGGTGCAACTCCCCAGCTGGAGCAGAGGAGTGGCAAGACAGGATGATAGATGATTAATGGATGCTTCCTTCAGCCTGTCTCATCACACTGATGAGATTGGGCCATGTATGTTGGGTGGGCCTACAATGAACAGGGCGTTTAATAAAGAGTTGTGTTTGTGTTGACATGTGTGGCAGCTGGCAGGGTGGACCATACAGTCCCACTATGCTTGCACTGGAGGCTTATCTATCCCACTGCTATCCTTACCCATCCCACAGCTATTACCCATCCCAAAGGTTTCCCTGCCCATCCCACAGCTATTACCCATTCCAAAGGTATCCCTGCCCATCCCACTGCTATCTTAACCCATCCCACAAGCATGCAAAGGCTTAAACCATTTCTAAAAGTTTCCACCAAGACTTTATTAAAAAAAAGAAATGAAGCAAGCGTGTGAATCAAAGATAAACTTTATTGAACAACAAGCTGTAAAACAAAAATGACCCAAGTCAAGTGTCCAAATAAACTCTACAGGTAGCCAGCTACCCAGTCTCTGGCGCTCTTATTGGTCACTCGGATGTGTGCCCAGTCTCAGGGTTGAAGGGTCCAGGTGCTGTGGAGGTGGATGGTGCTGGAGTGCTGGTCTGAAGCACCACTGGGGTGCCTGGCCCTGAGAGGACAACAGGTGATGGTGTATTGAGAAAGCTCTCAGACAGTTGGCTCAGACCCGCGATGCTGAGAGGTCCTTCCTCCATGCCATGGGGTGTCAGCCCCAGTAATGATGACAGATGTACTGAGGCCGGGCTTGGCTGTGGGGTGGAGGAAGGAGTAGTGTAGTGGGGCTGTCTGTTCTGCAGCTGGGTGAGTACTGGCATGGGTGGCATCAGTGGTGTGGGTGGCATCGCTGTCGTCGGTGGCATCATTGGCGTGGCTGGCATCGATGGAATCAGTGGAACCAGTAGCAACGGTGTCGCCCGATGACTCTGTGCCTGGGCTGGGAAGGGCTGCTGCCTGTGCTGCTGGACCTCCTGGTAGCCGTAGCCCTGGTAGGTGAGGAGCTGTGGGAAGCCTTGGAATGGGAGGGACATCACCTGGGGTGGAGGTGGAGGAGCAGACCTGGACTGGGTGGGAGCAGGTTCCTCTGGGTCTGGAAGGTTGTGAAGCAGCTCCGTGTTCCGGTTCTTCACCACCTGGTACTGGGGTTCCGCCATGTCCATGGTCTGGTTGACATAGGTGAGGAAGGGCTTGCGGTTGGAGGATGAGGAGTCGGTGCTGACCAGCTGAGAGAGGAGATCTATACTGGTGCGGATGGTGTCCCTGATCTCCAGCAGGACAGTGTGGCTCTGCCCCTCCTGCTGTCTGGCTCTCTGCCTTTCTGTGGAGGCGGACCTGGAGGGGGTGGATGCAGCTACGACTGTGGTGGACTCGATGTCTCCTTTCTCCCACCGCACCAGGGAGTCCTCCACGTGCTCCACCATCTGTGACAATAGCTGTCCATGGGTTCTCCGCCATGGCACGCTCCACAGAAACCTGCCTGGAGACAGGGACTGACTCTCGGCCAGAAGAGGACTGGCTCTCAGCAGGCTGCCGGAGAGAGAGGGTAGACAGAGGGGTTCCTGGTGTTCCAGGTGGCGGATCTCACCCTCCAAGAAGCTGCACCTGGCCATGACGTAGGTCTCTCTGTCTGTCAGCTTAACCGTGGCCTGGGCAGATTTCTTCAGGTGCAGCTTCCCGTACCAGGTGTGCATATGTTTCCACCAGCCGAGGAGCACCTCCGAAGTGTAACCCATACTCTCCGCCCTCTCTCTCCAAGCAGCCTGCTTCCTTTTGGTGTCCCTGTACAGCCAGTGTCCCTTCCGCCACAGATAGTCATTCTCTCTAAGCCACTCCAGCACCTCATCCTCGTGTTCCTCCTCAATGAAGTATTGCCTCCTTTCCCGGCCCCACATATGCCTCTTCCTCCCTTTGGCAGGACCAGATGGACCCTCATCAGAGGGGCTCCCAGGTGGTAGGGGCTGCTCCTCCACACCACCACCAGCAGCACCACCAGTGGGATCATCATCATCATCATCATCACCAGCAGGATCATAATCAGAATCATCAGCATTATCATCAGCAGCAGCAGCAGGATCATTATCATCATCATCAGCAGCAGCAGCAGGATCAGCAAGACCAGGATCAGCAGCAGCAGAGTAATCACCAGGAGCCTCAGCAGCACCAGCACCAGCAGCACCAGCAGCACCAGCAGCACCAGCAGCACCAGCAGCACCAGCAGCACCAGCAGGACCAGGAGCACGAGTAGGACCAGGAGCATGAGCAGGACGAACAGGATGAGCAAGACCAGGAGCACGAGCAGTACGAGCAGTACAAGCAAGTCCAGAAGCACGAGCAGGATGAGCAGGACCAGCAGCAGCTTCAGCAGAGTACGCAGCAGAAGCACCACCGCCAGGAGCAGCTTTAGCAGAGTAAGCACCAGCAGAAGCACCACCGCCAGGAGCAGCTTCAGCAGAAGCTCCAGCACCAGAAGAGTGAGCCTGAGGAGCAGAAGCCCCAGCAGAAGCAGAGTCGGGGACAGGGGACGGGAGGGTGGCCCTGTCCTTCTTGCCAGGGATGGCGGCAGGTTGCTGAGACTTTCGCTTCTTCCCCATGTTTGTGGGGTTGCTGGCTGGCAGGGAGGCTGGCAGGGAGGCTGGCAGGCAGGGAGGCTGGCTGGCAGGGAGGCTGGCAGGGAGGCTGGCAGGCACCAAGGCTGGCAGGAAGGCTGGCACCAAGGCTGGCAGGAAGCCTGGCAGGAAGGCTGGCACGAAGCCTGGCAGGAAGGCAGGCAGGCAGGCAAGCAGGCAGCAAGGCTGGCAAGCAGGCAGGCACCAAGGCTGGCAGGCAGACTGGCTGGCAGGGAGGCTGGAAGGCAGGCTGGCAGCAAGGCTGGCAGGCAGGCAGACAGCAAGGCTGGCAGGGAGGCTGGCCAGGAGTCTTGGAGGCAGGCTGGCAGGAAGGCTGGCAGGAAGGCTGGCAGCAAGGCTTGCAGGCAGGCATGCAGGCAGGGCAGGCAAGGACTCGGTGTATCCTGCAGCAGGTCTTTCCTTCGAATGCTGGCCACGTGCGAGCTGCATCCCTTTATATCCGGGGGGCTTGCGCAATGCATCCTTCCCGCATGCGCAATTAACGCTGTGCATCCGCTAGGCTTCCGCTCTGCATCCGCTAGGCTTCCGCTCTGCATCTGCTTCATCCGCTGTGCATCCACTGTGCATCCGCTTCATCCACTCCACGTCCGCTTTGCTGAGGTCCCCCAGAAGCCTAGCAGATGTGCCATCCGCTCCCATCCACTTCCATCCGCTAGGCTTCCGTTCCGCATCCGCTTTCCATCCGCCTTGCGTCCTCCCCGCGTCCATGTTATTAGCTCCGGTTATGCAAATTTTTGCCCCTTTTGAGAGCGGATAACAACGGATGGAACATTTTGCTCGTCCATTGTGTCCGTTTTGCATCCGTTGTGCAGTGTGACAGGGCCTTAAAGGAAGCTTGGTCATTGGGGGAAAGTTGGAGATAATAAAGAGATTTTTTTTGCTTATTTGAATATGTTGCCTTTCTGCCATGCCCTGTATCCTCACAATTAGGAGATGTAGTCTTCTGATCTCTTGTGCTACAGGAGAACAAGCTAAAAAGATTGCTGCAGAATGAATTCAGATCTTGAAGCAGAGAAAAATATTGCCGTGCTCCGTAAGTAGCTTGACAGAATGGTTAAATGTGGAAGATTTAACCAAGACCATTAAAATAAACAGACTTGTTTTTGTCAGACTCCAGAGATCGACAAAACAGATCTATTATGTGAGGGAGATGGGTGCTTAAGAGGTTTGATATATAAATAAGTACGATAAATATTTGAATGTCAATTGTATAAGAAAGATATTGACCTCTTTCTTACACAAAGAAGGACTAGGGGAGACATAACAGTGGTCTTCCAGTATCAAAGGGGTTGCCACAAAGAAGAGGGAGTTGACCTTTTTTCGAAAGCACCTGAGGGCAGGACAAGAAGCATAAGATGGAACCTAATCAAGGAGAGAAGCAACCTGGAATTAAGGAGAAATTTCCTAACAGTTAGAATCATTAATCAGTGGAATGGTTTTCCTCCAGAAGTTATGAATGCTCCAATGTCGGAAGTTTGTAAGATGTATGACAAAAGTACAACCATTTCCCTGAAATGGTAAAGGGTTTCCTGCCAGAGCAGGGAGTTGGATTAGACCTCCAAGGTCCCTTCCAACTTTGTTATTCTGTATTCTGTAATCTTCAATCAAAATTGAGGAAATAACCTGTTTGAATTCTTATATTAAAACAACATAATTTCTGTTTAATTTCACACACAATGTGGCACTTTATTTGAACAATACATTTCTGTTGATATCTGCACATGTGGGTCTGATTGCCATAAATTGTAGGGATGATATAGGGCTTTATTCTTGCAGTCAGGATTCTGGCAGTTACCCCAATTAAATCATGAGTCTTGAGCCAAACTTCCAAAACTTCAAAAGGATTTTTTGGGAGTTAACATGTCTGGCACTGCCTGGGTGAAGCCAACTCTGAGATACATCATTCATTGTCACCCTTGATCTTGGTTTCCCCCCACCCCCTGGGTTCTCCAATGAAACACATCCATAGACAAGAGTCATCAATCATTTTCTTCAGTTAAATATTTGCACGGCAAAAACCATAGTCGCCTAGTTACTATCTTTGAAAAACTATGTATGGAATGCACTTTTAATTTCCAAGCTGCTGCACTACTATTTCAAACTCTTTCCCCTCCCTTTCTGTTGGCAACTCTAAAAAGACCATAGAAATATTTTATGAGTTAATTCTTGACTTGATTTTAATCTCCCTTGGGCATCTAATAGATCCTTGTATTTTATCATTTTGCCTAAATCTAGTCTGTTGGGCTGTATCATGGCCTTCATGGTTAACAACCAGCGTGGTATTCTTGTGCAATGTTTCTTTTTTATTTTTCTCCAAATTTGTAGAAACAAATCTCTTATTTGATGTCGATTAAAATAAGCTTGTGGTTTACCATTTTTCTCCCATAAATACGCGTACCAACCATCATTGAGGTCATGACCTTCTATCATTAATATTTGTTTATCAGTTAGTTTAACCCAATCCTTAATCCAATTCAATATCGCTGCTTGGTAGTAAAGTTCCCAGTCCGGTAGCCAAAACCTACCTCTATGTTTATTGTCTTGCATCAATTTTAATTTGATGCATGGTTTCTTACCCAGCCAGACTGATTCTGTTATTATTTTATTTAATTCGTTAAAGAAGACATTCCTTAATTTTATTGGGATCATTTGAAAAATGCATGAATTTAGGTAGTGTATTCATGTTTAATATTGCTACTCTGCAGAGTATTGAAAATTGTAGTTTTGTCCATGTTTCCAATTCTTTTATAATTTGTCCAATTAATTTAAGCCCCTGTCACACAGCACCAATGGATGGAAAGAGGATGTAAAATGGAGAGAAACACTTGCCATCCGTTGGTTAACGTGATGCATCCATTCTGAACTCACTGCGTCCATTTTTCATACTCTCTATCTGTCCAGCATCCGTCTACTGACATTTCATCCGCTCAAAAAATTTTGAGCTGCACAAAACTTTTTGAGCGGAAAATGTATCCAATGCATCC
>BLBF01005401.1:0-11593 GCA_015471245.1 Laticauda colubrina
TCCACAAAAACACACCAAGACATAACAGAGACCTAGAAGACCAACAGACCTATGGAACAGCTGTCTTGCCCTACATAAGAGGTACCACAGATAAAACCAGTAAGATACTACACAGGCATCACATCAAGACTGCCTTCAAAACAGACAAAAAAATAGCAGTCATCCTTAGAAACCCCAAAGACAAAATTGACCTGGAAAACCAAGACATATACGAAGTTCCCTGTGCATCATGCCCGGCCACATACATTGGACAGGCCAATAGAAGAATAAGTACCCGCCTAGATGAACACAAAAATGCAGTAAAAAAGCTAGTTCAACACATGAAAACCACAGGTCACAACATCAACTTCAATGGCACTAAAACTCTAACCACTATAGAAAACCCCAACCACAGAATCATCAGAGAAGCCATAGAGATTGAAAAAAGACCTGAAAGCATGAATAGAAGAGATGATTCCAGCAGACTGTCAATCATTTGGAAGCCTACACTCTCAAATAGAAAGATCTCCACACCACAAGCCAGGCAAACACCTGGGCAAAAACAGACTCCCTCTGATGCCTCCAACTCAAACACTCCCCCACCAGGCACCCAGGTGAAACCTAGCTTGCTGATGGATAGCAGCCGTCCTTTCACATGAAGCCAAGCTGCACTGAAAGCCTCCAACACAGGAACAGAGTGTTGCCAGCCAATCAAAGCTACAAAACAGACAGAAGAAACCAGAAACACCAATCAATCAAACTCCAAGTCCAGTGAACACAGACCTAGACTCCTAGCCAATCAGAATAGACCAGCCCGAACAACCAAAGATCCATATATATGTATGTATGTACGTACGTACATACATACATATATATATAAACGTGTGCAAGGGCTAAATTGGTTTATGATCAAAAAGGCATGGATCTCTGTAATGGTAGCTGAAAACTCTGACGATGTCAGCAGAGGTTGACAAAAGCTTAGTTAGTACATTAAATGTAATTTTAGGTTCCAGAGATTGCAGGATATCTGTTTCTTTTACAAGCATACCTGGAACTCATATTTTTAGAATAGTTTTTAATATTATGTATGTATGCATGTATAAAGAAATGTTGTAAAAATGGGAGCAATTTACCAAAAAGGGTGCAAATTTCCCATCCCCCAAAAAACTAAAATTTCAAGAAAAAAAAACCCCACACAATTGCAAAAAAACAAACCCTCAATTACAAACATTTGGTGTCAGGCCAAGCAGGTGGAAACCGAGGGTGCAGTCTTAGTTTCCACTATGGAAGAGCACTGGTGGTGCAAGGCAAGTAACTCTTTCTCTGCCCAACCTGGGAGAGCCAATGCTATAAAACAAGGTCACAGGGTTGGAAGGGACCTTGGAGGTCATCTGGTCCAGTCCCCTGCTCAAGCAGGAGAGGCTATACCATTTCAAATGGCTGTCCAATCTTTTCTGGAAAACCTCCAGTTTCTCCAGAACCTCCAAACCTCCACCTTCTGGAGGCAAAGCTATTCCAATGATTAATTGTACTAACTTGTTAGGAAATTCCTCCTTAGTTTTAGGTTGCTTCTCTCCTTGGTTAGTTTGCACCCATTGCTTTTTGTCCTGATGTCAGGGACTTTGGAGCAGGGGTTGCCAACCTTTTGGACCTCAGGGACCTCAGGGACCACCAAACTCATCATTTTAAATCCCGTGGACCAGAGACCCTGGGAAAATCCCCCCAAAAAGTCTACTGGCAAATCCCCCACCCTGTTTTCCTACCAATCGATCGTTCTTTATTTGGGATCGCAGGATACCGTCTCCAGCTCTGTTCTTAGGAGGAGAGAGAGACTTTTGGCTTCGTGCAAGGAAAGCAGCAGAAGCTGCAGAAGTCTTTCTTTCTCTCCCCCAAACTCCGCCAGAAATGAGTCTTTACCAGAGCAACCTCTTGAAGAAGGAGGCCTTGCAGGAGGACTCATTTCTGGCAGAGTTTGGGAGTGAGAAAGAAAGACTTTGGCTGCAGAAGGAGAAAGAAGCAGTCTGGTGTCCAGGCCAGGCACGTGGGAAGAGTGGGGCAAGTTCCCCCCTCCGCTCTTTTCCCCCACCCTCCCCTCACTACCTCGTGTTGTTCGCAATGCAAGCGATACAAGCCTTGTGTTCTCACAGGGCACGTGGGCGGCGCAGCCTTGTGTTCCTGTGCAGCCTGGATTAATTGCTTTGCGGGGGACATTTCTCTGTGGACCACCAGTGGTCCCTGTTGGTCCACAGTGGCGACCACTGCTTTGGAGAATAGGTTGACCCCCTCTTCTTTCTGGGAGCCCCTCAAATACTGGAAGACTGCTATCCTGTCCCCCCTAGTCCTTATTTTCTCTAGACTGGACGTACCCAATTTTGAAATCATTCATGATACAATATGCCTCATTGAACTCCTGAATGGAAGGTGGGTATATATATTTTTATATGCCACCTTCCATATATAAACGGAAGGTGGTATATAAAAACTCAATAAAGTTTTTATATACTGAACCATTATCAGCAGAACTGGTGACATCTGACTTCTGTTGTTGTCATTCAGATCAGCTAAAAATAAGTTTAATGGTCTCAGTAGGATCTTTGAAAGATCCTTCGTTCCATTTTAAAGTTTTGAAAGAGCCTATCATTTGTAATCTTCATCTCTGAGAATACTAAAGGTATTTTCTACCTTTGTCAAACTATCTATCTAAGGAGCACAGATAGAGACGATTTGAAATTTTTCAATCCTTACTGTTTGATTTTCTTGAGGAACCTACACAAATATATTTATTTAGCTTTTCATATCAGAATCATATTTGATTCATTTATACTGAATATTAGGGAATGATCAGAACCAAAATAACATTTTATTTTATTATTTTTTGCCTTTCTGGACTGCCCAGCTCCCTCAAACATCCAGGATAAATTGTGGCTTAAGTGTATCGTTTGTTGTGATTAACAACTGATTTTTTTTTGTTTTTTTGTTTTTTAAAACCAGGTATTATAAAAACGATGTAAGAGGAAATCCCAGGGCTATGATGAAGTTAATGAACAGTGCCGAAGTGGCAAAACATTCATTATCAACCTTGGGAACTGCAAATTGTTTTGTTGACTCCCTCTACGATGGGATGGATTTTGACTGTAATGTTTCCAGGTAAGCTTCAATATTGTCAAGCCTCTTTTTTTTATTTCCATCTCAGGAGTTTATCAAGTGGCACCTGTAAAATGCCTTAAATTGAAGCTTGTATACACCTTCAGGCCCTTTCAATCATTTTGTTAACGTTTTGAGCTGGAAGCGGCTATTTCAAATTTGGGCACTTGTTTAATTGTCAGGAAAGGCTGCTTTGAACTCAGCACATGTCTTTGAAGTTCAAAACTCTTCAAATATTTAAAACAGTTTGCACATTCCTATTTTTCAGAGGTAGGTCCTGCAGAAAATGGGCCCACGATTAGGTAGAAATTAGTAATACTTAAAATACAGGGCAGTTTCTATCTTCTGTAGATGGTTTATGTCATTAATGATACTTCTACATAGCTGAACTCCAAAAGAACATTTGATAGTTAAGATAAAACAAACAGGAAACATAATGACCCATGGTGTTCCTTCATTATGTTTGAACAGTTGAAGTAGTTTGAATAGCTTGTTTATTGTTTGCCTACAGACAGAATCTTGCCAGACTAAAACAACTGTGCCTAAGTATATATACACAAGGGTGGAGCCATCTTAAATGTTTTTCCTGCCTAACAGACTTTCCATTCTTTGCCCTGTGGGAAGGAGCCCTCCCTCTCCTCCTGGGAATCCAGACTACATTCACCACAACATGAAAAGAAAGTGTACAAGAAAAGGTCGACACGCTAATATTTTTATTTTTTATTACACACCAGGGCCAGATTTGAACTTATTTGTTCTGCCCTTTTTGTTAAGTGCATTGAAGCAATCAAAAAATTGTTGGAACAAGTGGGACTTGGGACAGATGATATTAGCAAGGTAAGGGTGTCTTTTTATTCGATTTTTTCCCCCTCTCATTTGATTTCTGGGTCTTGAAGAGTTTAAGGAAGTGGGGGGTTTCTTGGTGTTGATGTAATGAAGAATCCTGGCTTCATATAAAGTAGAATTTAATGTCATGGCCGAAGAAAAGCTTTTGGACATAACCCTTGTTCCAGAATTGATACATTGCTGTGTTTCAGGTCTTGAACAGGTGTCGGAACTAGAATAGAATAGAAGGGACCTTGGAGGTCTTCTAGTCCAACCTCTGCTCAGGCAGGAAAACTTGATACCATTTTAGACAAGTGGTTATCCAATCTCTTCTTTAAAACTTCCAGTTTTGGAGAATTGGGCCAGGGTTTGTTGTGCATAATTGACTATAAAAGGTACAATTGTGAAATGAGAGGCAGATAAAGGGATTTCTCCTTGTGAACCCGTGAATGGCATTACATATAGTCCTTGACTTATGACAACAATTATGACTGGAACCTGTCGCTAAGAGATGTGGTCATTAAGTTAGTCACTCCCAAATAAAACCTGACATAATATAAATATAATAATAGAGTAAAGATAAGACAATGTAATATATTACATTGTAATATAATAAAATGAATGACGTTATGAACTGGGATATGTAAAAAATTGAGATTTGCTTGAAAAGGATGATGCAATTTATAAGTAAAGTCTAATAAGGAGTTAATAATAATATAATATAATATGCATGTTCATATAATATGAATTCTAACAATGTATCTAGAAGGGAAAGACTGTTGATATTGTGCACAAGAAGATATATACCAATCGACACATTGTATAATGGAAATATGGTTTTATGTTTTGTGTTTATGTTTGTGTATGTTTGTTGTTAAAAAAAAAATTAAAAAAAAGTGAGTCACTCTCAATTGGGATGATTTTTGCTCTTTTTCCTTCAGTTTTTAAGCGAATTCCATATTCGTTAAGCGAATGCAGCTCGCCCCAATCCCTTTGCTTGTCACAGATGGCAACCCTATAACCCTGGGATGTTGCAGCGGTTGTATGTTTGTGCTAGTTGTCAAAAACACCTGGATTTTGATTGTGTAGTCATGGGGAAGCTGCAACGGTTCTTGGTGTGAGGACTGGTTGTTAAGTCACTTTTTCCCAGCACCGTCGTAACTTTGAACGGTTGTTGAGCAAACAGCCTTAAGTTGAGGGCTACCTGTAGAACAAGGAAGATTACAACATTGAGTAAAACGTTGATGCAGTAACTTGCACAATGGTCTGGGTTGTGAGACCTGTCCTAATTTACAAGGCGAGCGATTGGGTGGTTCCGCTTTGATGCTGCAAATTATATCCTCACTTAATCTTGTTTATTCGTATCTTGGCAAATGGGCTGGTTACAGTGATGGCTGCCCCTTCGCCCTGGCCACCTGACTGAAAAGATACCTTGCCATGGCCAAGTCACTGTGGGACAAGACTTACACCAGTACCAAAGAAACGGCGGAATAGAGTCATTTAAGAAAGTTGAGGGACAGAATGAGAATGTGAACGATAAAAAATAAAATACAGTTTTAAAAAATGATTTTAAATAATTGAATTATTGAATTGTCCTCTGACAAATTATCCCGTGGTGAGTTGGCTGCAGCAAGTTGTCCCGTTCCCGTTTGCCATTGTTTGCTTCCTAGGGTTGAAAGAGTGTGATTGGCCCAAGGTTCCCCCAGCTGGCCTTGTGCCAAAGGCAGAACTAGAACTCCCAGCCTTCTAGTTTCTAACCTGGTGCCTTCATCACTGGACCAAATAGGCTCTCAACTCTTTGTCTAGCAACTAATTCCCACTTAATGTCTCTGTCCTTAAAATTTGCTTCTCCTAGGTGGTTCTGTGTGGCGGTTCAGCCCGTATTCCAAAACTACAACAAATGATCAGAGAACTTTTCCCTAATGTTGACTTGCTCAACTCCATCCCTCCCGATGAGGTCATCCCCATTGGAGCGGCCATAGAAGCAGGAATCTTGCTCGGAAGAGAGCAGGTTTTTTCGGACGATGACATGCTGTCCGTCGAATGTTCTGCCAAGGACATATTGGTCAAGGTAAGATGGTTCCAGAGATGGCTGTAATTGGGAGGCCAAAATTATTATTAATTTTCTTTTAATCTGTAAATCCCTTAATTTGGAATAGAGTCGGGCGGAATGGATAGAGCTGAGCATTTACTGGCCGGATGCCCTTCCCAATGCCTATGCAGAGTGCACAGCAGATATTTTCCCTTTGCGACCACAGAAAGAAATATCTGCCGCTACCAAGGATCAAACTCACAGCCTCCTGATTGTGAGGCGAGCCACCACGCTGGTCACTGACTGAAATTAAACTAACTGTTTGAAAACCATGAGGATAAAAAAATAGGTACCATCACAATGCAAAATATTCTGAACAGGAAACAAGGAAAACTAAGCAACGATGTCATGAAGGACATTGGGGTTAATGTGAATTCAGTTACTTGCACAGTGATCATCTCTGGGGTGTCTGCTAGGAAAGGAGAGAACCAGATTGGCATCTGCTTTGTTGTGACAGATGGACAAAAGGCTGTGATTGACATTTGGTCTGTAGGTTCCTCTTGGCTTCCAGGTGCTCACTAAGAAAGGATGTTTCAAAATGACCATCAGAGCTTTCGTATTTTGCATTATATTTTTATTATTAACACGCTCTGACACTAAGGAGTCCCACTACTCCCCCTCCCCACCTGAAAAGAAGTCTTCCAAATGCAAAACACAAGCAGAAGAGTTTCAGTTTCACAGCACCAAGCAGCTTTAGGACAGAGCAGTTGAGCTAAGCCACGCCCAGGCTCCTTGCTGTCTCCTTGCTGACACAGCAAATACTGTTTCAGTATCCAAACAGCCTTCCACTCTCACACACTGACAGGACGTTAGCCAGATGAATACCGATGGATGCTGGTCGGCAGAATTTCCTCCCCTTATTTTCCTCCCCCAAAACTAACCCAACCACATAGTTTTGTAGTGAAGCATGGGTATCGAGCTAGTAATTAAATAAATTTCGCAAACTAGCCTTGTTCCAGTTCCTGACCACCTCATCGGTGCTGAAGTTGGCAGAAATACAGAATTCAGCCAAACACAGTCATTCACGGTTAAAGCAGTCAGTTTTCAGTCCAGGGATAATCCAAATAACAAACTCCAGTATGAAAAGCAGTTCAGGAAATAGACTCATATCAAATCCAAGAATAATGATGATCAGCAACAGTCAATAAGGAAATGCAGGAATGGCAACACTCTCAGCAACAACAGAACAGAAGAACCAGGTTTTTCTGGCTTCATCTTATGGCTGTTTGAGGAACCACACCCAATTACAATTTTAGCATTCCCTTAAAAAGACAGTATTAAAATGTCTATCCTGGTTTATATATTTTCCAACCCAACTATTAGGTAACTTATATTCCTAACAATCACCACCTAGAATCCTTTTTTACCTGTTAAATGATTTCTCCATCCACAGTTTGCTGAAAGATTTGGCTAAGATTAACTGGGTGCTACCACCCCTCCTGCGTCTGTTGGAGATGGTTTACCTCCAAATGAGTAAAACTTCTGCAAGACTTCTTTAATTTTTTTAACTCCCCCCTCCACCCCGCTCCAGGCCTTGGACCAGTCGGGTACGGACAGATTCCTGGTGGTCTTCCCGTCAGGAACTCCTTTGCCAGCTCGAAGGCAACACATGTTGGAGGCCCCGGGAGAAATTTCCTCCGTCTGTCTGGAATTGTACGAGTCTCTGGAAAAAGGCCCGGTAAAAGAAGATGAGAGATTTGCACAGGTAGAGAAAGAAAAAGGCTCTTAATGTGGGCAGTGCAATGTTTGCAATCCTTTGGCATTTACAGGCTATGAATATTTTTTTGATCGAGTTTCAGAAGTGGACAGAAAATACATATATATATATTTGTATGTATGTATGTATGTATGTATGTATGTATGTATGTATGTATGTGCTGTTCAGCTTCCTTCAGGTATTATCCCACGTCATTGTAGTGCTTTTAAAGTTGTAGCAACGTTTCAGCAGAATCTCATCTGCCATCATCAGTATATATATATACATACATACATACATACTTATATACATACATACATATTTTAAAGCTATTTTGGGAGAAAAAAAATAGTCTGATTTGTTTTTTCTTTTTTTAGGAATTTAGAGGATTTTTTAAAAAAGGTTTGCTATGTATCCCATATTTTTCTGAAAAAAATTGACTCTCTTAATTTCCGAAATCTCTCAAGTTAAAAAAATATATATGGAATTTTCCAGTATGGAGTGCTGAAGTTCCATTACTGTTGATTTTAAAACTCTGTGAAAAGAATTGAAGTCCTTTGTCATTCGATCCAAGTGGAGGATGAAAGCAAACCTTTAATCCTTAGAACATTTCCCTAAGAGTGATTTCAAAACTTTGTTGCAGCTGAATTATATATTTGTGGTTGATTTTTTTTTAAACAGGTTGTACTCCAGGATTTAGATGTCAAAGCAGGAGGTCTGCATCATATATTAACTATCCTTACAATGAAGAGGTACGGAAAACAGAAATCTTAAATTCTTTGGGTCAGAACCATGCATACTTACTGATTTTGCAGTGTGATAATTTTCATGCTGATATAATCAGATTCTAAATATATATTATGGACATTGGAAAGGACATTTATTGAGCAATTCTAATTTTCCATAAATATTTCATTCCCTCACATTTTGAACGGCCATTTCTCCTCCCCTCTGGAAAGGGGAGATGGATACCCAGTCTACAACATGATCACAAGAGCACTTGGCAACCAGCTGGAAATACAAACAGGTTGGCCAGCACCTGAAATGGGGTTGTGAAGACTGGGGGGGACAATAACACATTGTACAACTGCCTTGAAGTGCTTGTAAGGGCCACGAAGCTCTTGTTTTAGGGCTGATTTGACTGGGAACCATCATTGAATGGTTTGTTGTAAGACGAGAACTACCTTTTAAGACCTGTGGACTTCAACTCCCAGAATCCCCCAGCCAATGGTGCATTGCTGGGGAATTCTGGGAGTTGACATCCATCGGTCTCAAAGTGCCAAGAATTGGACACCCGATTTAAGATCTTGGTGACAGAAATGGGGTGTGGGTCAGCAGAAAACATTGTGTCAATGCATTGCTGGCTAGGGAATTCTGGGAGTTGGAAGTCCACAGGCCTTGAAGTGGCCAAAGTTGGGAGACACCCCTGATCTGAATGTTTAAGAAGTGAGGATCAAGTTTTATTTTTCTTTTCTCAGGGACGGGTCATTACACGTAACCTGTACAGATCAGGACACCGGGAAATCTGAAGCCGTCACCGTGGAAGTGGCCTCCTAGACGCAATGAGAAAGCCTGTTTCCTCCACTATAATAAATATTTTCCTGCTCTGTTTTACCACGAGCAAAGATTTCATTCTTCAGAGGCAACCAGTCATAGCTGGGCGCCTTCACGATGAACTGTGAAACTTTTTTAGGGAGATTCCCACAAACCCATAAAGGCCAATTGGCTTCATTTTGGTTTGTCAACCTGTGTGTACATTGGAGAATCTATTCTGTTACTTGTGAATAATAAACTCTTTTATGTTTTTATAGTCATAAAACCATTCCAAGCTTTTTTTAACAGGAGGCCTTCGTTGGCAACTGAAAAAAGAGAACTAGAAATTATATCCAGTGACCTGGATGGGCTGAACTGATACACACACGCATTTGTTAATGGGTGTTTTTATTCTTGCATGATTAAGCCCTTGGTACGGTACGTTAAAAGGTTATTCATCAGAGTAATAATTCCTTCCATAATAAGCATAATAAGCCATCCCTTTTATACAGGTATAATCCTGGGAGCTTGTTCAGTCTCTATATAATAATCTTTATTGTCATTGCACATATATACAATGAACTTGGTTTTGCTCCTGCTGGTGCTATCCATAACAAAAATACAACACAACACGATATAGAAAATGGTCCTTTTTCAAGGAGTTGGGGAGAAAGCAGTCCTATGTTTCCAGGTATGCATGGAGTGATTGTAGTTGTGTTTAGGAGTCTGACAGCCCCTGGATAAGAGCTTTCTGTTAACCTGTATAAAGGTATGTAGCAGGACATGAACCTTCCTTAGGAAAGACAAGGAAACAAAAAAACCAGAACTGTAAATAGAGAACAAAACACAGAAGATTCATTGACAAATGACCTCTTTTATGAACATAAGCGCCTTGTAGAAAAGAATTTGGTAGCAATTAATCACACTCTTGTTAACGTTCGATGCCAGTCTGGTGAGTCCCGGTGAGGTGATCTAACCCTCTTCTCAGGGAAGGGAACCAGAGAGCTGTTCTTACGAGCCGGAACACAAGAATCCTGGAAAACGACACCCATGATGGGTCCCACTTACAGGTCAAGGAACTCGACCCCAAGGCCTGAGCATGGAGATTTTGGGGTGAAGGCAACAGGCCAAGAGGTGACTTACGGAGAGGAACCTTCCCGGTCCATCCTGAAGTCAGGATCTGAAGGCCACAGGCCAACAGCCGGGAGGAGGAGAATTTGCAGATTTAAATATGTCAAAAACAATCTAATTCAACCCACTGAAACTAACCTTCCAGATCCATAGTGGGCTACCAAATAACAATAATTCTGATAAAACATTTTCGCCAATTGCACGCTTGTAAAAGAAAAAGTTTGAGGCTAGTACAATTGGTTGGTCTCTAGCCGGAGGCTGGTGGGCTCCAAACTGGAGAAAAGCATGAGAAGTCTCATTCTATTACAACAGAAGGATGGGACACAAATGTCCCCTGGGCTCCCATTCCTTTCCTTCTTGTGCATGCGCACACACACACACCTCTACCTATGTACATTGTCATGCCCCGTCGGGAGTCTGAATCTGAGGAAGATGAACAGCTGGCAGGGAGGGAGAGTGTGGCTCCGTTGGCTGCGGAGGAACGGGGGAAGGGCACAAATCCGGCTGGGTAGAGCAGGGGAGAGGTGGAACAAGGGAGGAGTTCAGAGGAAGGCCTGCCCCCTCTTCATCCTAGGGCACACAGGGAATGGAGAAGAGAGCAATGTGGATTGCATGGCCTTCGGGGGAAGAAAGGGCCCTGATTCCCTTCATTAACTACAGTTGGGAACACAAGTGTTTACAAACTTGCGCAGCAAGTTGTTGGGAGCAAATTGTGAATTATCTGGTATCAACGAGGCTTATCTGGGTTCCTGGCGTCTTCCCAACTGTATATTTTGCTGGGCTTTGAAGTCTGCAATTCCATCTTCTGCCCTGTCAAGTTAATTATTGCAGCATGGTTTGTGCGGATTTTTTGTGACAGTTTATATATACTTTGCTTTTGGACTGAATTTCCTCCACTTAAAGGCTGTTCCTGGGAGAGTTTTTCTCCAGCCGAAGGTAACCAGACATTGGGGTCAAAGTTGGAGATAATAAAGGGACTCCTATTGCTTATTTGACTGTGTTGCCTTTGTGCCTTGCTCCTTTGGGTCATCACATACACACACATACATGCAGACACACAAATACATACACATACATGTCTATATATGTATATATGTATATACAAGTATGCACATACACACAAGTACAACATACAAAAACATTTTGTATTACAACTTGTACAAATACAAAAACATGTATGTATATGTATATAT
>BLBF01005407.1:0-13072 GCA_015471245.1 Laticauda colubrina
TCGTTTCTTTCTCCTTCGCTCCCTATCATGAGACGCCCATCTGATGCGGGATAGCGGATACCGCACCTCCCTCTCTCCATCACATACAATCACACACATACATACATTTCCTCTCTTCTTTTGGAACCTACTCCTTGGGATCTGGAGACTAATTTAACTCTGTCCTAAACAAGCCACATAGAAAGAGTGGGATCTCTGCCTCTTTCCTGTAGCTTTGTGGTCCTACTGATTTGATAGGCAGTTTTTTCAAAAGAGCTTATGCTTTTATTCAGGCTCTTGCATAGCTTGTTCAGCGGTCCTAGAGATGCTGGAAAAATGCAGCTTATAGAAACTAGTGCCTTTGTAACCTGGAAGGAATGTAAAATCTGCCTCCAAAACCCAATTCAGCTATGTTTTGCATAGAATAGAATAGAATAGAACAGAACAGAACAGAACAGAACAGAATAGAATAGAATAGAATAGAATAGAATAGAATAGAATAGAATAGAATAGAATAATTTATTGGCCAACTGTGATTGGACACACAAGGAACTTGTCTTGGTGTAAATACTCTCAGTATACATAAAGAAAAGGTACATAGGGTACAATCAACAATCAAATCATACTAGGAAGCAGTCAATATAAATCGTACGGATACAAGCAACAAAGTTACAGTCCTACAATCAGTCCTACAAAGTGGGAGGGGATGGGTGATAAGGAGTGATGAGAAGATTAACAGTAATAATAGTGTACACTTTGTAAATAGTTGAACAGTGTTGAGGGAATTATTTGTTTAGCACAGTGATGGCTTTCGGGGAAAAATTGTTCTTGTGTCTCGTTGTTCTGGTGTGCAATGCTCTATAGCGTCATTTTGAGGAAGGAGTTGAAACAGTTTATGCACAAGTCAATAGAAAGGAACATAAGGGCTTTTTAAGTTTTTTTATATTAAAAATGTGTTTGCTAAAATGTATTTTGAAGTCCTTTTCCAACATTCATCACCTAACTTTTTGAACCTCAGACAACTTCATCATCCACATGTTTAGATACCCATTTATGGACTTTGATTTATTTTGCCTAAGTAAGTAATGAGACAATCCACAGGTAGCCTTTTGAATTAGGCTCTATTTACTTTCCTATAACTGAGTAATTATAACACTGTAAATGCTAATGTGTTGATTGATTTTGTTCTATTTTCCCAATCAAATTTACATCAATTTATTTACAAATAAATTATTTTAGTAATCTGAAACTGGTGTGCAATTCCCCTTTTAAGAAGTTGCTACAGTAGGTATTTCACTTATTGCTAAGATATAAGTGGTCTTGACCAGGAATTAGGACCATTCAAGCTTGTGAGAACTTTGAATGAGTGATAGGTATCACCAATCATCATAACCTATGGTCACATGGTTGTACTCATGGTATCTGACTTTTAATGATGATGCCCCAGCATTCTGCAGTCACAGGATTACCACTGGTGACCAGCATGTTTGCTGACTTCTCACAAGGACAAAGCTGATTGTGGAAAGCTGATAGGAAGTTGCTAATGGTGACCATCTGATGTCCCTGCTTAACAAGTACATAGAGATAGCTTAACCATGGAAACCAGAACTGCTGTAACCACCACCATTGTAAACATGTCACAGTTAGATGATGCCATGCTTTATGAACATTTTGCTTAGTGATGGAAATTCTGTTTGCAATGGTGGGCATTAACTGAGGACTTCCTGTATGGTGTTGCTAATATTCAGAGTTTAGCATGTGTGCATCACAATGAGGATTAAAGCAGGTGCGACCACACTACAAAGAGGCAAAGATTATCCCAAACTTGTTTTTTTGACATCACTGTCATCCAAATCTTTGCACAATGTATTGGAAATGATTGTGGGACAAAATAACTGACCTTATGCTTTATTGGCAGTTGCACATCCCTTCCGCTCCATAATGGTTACAAAATGTTGAGTGTAAAAATGCAGCCAACAGAGTTTGCATGAACATTACTAGAGTTAATTTGAAGTGTGATTAACTTGGCATCAAGATAAGAAACCTCTGTGGCATATATAAAGCAGGATTGCCAAGCTGTATCAGGTTCTGTTTCCCATTTTCAATAACATTAACTGTGCAATATTCACCTTCTCTTTACTGTGATTTGGGAAGGGGGGCAGCGAGCAACCCAACATTTTGTACAAATGCATTTCTTTTCAATTCTATTATTTCATCTAAAGATGTACAATATCTCGAAGCAGCTAAGAAAGATTGCAAAGAAAATGAAATGGTTTAGAGCAAGGAAGGCAAATCATTGGATGTTTTTTCCTCTATCGCTACCATATCTGTACGTAAGGACTAAAGCTGTCTTTAAACTCCCTGCTGATTTAATGGGCACACCCATTAAATTTTCTGGATATAGCAGAATAATTTGCTAAGAAAAATCTTCACCAGGAAAGTGGCTGCTTCGTGACTTTAAAAAAAAAGAACTTCAAAATAAATGAACAATTGATTTGTATGGGCACTAAGATATGAAATTGTTTTATCTGTCACTTCTTCCAACACTAACTTCTTAAAAGGAAAACAACAATCACAGTCAAAGGTGTTTCACTGCCTTAAAGAAAATAGAGGCAGTAAATGGGCAGTTGAATTATATGCTTCCAGTGAGCTTTTCAAGGGAAGCATTTACTGAGGGAGAAAATTGGTTGCTTTTTTTTCTTTTATCTTATAACAAGTAAGGAATAGAGTTTGTAAAAATATGGAACGCCTTTGCAGATACTTAATTTTTGTTGCATAGTAACACACAACAAATAGGTTTCAAGAAATCTGGGTGAGATTTTCATTGTTTGCCATTTTTGCATGGAATTTATTAACAAATCTCTGTGAAACACCTAGGAGACGTAAATAATGTAGAGCTTAGACCATTACAGAAAAAAAATAGTAGTAGTAGTAGTAGTAGAATAGTAGTAGCAGAAGATCAAAAACTTGTGGAACACATTGCTAAAATCTAAAGGAGACAAAATGAATCTAGCCAGAAAGCCATATAGAGTTTCTTCAATGAAAATTTCAGGATCTGGGTTAACAGCGGATTTTGCTTAACTGAATTCTCCACACTTTGGATAAGTTCACACAACATATTGAATTTGGGTTGTTATGGTTCAGTGCAGGGGTAGGTTTCAAAAATTTTAGCAACTGGTTCTCTGCCCAGTTGCTGGGGGTGTGTGGTCTAGTCAGCCTTCTGCATCATGGAGGGGAAGCCGTTTTCACCCTCCCCGGGCTGCGGAGGCTTTTCTCGGAGCAAAAATGAAGGCGAAAACGGCCTCCTGGGCCTGTTTCTGGCCTCCTGGAACTTCCGAAAGATCCATTTTTCACCTACCCTTGGCTCCGGAGGTTTTCCTCAAGCCCCTGGGAGGGGGAAAATGGCCTCCCCTGGGCTCTGGAGCTCTTTGGAGGCCAGAAACAGGCCAGTTTTTCTCCCTCCCTGAGCGTCCGCATGGGCCCTGCACTTACTTGACATCCAAAACAGGCCATAAGGAGACTCCTGGGAGGGGAAGGGTGGGATGATCGGGACCAGCCAGGGGTGGGATTTGCCAGTTTGCCGAACTGGTTATTAAAAACGATAAAATTAGCTACTGGTTCATGTGAATCAGGGAGAACCGGTAGCAGCCCTGGTTCAGTGTTATGCTAGAAGTTACTCATTGTATAGTATGCAATGAAGAGGCCATGTTAGGCCATAATTTGGGCATAATAGGTTGTATGACCACATTTTGTAAACTAAGCTGTAAGAGTCAATAATATATGAAACCAGCCTCTGAGATACAGTAAAGGCTGGAGAACTGCCTGTAAAGTGGATGAACAAATTACATAGAGAAATTTATGACAGGGAAGCACTCTTCTTAAACTGTACATTCCTGATCATTACAGAACAGCCTGGGCAGACACATGCATATTTTTATCTAAATTACAGTATAGCTGCTAAAAGATCAATTACAATGTCTGAGATTTCAACTTGCAGTTCAGACCAGATGGGAAACAAATGTATTTAGGATAAAGCAATGAGATTTCTCAGGCAGTAAAAACAGAGCAATCATAAATGCATGAACTTAAGATCTAAGGAGTGGATCAGGTACATTGTATTCTCATCCTAGAAGATTTGGACCATTAAACACAGACATTAACCTGACTGATAAGCCTGAAATGATCTTGTAAATGTTAAATTTGATGCGATATATAGACATCCATGCTCATAGCCTGGAGGTTAAATAGTTTGTTTAGCAGACTTCTCCATAGAACAGAGAAGCAGCAGAGAAACAACTCAGTCTATACCTGAGGCATTGCCTGTTTTAACTGAGGAACTGGCACAGCATCTTCCAAAAATAGGGGCAAAGAAGTGATTGTATATGAAATTCTGCAAAACAGGAAATTGTGGCCCCTCCCTGTAATAGCATAGCACAGATCAAGCTGACAGTTACCTCTTCCTGCCAGAGTTCAGAACTTGCCCCCTTCCAAATCAGACTACTTCAATACCTGACCTAGCAATAGATAAGTTTGATAAGTTTGGGATTATACTGTAGCTCCCATATTTAAACAGGGATAATATTGAGGAAAGTATTGGATTGGGGAAGAATATTTTATAGTAAGTGCGAAAAGCTGCTTGTCTAAATGAAATCTGAAAAGGAACAGGTCTCAGATTTTTTTGAACAGTCATTGCTTCCAGAGAGACAAATCTTTCGAGAATGGGTTTTATTCACTTGGAAACTGATTCCTGGGCATCAAGTTATTTCTTTCTTTTTATTGCATACATTTAGGAGATGTGGGGGTTCCAGTAGATACAGAATTGAATATGAGCTAACCATGATGTATTTTTTTTTTATATATCTTAATGTTGAAGGCAAACATTCAGGCACAAATGTATAGCCGTGACCACAACTTTTTAAAAAACAAAAACAAAAAAACATTTCCCCTATAGATGCCTCTAAACTGCCATGAGATCCAAGGAAGATTATTCAGATTTTGAGGGAATTGGAAAGAAAGTTCCACGAGGAATGATTAAAAGTGTGTTCAGACTTTAGGACAGGGGTATCAAACTCACGATGACAGATGACTGTCATTATGTGACGTATCTCAACTTTTTTCCCTTTCACTAAACCAGGTGTGGGTGTGGTGATGCATCCAGCCTGTGGGCTGTGAGTTTGACACCTCTGCTTTAGGAGATAAAACTGAGATATGATAGCAGCCTTCAGATAAGTAAAGAGTTATTACAGAGCAGAGGAAGTAGCCTATTATTCTTTATGCCAAAGGATTGGACTAGAGCCAATGGGTTGAAATTAGCATGTTTCTATTTGCTGATGATCTTCAAAGAAGCTGGATGTATATTAGTCCAAAATATTTTAGCACAATGCTTCTCAGAGTGTGAACTGAGAACTGTGGGATTTCCCCAGAGACCCTCTCAGGGTCACAAAATCAAAATGATCTGTCAGGCCTATGTTGAAAAATAGTACAGCTTTAAAGTCCCATCAAATAATTGTGAGAAGTGACAGTGTTATTTTTAACATGGTAAAAAGCAATAAAATGTATTGCATACAAACAAACGTTCTTTGGGTTTTCTATAATTTGTAAACGTGGGAAGGAGTCCTAAGGAGAAAAAAGTTTATGAACATAGAATAATAGGATTGGAAGGGATCTTAAGAGGTCTTCTAGTCCAACCCCTTGAACAGGAGATCCTATATCATTCCAGACAAATGGTTGTTCAGTCTCTTCTTGAAAACCTCCACTTATGAACTGTGCTTGAATATATCTTACATCAAGTATCTCTGACTTTTAACTCTGTGATTCTTTAACAGAATATTGAAGATGAAATATATCTACAAAAATTTTATTCCACTATTCATTTTAAAGCAAACCAAACACAAAAATCATCATAGAACAATGTAGTGAAATCAATGGCAGAGGAAGTAAACCAGGTAGGAGAAAATTTTACAAAGTAATTGCAGATTTTTAAAAATAAAAATTTAGGTTTATTAGGTTTATCTGAGCTGTGGGTTACTGGAGAGCACCAAACAAATGGTGAAAACTATTTAGAGAATTTACTGTCTGGATATTTGCACTCAAATATCACTTTTGGTAAACTCAGTCTGATGCAGTGAGGAGAAACAGGTAAGATGGCCTGACCCATGCAAGATGCTTCAGGGCGATGCGTGGCTGCACCAGTCCCCTCGCCTTTAGGGCAATCTCTTTCTGGCGATTGGAGCTCCCCAAGTGCGGTCAACAGTCACTTCGATCGGCCAGTAGAAGCGGCCTGGGGCGAGCGCACACACACACTCCGCTCGCCGCGAGGCCGCTTCTACCAGCCGATTGAAGTGGCTCTTGACCACACTTGGGGAGCTCCAATCGCTGGAAAGAGACTGCCCTAAAGGCTAGGGGACTGGTGCAGCCATGCATCGCCCCAAAGCAGCTGGGGATTGTGTCCTCAAGGGAGCTTTCAATCAGCAGATAGAAGCGGCCTCGCGGCGAGGGGAGTGTGTGTGTGCGCTCGCCGCAGGCTGCTTCTACCGGCCAAAGTTGACTGTTGACTTCTACCGGCCGAAGTGACAGTTGACATAGACTGCTGACTATGCACTTCGGGAGCTCCAATCACCAGAAAGAGACTGTCCTAAAGGCGAGGGGACTGGTGCAGCCATACATTGCCCCGAAGCAGTTGGGGACTGTGTCCTCAAGAGAGCTAGCTTTTGATTGGCAGATAGAAGCAGCCTCGTGGTGAGGGGAGTGTGTGTGTGTGCACTTGCCCCAGGCCGCTTCTACCAGCCGATCAAAGTGGCTGTTGACTGCACTTGGGGAGCTTCCATCGCAGAAAAGAGACTGCCCTAAAGGCGAGGGAACAGGGGAAGCCACGCATCGCTGATCTAGGATCTAGGATGTACTTGGGGGGGTTGTATTTGTTTTGTATGGCTGTTAAAAAAACAAATACAACCCCCCCCCCCCAAGTACATCCTAGATCTTACCAACCACTGCCTATCCAATACATACTTCACCTACAATGGACAAAAATACAAACAAATAGAAGGAGCACCCATGGGATCACCCCTCTCACCTGTCATCGCAAACCTCTACATGGAACACTTTGAAACACAAGCTCTAGAAAAATATGATCACAAACCCAAACTCTGGCTCAGATACATAGATGACACTTTCATAATCTGGCCACACGGGAAAGAAAAACTGAACAACTTCCTCACACACCTCAACAGCCTACATCCCAAAATACAATTCACCATGGAAACAGAAGCCAACAATCAACTTCCCTTCCTAGATGTCTTTGTATACAAAAAATCCAATGGCTCCCTAGGACACACCATCTACCAGAAGAAAACACATACAAACCACTATCTACATGCACTCTCACACCACCATCCAGCACAGATCAATTCCACAGCCGAGACACTCATCTCCAGAACAAAATGCTTAGCTGACAAACAACACTTAAAAACTGAACTACACACTCTCACCAATGTACTTACAGCTAATGGATTCCAAAGAAGATTACCCACCTAATCCAAAAAGAAACACCAACCAAAAGCCAAGACAGAGAACAAGAGAATGGCAAAGCCCTCCTCCCATATATAAAAGGCACTACAGACAAAAACAGCAAGATCCTCCAAAAACACAACATTAAAACAGCATTCTGCACAAACAGAAAAATATCCACCATCCTAAGAAACTCTAAAGACAAAATCGAGTTAAGCCCATGTCACAATGCACCAACGGATGGAAAGAGGATGTAAAACGGAGAGAAACACTTGCCATCCGTTGGTTAACGCGATTCATCCGTTCTGTACTCACTGCGTCCGTTTTTCTTCCTCTCTATCCGTCCAGCATCCGTCGACTGAGGTTCTATCCGCTCAAAAAGTTTTGAGCTGCTCAAAACTTTTTGAGCGGAAAATGTATCCAACACGTCCGTTCTGCATCCGCAACGCATACAGGGAACATCCGTTCTACATCTGTCATCATCCGTTACGTGTCTGCTATATCTGCTAGGCATCCGCTGCGCATCCGCACAACTCAAATCCGCTCCAGTGGAAAACGGACACAGGGAGGAAGCGAAATGGACGTGGAACGGATGCGCAGCATTAGTAGCACGGACGGAGAAAGGATGAAAGCGGATGCAGCTCACAAAGAAAGCATTTAAAACAGAAAAAACATTCGCAGAGGGGACCTATCTCGGATATTAAGGATGTCTAGAGGATGCCTAGAGGATGCAAAAGGACACCTAGTGGAAAACCTATATTGCCTATAAAAAGGGGGAGGAACTCACCTGGATCTCACTTTCAGTCCAGCAGCCCTGCTGTGCAGACCTCTGCAGCCTTCATCTGGCTCTTGCTCTTCCACAGCATCCAGTCATCTCCACCATGGATCGTAACACACTCCTTTTGGTAGCCACCATCGTTCTGCAACAGTGCGAAGCCATCTACAGGTTCTTTCAACTGTTCTACGGGAAGAAAAGGAGGCGGCCAAGAAGTGTCTGGGTCCGAAGATGGATCGGGAGAAGAGCAGAGTACGGATTGTACAACAAGCTGATGGTGGAGGAACGAAGACCCTTGTGCATTCCAGAACTTCATGAGGATGCCTCCAGCCATGTTTGACGAAGTTGTGGAGCGGCTGAGACCCAGGTTGACCAAGGCAAACACCAACTTCTGGCCCAGCCTGGACCCTGGGCTCAAGGTGGCACTGACTCTGCGCCACCTGGCCTCAGGCACCACCTACAGGAGCATGCAGTACAGCTGGAGGGTGCCACACAACACCATCAGCATTGTGATCAGAGAAGTGGTGCAGGCCATTATCTAAGAACACCTGGAGGAGCTCCTCCAGTGCCCCTCCACTGAAGAAGGCTGGAAGAAAGTTGCAGAGCAGTGGTATCAGAGGTGGAACTTCCCCGACACCGTTGGAGCCATACATGGGAAGCACGTGTCCTGCAAAGCTCCAGCCAAGTCGGGGTACACTTATTTCAACTCCAATGGCTTCTTCAGCATCATCCTTTTCGCCATGGTCGATGCTGACTACAAGTTCATGTACATCGATGCTTCAGGCAACGGGTCAGCTTCAGATGCCCGGGTATACAACGCCAGTGACCTCAAGGAGGGGCTGGAAGGCAACCTCATCATGGGCTTCCCAGATCCAGACCCCCTGCCCACGACACACAAGATGTGCCCTACTTCATCGTGGGGGATGACGCCTTCTCCCTCAGAACCTACCTCATAAAGCCCTACACTTCCAGACTCCTCACCCGTGAATAGAGGATCTTCAACTACAGGCTGTCCAGGGCAAGGCGGGTGGTGGAGAACGCCTTTGGCATCCTGGCCAACAGGTTCCAGGTACTTCTCACCACCATGCAGCATCGCCCAGAGACCGTGAGGAGGATCGTGGAAGCTTGCTGCATCCTCACAATCTCATGCGCACCCGCTACCCAGTGTTGCAGAACAGGCTCGTGGACCTCTAACAAGGCAATGGGGACATGGAGCCTGGGGAATGGAGGCAAGGGCGAAACCTGATAGACACTAAGGATGTGCAAGGCCCCAACAGAACTTCACATGAAGGGAAGAAGCAGCGCAACCTCCTGAGACACTGGTGCAACTCCCCAGCTGGAGCAGTGGAGTGGCAAGACAGGATGATAGATGATTAATGGATGCTTCCTTCAGCCTGTCTCATCACACTGATGAGATTGGACCATGTATGTTGGGTGGACCTACAATGAAGAGGGCATTTAATAAAGAGTTGTGTTTATGCTGACATGTGTGGATGATTGATTACATTATTATTGATAATAAAGGGCCATAGGTGTGGCACCTGGGAGGGTGGACCATACAGTCCCACTATGCTTGCACTGGAGGTTTATCTATCCCACAGCTATTACCCATCCCAAAGGTATCCCTGCTCATCCTAAAGCTATTACCCATCCCACAGGTATCCCTGCCCATCCCACTGCTACCCTTACCCATCCCACAAGCATGCAAAGGCTTAAACCATTTCTAAAAGTTTCCACCAAGACTTTATTGACAAAAATAAATGAAGCAAGTGTGTAAAGCAAAGATAATCTTTATTAATAACAAGGTGTAAAAGAAAAATGACCCAAGTCAAGTGTCCAAAGCAAAAATAAAGTCAACAGGTAACCACCCAGTCTCTGGCACTCTTCTTGGTCACTCTGAGGCGTGCCCAGTCTCAGGGTGAAGGGTCCAGGTGCTGTGGAGGTGGCTGCTGCTGCAGTGCTGGTCTGAGGTGCCACTGGGGTGCCTGGCCCCAAGAGGACAACAGGGGATGGTGTGTTGAGGAAGCTTTCAGACAGCTGGCTCAGCCCCATAATGTTGAGAGCCCCTTCCTCCATGACATGGGGTGTCAGCCCCAATATCGATGACAGATGTACTGAGTCCGGGCTTGGCTGTGGGGTGGAGGAAGGAGCAGTGTAGTGGGGCTGTCTGGTCTGCAGCTGGGTGAGGACTGGCGTCGGTGGCATTGGTGGTGTGGGTGGCATCTGTGGCATGGCTGGCATCGGTGGCATCAGTGGCACCGGTGGCATCAGTGGCACCGGTGGCATCCGATGTACCTGTGCCTGGACTGGGAAGGGCTGCCTGTGCTGCTGGACCTCCTAGTAGCCGTAGCCTTGGTAGGGTAGGGCCTGTGGAAAGCCTTGGGAGGGCAGTGACATCACCTGGGGTGGAGGAGCAGGCCTGGACTGAGTGGGAGCAGGTTCATCTTGGTCTGGAGGGTTGTGAAGAAGATCGGTGATCCTGTCCTTCACCACCTGGTACTGGGGTTCCGACATGTTCATGAGGGTCTGGTTGACGTAGGTGAGGAAGGGCTTGCGGTTGGAGGATGGGGCGTCAGTGTGTACCAGCTGAGAGAGGAGATCTACACTGCTCCTGATGGTGTCTCTTATCTCCAGCAGGACAGTGTGGCTCTGCCCCTCCAGTCTGCCTCTCTGCCTGCTTTCTGTGGAGGTGGAGCTGGGGGTGGATGCAGGTTGGGCTGTGGTGGAAGTGCCATCTCCTTTCTCCCACTGCGTCAGGGGGTCCTCCACGCGCTCCGCCAGGAGTAGTACAGCTGTTGGGGGGGTCTCCATCGTGGCATGCTCCACAGATACCTGCCTGGACACAGGAGCTGACTCTTTGCCAGGACTGGCTCTCAGCAGGCTGCCTGAGAGAGAGGGTTGTGAGAGGGGCTGCTCCTCGGTGGCAGATCTCACCCTCCAAGAAGCTGCACTTGGCCATCATGTAGGTCTCCCGGTCCGTCAGCTTGACCGTGGCCTGGCCAGAATTCTTGAGGTGCAGCTTCCCTTACCAGGTGTGCATGTGCTTCCACCAGCCGAGGAGCACCTCCGAAGTGTAGCCCAGGCTATCCGTCTTGTCTCTCCAAGCTGCCTGCTTCCTCTTGGTGTCTCGATAGAGCTTGTGTCCCTTCCGTCAAAGATATTCATTCTCTCTCAGACACTCCAGCACCTCCTCCTCATGTTCCTCTTCGATTGTGTATTGCCTCCTCTCCCATTCACGCGTCTGCCTCTTCCTCCCTTTGGCAGGGCCATATGGGCCCTCATCAGAAGGGCTTCGAGGTTGTAGGGGCTGCTCCTCCACACCACCACCACCAGCAGCAGCAGCAACAACAGTAGCAGCAAAAGCAGGACCAGCAGGACAATCAGGACCCGCAGCAGCAGCAGCACCAGCAGGACCAGGAGCACCAGCAGCACCAGCAGGACCAGGAGCACCAGCAGCACCAGCAGGACCAGGAGCATGAGCAGGACCAGGAGCACCAGCAGGACCAGGAGCAGCACTAGCAGAGTAAGCACCAGCAGAAGCACCAGCACCAGGAGCAGTGCCAGCAGAGTAAGCACCAGCAGAAGCACCACCACCAGAAGCAGCATCAGCAGAAGCACCACCACCAGAAGCAACATCAGCAGAGTAAGCACCACCAGAAGCACCACCACCAGAAGCAGCATCAGCAGAAGCACCACCTCCAGAAGCAGTATCAGCAGAAGCCCCAGCACCAGAAGACCGAGCCCGAGCAGCAGAAGCCCCAGCAGAAGCAGAATGAGGGCCAGGGGATGGGAGGGTGGCCCTGTCCCTCTTGCCAGGGCTGGCAGCAGATGGCAGAGGCTTCCGTTTCTTCCCCATGGTTGTTGGGTTGCTGGCTGGCTGACTGGCTGGCTGGCTGGCTGACTGGCTGGCTGGCTGGCTGGCTGGCTGGCAAGCTGTGTCTGGAAGCAGGTCTTTACTCTGAATGGTGACCTGCTTGGGAGCTGCTTCCCTTTATATCCACGGGGCTGACGCAATGCATCCTCCCCGCATGCGCAGTGAATGCTAGGCATCCGCTAGGCATCCGCTAGGCTTCCGCTCTGCATCCGCTTCATCCGCTTCATCCGCTCGGCTTCCGCTCTGCATCTGCTCTTTCCGTTCCGCGTCCGCTTTGCTGTGCTCCCTTGGAAGCCTTGCGGATGTGCCATCTGATTCCATCCACTTTCATCTGCTAGGCTTCTGTGGAGCATCCGCTTTCCATCCGCCCTACGTCCTCCCCCTGTCCATTCCTTTCTGTGTTGTCCACTCTGGTTATGCAAATTCGGGGCACTTTTGAGAGTGGATAACAATGGATGGAACATTTTGCTCGTCCACTGTGTCCTATTTACAAACATTTTGCATCCGTCGGCCAGTGTGACAGGGCCTTTAGAAAACCCTTGCACTGCCTGCCCCATCACATACATCGGACAAACTAACAGAAGAATAAGTGCACGCATTGAAGAACACAAGAACTCAATCAAAAAAGAAGAACTGACCTCTTCCCTGGTCCAACACCTCAAAGCCACAGGACATGAAATTGACTTTAAATACCAGAAAAATACCACAACTAAAAATACCAGAACTATCGCCAAAACCAAACACTTCAACAACAGAATAATCAGAGAAGCCATAGAGATAGAAAAACGCCCACACAGCATGAATAAATGAGATGATACCTTCCGCCTACCAACCATTTGGAAACCCGCCCTCATTAATAAATAAGTACCTAACATGAAGAATGACACCAGACCCACACCCACGAGTGCCACACAAGATGCTACCACCACACTTCCACA
>BLBF01005409.1:0-11415 GCA_015471245.1 Laticauda colubrina
TGTTTAGCTTGTCTCCCTAACCCTGGTTGGGGAACCCAGGCTTAACATTGCCCATCCCGCTGCTATCTTAACCCATCCCACAAGCATGCAAAGGCTTGAACTATTTCTAAAAGTTTCCACCAAGATTTTATTTGATAAAATAAATGAAGCAGGTGTGTGAAGCAAAGATAAACTTTATTAATCACAAACTGTAAAAGAAAAATGACCCAAGTGAAGTGTCCAAATAAAGACTACAGGTAGCCACTCAGTCTCTGGCACTCCTCTTGGTCACTTGGAGGTGTGCCCAGTCTCAGGGGTGAAGGGTCCAGGTGCTGTGGAGGTGGCTGCTGCTGGAGTGCTGGTCTACGGCGTCATTGGGATGCCTGGCCCCGAGAGGACCTCAGGTGATGGTGTGTTGAGAAAGCTCTCGGACAGCTGGCTCAGCCCCGTGATATTGAGAGCTCCTTCCTCCATGCCATGTGGTGTAAGCCCCAGTACTGAGGACAGATGTACTGAGGCCGGGCTTGGCTGTGGGGTGGAGGAAGGAGCAGTGTAGTGGGGCTGTCTGGTCTGCAACTGGGTGAGGACTGGCGTTGGTGGCATCTGTGGTGTGGGTGGCATCTGTGGCATGGTTGGCATCGGTGTTGTTGGTGGCATCATTGGTGCAGGTGGCATTGGTGGCATCAGTGGAACCGATGGCAACGGAGTCGCCCGATGGGTCTCTGCCTGGACTGGGAAGGTCTGCTGCCTGTGCTGCTGGACCTCCTGGTAGCCGTAGCCCTGGTAGGTGAGGGCCTGTGGAAAGCCTTGGAATGGGAGGGACATCACCTGGGGTGGAGGAGCAGACCTGGACTGGGTGGGAGCAGGTCCCTCTGGGTCTGGAGGGTTGTGAAGCAGCTCAGTGATCCGGTCCTTCACCACCTGGTACTGGGGTTCTGCCATGTCTGTGAGGGTCTGGTTGACATAGGTGAGGAAGGGCTTGTGGTTGGAGGTTGAGGAGTCGGTGTGGACCAGCTGAGAGAGGAGATCTATGCTGGTCCAGATGGTGTCCCTGATCTCCAGCAGGACAGTGTGGCTCTGGCCCTCCTGTCTGGCTCTCTGCCTTTCTGTGGAGGTGGAGCTGGGGGCGGATGCAGGTAGGGCTGTGGTGGACGTGCCGTCTCCTTTCTCTCACTACACCAGGGAGTCCTCCATGCACTCCACCAAGGTTAAAACACCTGTCCGCGGGTTCTCCACCATGGCACGCTCCACAGAATCCTGCCTGGAGACAGGAGCTGACTCTTGGCCGGAAGAGGACTGGCTCTCAGCAGGCTGGTGGAGAGAGAGGGTCATGAGAGGGGCTGCTCCTCGGTGGCGGATCTCACCCTCCAGGAAGCTGCACCTGGCCATGACATAGGTCTCTCTGTCCGTCAGCTTAACCATGGCCTGGCCAGATTTCTTGAGGTGCAGCTTCCCGTACCAGGTGTGCATGTGCTTCCACCAGCTGAGGAGCACATCAGATGTGTAGCCCAGACTCTCCGCCTTCTCTCTCCAAGCAGCCTGCTTCCTTTTGGTGTCCCTGTAGACCCGGTGTCCCTTCTGCCACAGAGAGTAATTCTCTCTCAGCCACTCCAGCACCTCACACTGCCAACTGTTCCCCGTCAGCATTTAATTATACAGGGTGAGAAGCATTATGAGGTTAAGAGAAGCCTCGATTCCAGATTACACCGAGGACAGTGATAATACTTAGTATTGTGGAAGGGTTACCTGATCTCAAAGGCTACTTGGGTAAAAAGTAGGGATGTACATGCTGATAGATTGGTTAACCAATTTCATGAGGAATTTCCCAACAAGCTGAAGGGCCCTCTTGGCGGGAAGAGAGGGGGTTAGGACACAACATTAACCCCTGTTTCGATTTGTTTCTTATGTTTCTTTTTAGGAGGTGAATTTCTCAAGGGGGGGATGCCTGTCAACTCCTCACCCGTGAAGAGAGGATCTTCAACTACAGGCTGTCCAGGGCAAGGCGGGTGGTGGAGAAATGCCTTTGGCATCCTGGCCAACAGGTTCCAGATACTTCTCACCACCATTCAGCATTGCCCAGAGACCGTGAGGAGATCGTGGAAGCTTGCTGCATCCTGCACAATCTCATGCGCACCCGCTGCCCTGTGTTGCAGAACAGGCTCATGGACCTCCAGCAAGGCAATGGGGACATGGAGCCTGGGGAATGGAGGCAAAGGCGAAACCTGATCGACACTGAGGATGTGCAAGGGCTCAACAGAGCCTCATGTGAGGCGAAGAAGCAGCGCAACCTTCTGAGACACTGGTGCAACTCCCCAGCTGGAGTGGGAGAGTGGCAAGACAGGATGGTAGATGCTTAATGGATGCTTCCTTCAGCCTGTCTCATCACACGGATGAGATTGGGCCATGTATGTTTGGTTGGCCTACAATGAACAGGGCGTTTAATAAAGAGTTGTGTTTATGTTGACATGTGTGGATCAATGCTTACACTGTAATTGATAAGGGCCATAGGGGTGGCACCTGGGAGGGTGGACCATACAGTCCCACTATGCTTGCACTGGAGATTTATCTATCCCACAGCTATCTTAATCCATCCCAAAGGTATCCCTGTCCATCCCACAGCTATCTTAACCCATCCCACAGGTATCCCTTCCCATCCCACAGCTATCTTAACCCATCCCAAAGGTATCCCTGCCCATCCCACAGCTATCTTAACCCATCCCACAGGTATCCCTTCCCATCCCACAGCTGTCTTAACCCATCCCAAAGGTATCCCTGCCCATCCCACATCTATCTTAACCCATCCCACAGGTATCCCTGCCCATCCCACAGCTATCTTAACCCATCCCAAAGGTATCCCTGCCCATCCCACAGCTATCCTTACCCATCCCACAAGCATGCAAAGGCTAAACCATTTCTAAAAGTTTCCACCCAGACTTTATAGAAAAAAAATAATGAAGCAAGCGTGTGAAACAAAGATAAACTTTATTAATAACAACCTGTAAAGTTAACATGAACCAAGTCAAGTGTCCAAATAAAGTCCAAAAATATACAGGCAGCCAGTCTCTGGTACTCCGCTCGGTCACTCGTAGGTGTGTGCCCAGTCTAATTTTTAGGGTGCAGGTGCTCTGGAGGTGGGTGCTGCTGCAGTGCTGGTCTGAGGTGCTGATGGAGTACCTGGCCCCAAGAGGACAACAGGGGACAGTGTGTTCAGGAAGGTGTCGGACAGCTGGCTCATCCCCGCGATGCTGAGAGGTCCTTCCTCCATACCATGGGGTGTCAGCCCCAGTACTGAGGACAGATGTATTGAGGCCGGGCTTGGCTGTGGGATGGAGGAAGGAGTAGTGTAGTGGGACTGCCTGCTGTGCAGCAAGGTGAGGAATGGCGTGGGTGGCATCTGTGGCGTGGCTGGCATCAATGTCGTCGGTGGCATCATTGGCGTGGGTGGCATCGGTGGCATCAGTGGAACAGCTGGCAATGGTGCCACCCGATGACTCTGTGCCTGGCCTGGGAAGGGCTGCTGCCTGTGCTGCTGAACCTCCGGGTAGCTGTAGCCCTGGTAGGTGAGGGGCTGTTGGAAGCCTTGGTATGGGAGGGACATCACCTGGGGTGGAGGAGCAGACCTGGACTGGGTGGTAGCAGGTGCCTCTGGGTCTGGAGGGTTGTTAATCAGCGTGGAGATCCTCTCCTTCACCAGCTGGTACTTGGGATCCGGCATCTCCTTGAGGGTCTGGTTCAAATAATTGAGGAAGGGCTTGCAGTTGGAGGAGCAGGATTCGATGGGGACCAGCTGAGAGAGGAGACCTATGCTGGTGTGGATGGTGTCCCTGATCTCCACCAGGACCTTGTGGCTCTCCCCCTCCTGCGGTCTGGCTCTTTACCTTCCTGTGGAGGCGGCGGTGTGGGTGGATGGGACTTCGGCAGCGGTGGACTCGATGTTTCCTTTCTCCCACTGCACCAGGGAGTCCTCATTGCTCTCCACCAAGCTTTCAACACCTGCCTGGGGGTTCTCCGCCATGGCACTCTCCCCCGAAACCTGCCTGGAGACAGGGACTGACTCTCGGCTGGAAGAGGACTGGGTCACAGCAGGCTGCCTGAGAGTGAGGGTAGACAGATGGGCTCCTGGTGCTGCTCGGTGGCGGATCTCACCCTCCAGGAAGCTGCACCTGGCCATGACGTAGTTTTCTCTGTCCGTCAGCTTGACCGTGGCCTTGCCAGATTTTTTGCGGTGCAGCTTCCCGTACCAGGTGTACATATGTTTCTACCAGCCGAGTAGTTCCTCTGAAGTGTAGCCCAGACTCTCCGCCCTCTCTCTCCAAACAGCCTGCTTCCTTTTGGTGTCCCTGTACAGCCGGTGTCCCTTCCGCCACAGATAGTCATTTTCTCTCAGCCACTCCAGCAACTCATCCTCGTGCGCCTCCTCAATAAAGTACTGCCTCCTCTCCCGTTGACGCGAACGACTCTTCCTCCCTCTGGCAGGGCCGTATGGGCCCTCATCAGAGGGACTTCGAGGTTGTAGGGGCTGCTCCTCCACACCAACAGCAGCAACAGCAGCAGCAGAATCATCATCATCAGAAACATCACCAGCAGGATCATAACCACCACCAGCAGCAGCAGCAGCAGCAGAATCACCAGCAGGATCAGAATCAGAATCATCATCATCATCATCAGCAGCAGCAGCAGCAGCAAGACCAGGATCAGCAGCAGCAGAGTAAGCACCAACAGCAGGACCAGCAAGACCAGGAGCACGAGAAGAACGAGCAGGACCAGCAGGACCAGGAGCAGCTTCAGCAGAGTGCGCAGCAGAAGCACCACTGCCAGGAGCAGCCACAGCAGAAGCTCCAGCAAGAGAAGAACGAGCCCAAGCAGCAGAATAGATATGATTTGGATGTCAACAGATTAATCTCTAACACATAAGAAATCATCATAAAAACAAGTACTTGGGCGGACCATAATCCTGTATGCTTTTAATGGCAAAAACAAACAAAAAGATTAAGATGGACTTTAAATAATACAATACTAAAAGAAAAAGAAATTGTATGAAAAATGGGAAAAAATGGGCTTTTTCTTTAAAGAAAACAATAACGAGGACACTTCATTGGAAAACTTCTGAGATACCATGAAGGCCTATTTCAGAAACTACACAAGAAGGCCTTGATTATAGACTACACAAGAAAAAGAAAGATTCAAAAAAGACAAGCACAAAAAATACTAGAGGAAGACTATAAAAAACTGGATATTCAAAAATATCCACAAAAATGGTCATTAAAAATCAAATGAACATTCTTGAACACAAAATGGGGTTGATGGAAAAAGAACTAGCTCAAAAAATTAGAAGTATTAAAGAGAACTTCTTTGAAAATGTAAACAAACCTGGCAGATGGCTGGTATATAAGTTGAAGAAGAAAAGAGAAAAGAAAAATATAACCCAACTAATAGATGATTTTGTTATGGAAATGATAAGAAAAAGGAGATAGTACAGAAATACTATGAGAAACTATACAATCAAGAAAATGTGGAAGAAGAAAAAGTTAAACAATACTTGCAAGGAGCGAAGTTACTCCAAATACCCGAGGACATTAAAGCAATGCTTGAAGGGAAAATAACAATGATGGAATTGACAGAGGCACTAACAGACAAAAAGCGCCAGGCCCTGATGGGCTACCAGCAGAATTTTATAAAGTTTTACAAGAATCTCTAAGCATTCAAATGCTTGAGGTGATGAATGAGCTTTTGTCAAAAACTAAAATACCTAATTCATGGACAGAGGCTTATATTACTCTTATACCAAAAGAAGAGACTGACCTACAACAAATTAAAAATTACAGGCCTGTTTCCTTGCTAAATGCAGATTATAAAATATTTGCCTCAATAAGGGCAGAAAGACTTAAAAGATACCTAAATAATTTTATACATACTGATCAAAATGGATTTCTGCCCAAGAAGAAAATTAAGGACAATATGAGAATTATCCTAAATACATTGGAATATTATGAAACACACTCAGAGAAACAAATGGCCTTGGTATTTCTAGACGCACAAAAAGCTTTTGACAATGTAAATTGGCAGTTTATGATATTACAAATGAGACAGATAAGCTTTGGAGAAAGATTTATTAAAATAATTGATACAATTCAGTATATCATGAGCAATCTGCCAGAGTAATGATGAATGGAGATTTGACAGATAATATAAGTATTTTAAAAAAGGAACTAGATAAGGATATCTGCTGTGGCCACTGTTGTTTGTCCTGAATTTGAAATAGACAAATTAGACATAATGGTGAAATAAAGGGAATGAAAATAAAAAAGGAGGAGTATAAATTGTAACAATTTGCAGTGATCTGGTCTTCATTTTGGAGAAACCATTGAAAACAGTGCCCATGCTAATAGGAGAGACTGAAGAATATGGGCTAGTGGCAGGATTGAAAATAAATAAAGATAAAACTAAGATATTAGTGAAAAATATGATTGAACAACAGAACTGATAGAGAGATTGAACGTCTAGATCACAAAAAAAGTTAAACATTCAGGAATACAGCTAACAGCAAGGTGTGGAACCTTAAGAGAAGTCAGTTACTACAAATTAAAACAAGATTGTGACAGACTTTAAAAAATGGGAAAACTTACAATTATCCCTAATAGGGATAATATCGACAATCAAGATGAACATATTATCAAGGATATTATATCTGTTTCAGACAACTCCAATTAAATTTGGTAAAGAATGCTTTGAAGATTTAAATAAAATAATTTTGAAATATATTTGTCAGGGAAAGAAGGCAAGAATTAAATTAAAACTGTTACAGGATACTAGAATAAGCGGAGGCTTTTGTCTACCCAGTTGGGAATTATACTACCAGGCAGTAACATTGATGTGGGTGAAAGAATGGATTGTATTAAGAAATACTAGATTGTTGACACTGTAATGTCATGATTTCTTATTAGGATGGCATGCTTTCTTATGGTATAAGGAAAGTAAAACACATGGGTTTAAAAGACATTATATTCGAGATGCATTATTGACAGTATGGGAGAAAATAAAAAAGCAACATTACATGAAAATACCAGTATGGTTTATCAACTCCTGAAGCTTTTGCTTATCCAATTGCTTTTAAAATGGAACAAATAGTTAGATATAGAGAAATATTAAATGAAAAGGGTGAACTCAGAATGAAACAATTTAGAGGGGCAAGAAATAGAGATGGATTGGTATGCATATGTGCAGATACATTTTAGATATGTTAAAGATAGTAAAACAGAAGGGTTTTATAATGAACTTACTGAATTGGATGAAATTTTAGCAGGTACTGATGAGAGATTAATCAAAAAAATGTATGGTTATTTACTTGGAGTGAAATTAGAAGAACAAGTTAAAGAAACAATGATTGTTTAGGGGGAAGAACTTTGGATACGGGATAGACGGGATTCAAATAATTTAACAAACGGGTCTCTACCCTAATGATTTCTTCCAACAAGCAGTTTGCCAAACTGCTCAGAAAGTTAACAACCGGTTCTCCTGAACTGTTGCAAACTGGTTGAATCCCATCACTGGGTAGATCTAGAAAAAATGGTAGAAATGATAGACTCAAAACTATAAAATAACAATGTCAACAGCATATAAAGGGAATTTGTATAAGATGTTTAACATATGGCATTTACGCCCAGCAAGATTATCAAGGATGTTAAAGAATAAATTGGACAAACATTGGAAATGTCATCAGATACCTGGAATGTACTGTAATATGTGATGGACATGTGTGGAGGCCAAAAGATACTGAACTAAAATTCATACATGGTTGGAAAAAATGACAAAACAGCACATAGATTTGAAAGCTGAGATATTTTTAATGGGTATCTTGCCTGTGTTAGCATTTCAAAGATTATCCATTCCAGCCAGTAACTACAAGACAACAATAATCTCAAAGTACTTATATTAGAATAGAAACTTGGCACCTCTGTGGAATTCTGAAACGAAAAGTTTCCCCTGGATTTCCTACACTATTCCAACCTACAAACCATCCCCCTTTTTTTCATCATCACATCAAATGAGCCAATCCACAAAGTAAGTTCCATTTCTTTCTACACCACATGCTTTAACCTTGGACTATCAAAAGAACTATATTTTGTCTACTAAGAGCTACTCAATAAACATCACCCTGCTCCCACTTTCTCCTGCTATGTGGCAGCAATAAATCATGATTCCATAGCTGACAGGCATCCTCCCTTGAAAATGCAATGTCCTTAACCCCCTCCCCCCTCTCCAAGAGGACCCTTCAGTTTTTTGAGAAATTCCTTGTGGAGTTGGTTAACTAATATCTGCATGAATATCCCAACTATTTACCCAAGTAGCATCTGATACAAGGTAATCCTTCCATAATACCAAGAATTGTAACTGTCTTCAGTGTAATCTAAAATCAAGGATTTTCTTGCTCTCTTAATGTGTCACACCCTGTACGATTAAAGGTTTAAGGGGAGCTTACCATTGATGTAACAGCTGTTTTTATTTTATTATAATGGAGTTTCTTTAACTTTATTTTAGATTCCAGAATCTAATTTTTTAGAAAGACCAAGCACTTTTTAAAGAGTCACTGAAACCATCAGTTCCTGTACCATCAGGGGGTGCTCTTGAGTCTTTTGCACAGTCCACTCCTTTATTTATTTTTACTTTCTTTGTTAAATATTGTACTATTATTAAGTTTTCTAATTTCAATTATTAGCTATTATTCCTTTTCTTCTCCACACACTCAATTCCAGCATTTAGTTATGCCCTTTATGTGCCAATAATCCAATAGTTATCAAATTTAATTTCCAAGCCTTTGCTGTGTTCAAATATTTCATTTAAATTTTCTCCTCCAAGTTAATTCAATACAATAATTCAAGCCAATTTCATAAGATCCGATTTCCTTCTCACTCTCTCTGGTCGCCATTTGCACAAACTTTCCTCCAAAATAGTCCTTTATTTTTAATCCCGGGGTACCTTAAAATTCAAGCATTTTGCCTGGTTCTCACTCCGCTTGCTGCTTCTCTGCTCCAGCACAGTCTTAGTTTCCCGGACTGTTCTTCGTCTTCATGGTGGCCATTTTAAGTCACCGCTGCAGTTTGCTTTTGGAAGGGGTTTTTCCTAACAGGGAGGGGAGTTGCAGCTCCCATCTATCCTCCAGCTGATTCCCCTATATTCACCACCCCTCCAGGGTGGTTCTGGTCCCAAACAGAACCCTCCAGCAAGTGAGCTCCAGGCGAAACTGGGCATGATTACAGATTCTGTTCTGACAATGAAGTCAGAGAAGTCACCTCCATCCCTCTTTTCAATATTTCTCCTTTATGATGGTTTTCCCAGGCAGACATAAGATAACTGGAGGAGCTAGGGTAAGACTAAAGCCCATGTCACACTGAACCAATGGATGCAAAGAGGATGTAAAACAGACAAAAAACCTTGCCATCCGTTTGAAAACGCGATGTACTCACTGCCTACGTTTGGCTTCCTCTCTATCTGTCCAGCATCCGTTAATGGACGTTTCATCCACTCCAAAAGTTTTGGGCTGCCCAAAACTTTTGCGTGGAAAATGTATCCAGTTCATCCGTTCTGCATCTGCTACGCATCCGCTAGGCATCTGTTATGCATCCGCTATATCCGCGAGGCATCCGCTATGCATCTGTGCAACTTGCATCCGCCCGAACAAAGGGAGGAAGCGGAACAGACGCAGAACAGATGCAGAACAGATGCCTAGCAGATGCAGAACAGAAACAAAGCGTTTAAAGTGGAACGCTTTATAGGGGACCTATCTCGGATATTAAGGATGTCTAGAGGATGCCTAGAGGATGCCTAGAGGATGCCTAGCAGAAAACCTACATTGCCTATAAAAAGGGGGAGCAACTCGCCTGCATCTCACTTTCAGAACAGCAGCCCAGCGGTACAGATCTCTGCAGCCTTCATCTGCCTCTTCCTCTTCCACAGCATTCAGTCATGTCCACCGTGGATTGTAATAAAGTCCTTTCAGCAGCCACCATCGTTCTGCAACAGTGCGAAGCCATCTGCAGGCTCTGTGAACTCTACTGCGAGAAGAAAAGGAGCCACCCAAAAAGAGTCTGGATCCGAACATGGTTCGCCAGAAGAGCAGAGGATGGACTGTACAACAAGCTGATGGTGGAGCTCAGGAGCGAAGACACTCGGGCATTCCAGAACTTCATGAGGATGCCTCCAGCCATGTTTGATGAAGTTGTGCAGCGGCTGACACCCAGGTTGACCAAGGCAAACACCAGCTTCCGGCCCAGCCTGGAACCTGGGCTCAAGGTGGCACTCACTCTGCGCCACCTGGTCTCAGGGACCACCTACAGGAGCATGCAGTATGGCTGGAGGGTGCCACCCAGCACCATCAGCATTGTGGTCAGAGAAGTGGTGCAGGCCATCATCGAAGAACACAAGGAGGAGCTCCTCCAGTACCCCTCCATTGAAGAAGGATGGAAGAAAGTTGCAGAGCAGTGGTATCAGAGGTGGAACTTCCCACACACCGTTGGAGCCATAGATGGCAAGCACGTGGCCTGCAAAGCACCAGCCAAGTCGGGGTCCACTTATTTCAACTACAAGGGCTTCTTCAGCATCATCCTCTTTGCCATGGTCGATGCTGACTAAAAGTTCATGTACATCGATGCTTCAGGCAACGGCTCATCTTCAGATGCCCAGGTATACAACGCCAGTCACCTCAAGGAGGAGCTGGAAGGTAATCTCATCGTGGACTTCCCAGATCCGGAACCCCTGCCCAACGACACACAAGATGTGCCCTACTTCATCGTGGGGGATGACGCCTTCTCCCTCACAACCTACCTCATGAAGCCCTACACTTCCAGACTCCTCACCCGTGAAGAGAGGATCTTCAACTACAGGCTGTCCAGGGCAAGGTGGGTGGTGGAGAATGCCTTTGGCATCCTGGCCAACAGGTTCCAGGTACTTCTCACCACCATGCAGCATTGCCCAGAGACCGTGAGGAGGATCATGGAAGCTTGCTGCATCCTGCACAATCTCATGCGCACCCGCTACCCAGTCTTGCAGAACAGGCTCGTGGACCTCCAGCAAGGCAATGGGGATATGGAGCCTGGGGAATGGAAGCAAGGGTGAAACCTGATCGACACTGAGGATGTGCAAGGCCCCAACAGAGCCTCACATGAAGCGAAGAAGCAGCGCAACCTCCTGAGACAATGGTGCAACTCCCCAGCTGGAGCAGTGGAGTGGCAAGACAGGATGGTAGATGCTTAATGGATGCTTCCTTCAGCCTGTCTCATCACACAGATGAGATTGGGCCATGTATGTTTGGTTGGCCTACAATGAACAGAGTGTTTAATAAAGAGTTGTGTTTGTGTTGACATGTGTGGATAATTATTACATTATTGATAATTGTTAAGCCTGGGTTCCCCAACCAGGGTTAGGTAGACAAGCTAAACA
>BLBF01005416.1:0-13539 GCA_015471245.1 Laticauda colubrina
CTTTGGGCCAATCACCAGGAGATGGTGAGTTCTAGTCCCGCCTTAGACACGAAAAGGCAGCTGGGTTAGTTCAGGCCAATCATCAGGAGACGGTGAGTTCTAGTTCCTCCTTAAGCATGAAAGGCAGCTGGGTGACTTTGGGCCAATCACCAGGGGATGGTGAGTTCTAGTCCTGCCTTAGGCACTAAATGTCAGCTGTGTGACTTTGGGCCAATCACCAGGAAACAGGGAGTTCTAGTCCTGCCTTAAGGAATAAAAGGCAGGTGGGTGACATTGGGCCAATCACCAGGAGATAGGGAGTTCTAGTCCCGCCTTAATCAATAAAAGGCAGGTGGGTGACTTTGGGCCAATCACCAGGAGACGGTGAGTTCTAGTCCCCCTTAGGCACTCAAAGGCAGCTGGGTGACTTGGTGTTACATGTTTGACATTTGCAATCTTCCTAGCCGTTTCCCACAAGTCAATGGGGAAAGAAGATTTGCCTAATGACACCTGATTGTTTTAACAACTGTAGGTTTGACTCATTTAAGAACTACCTCACTTAGCAATTCCAGTTCCGCTCCCAGTTGCGGTTGTAAGTCGAGGACCGTCTGTAATTGAATGCATTATGCATAAATACCATTCCAACAGATCATGAATATCTTACAAAATGTAATTGAGGAACTGTTTTCATTAACTGGCACGCTAACCCTGGGGGCATGGGTTAATAAACCAATTATGGAAGTTAATGAGATGCTCCGAAGCCATAATCAACACTTAATCATGGCCAGAGGGGCAGCATTAAGTGTTTTGTTTTGTTCACACTTTTGTATTGCGTATAGGTTTGAAGCTACTTTGGTGCTATGCTGAATCAGGATCAGTTCTGCACCTAGATCTGAGCCAGTTTGTTGTAATGGTTTAGAAACCAGGAGATGGTGAGTTCTAGTCCCACTTTAAGCATCAAAGCTAACTGGGAGACTCTGGGCCAATCACCAGGAAACTGGGAGTTCTAGTCCCGCCTTAGGCACGAAAGGCAACTGGGAGAGTTTGGGCCAATCACCAGGAGACCGGGAGTTCTAGTCCCGCCTTAGGCCCGAAAGCCAACTGGGAGACTTTGGGCCAATCACCAGGAGGCTGGGAGTTCTAGTCCCGCCTTAGGCACAAAAGGCAAATGGGAGACTTTGGGCCAATCACCAGGAGGCTGGGAGTTCTAGTCCTGCCTTAGACCTGAAAGCCAACTGGGAGATTTGGGCCAATCCCCAGGAGACGGGGAGTTCTAGTCCCACCTTAGGCACAAAAGGCAACTGGGAGACTTTGGGCCAATCCCCAGGAGACAGGGAGTTCTAGTCCCGCCTTAGGCCCGAAAGCCAACTGGGAGACTTTGGGCCAATCCCCAGGAGACGGGGAGTTCTAGTCCCGCTTTAGGCACAAAAGGCAACTGGGAGACTTTGGGCCAATCACCAGGAGGCCGGGAGTTCTAGTCCCGCCTTAGACCTGAAAGCCAACTGGGAGACTTTGGGCCAGTCCTTTTCTCTCAGCCCCGCTGAACTCATAGGATTGTTGTCATGCAGAAAATAAGAGGCGGAAGGGGTATCATGTGTGTTTGCTCTCTTGAGTTATTAATGAATATAATAAAGATAATTAAATAAATATAATTAATTAATTTAGATTATAAATACATTATAGAACAACAGAGTCGGAAGGGACCTTGAAGGTCTTCTAATCCACTCCTCTATTCCCCTGGCCTAGCAAGAGATCCTGTACCATTTCTGATGAACAATTGTCCAATCTCTTCCTGAAAAGTCTCCATCACTGTGAGTGATGGAGCACCCACAATTTCTGGAGGCCAGTTCGCAAATGAATCCTTAAAAGGTTTTAAATAAATAATTGAAGAATAAAGGAGCAAAGATTGCAAGTAAATAATCGATGAATAAACAGATAAAGGTTACAAAGAAATAATTTATGAATAAATAAAGGTTGTAAGCAAGTAATTTATGAGTAAATAAAGATTGTACATAGACTGTTTATATGTAAATAAATAAAGATTATAAATAAGTGGATGGATGGATGAAATTCAGACCTATGTGTGTCCTCCTTCTCATCCGGGTCGCCACTCACCTTTTCCGTGGTTTCAAGGGTGAGGAATTTGGCACACTCAGTGTAGTTCGCCCAGGTGCGATTCTGGTTGGGCACCAATGCCCAGCTGCCATTTAAGTCACACTGCCGGTGGGCATAACCTGGCAGAAAAACAAAGACAACATGAAACAGGGAAGAAATTGCCTTTGGTAATCTTTTAATAGCCCCAAAGTTGTGCCTTGGTTGGATCCACACAAAGGGAGCAGGCATAGGGGTGTCAGTGGGTCAGGAGGTGATTGAAGAGCCTGTTTGAGGCCTATAAACCATGATTCTCAATGTAGAGATTGATAAGAGAAGCTTCTGTTTTTCCATTTTATTCTCTGAAGGTTTAGAATTTCTTCCAGGTTTCTCTTAGAATTATTTTGGCTGATTTTAAGGGGGTTGGGAGCGTGGCTGGATGGATTTCCCCAGGTAGCTTGGGGAATTCTTGGAATTAAAGTCCAAGCATCTTGGCTGAGACCGAGAAACATTGGCACTACAGGTTGTCCTGTGGAACAGCTTGCCACTTTAAATATAAAGAAATGGTATTCTGGATTGGAGGATCTGTATTATGCCTCTGAATAACAGGGATTGAATTTAATTGAATTTAAAGCAAATTATCCTTCTTCACGTTGAAAGGTTTTTGAGACATTTTCTGCAAAGGATTGAAAGGGGAGACAACAAGGATCAGCACGGAAACGTTAACAATATGAACTGCTCTCTGCAGCAGGTTCTCCATTATTCACCTGCCAAATGTTGAGCCCCCCACAACTCCTAGATTGTAACTTTATTTTTCCAACACCTTTGGCTGATATGGGTGTGAGGCATGTGTCATTTAGATAAAGAGAGAGGGGGGAGATGATAGATAAATGGATAAATAGATTGATAGATTGATACTTAACAAGGTAGATGATAGACAGGTGATAGATACAGACAGACAGATAGGCAGACAGTCAGGTAGATAGTAAGAGAGGAAAGATTATAGGTAAATAGATAAATAGAATGATAGATTAACAGCTAACAGGGTTAATAGACGATAAATGAGATAGATATGATAGATAGATGGATGGATGGATGGATGGATGGATGGATGGATGGATGGATGGATGGATAGATAGATAGATAGATAGATAGATAGATAGATAGATAGATAGATAGATAGATAGATGATGGTAGATAGGAGAGAGAGAGAGAGAGAGAGAGAGAGAGAGAGAGAGAGAGAGAGAGAGAGGCAGACAGACAGACAGACAGACAGACAGACTCACCCTCGTGGTTGAAGTCATAGATGTATTCTGGGCAGGGTATGGAGATCACTTTTCCTGGGGCTGCTTCCGGCCAACAGATGAGGTTGTCCCACTCGGGGGCACAAAATCCATCTGGAAAAGAGGCAAGGAAGTGGTAGAAGCTCAGGTGCACTGCTCCTCTTCTTGGGTGGAAAGCCAGCCACACATTCGGCAACCATTCAGAGTAACAGCGGCAGTGAAAAAAGTGACCTATGACCATTTTTCACACTTACAACCATCGCAGGGTCTATCCAAATGATCAAAATTGGGACAGTTGAGTTGGCAACTGGCTCGTATTTATGGTGGTTGCAGTGCCCCGGGGTCACGTGACTCCCTTTTTGCAACCTTCCCAGCTGGCTTCCAATAACCATGGTCAATGGGGGAAGCCGAATTCGCTTAACGGCACATGATTCACTTCAGGACTGCAATGATTTCCTTATTAAATTTATTAAATTATTAAATTAGGGGCAACTATACATATAGAGAAATATTCAACACAATTGTGTAACTTCATAACACTTTCTTTTTTTTTCCTGGGATATATTTCTCTCCTTGACATATTAGAACAGATAACTGTGGTTTGTTTGTCTGCCTTTATCAAAGCTAAAATTATGCCATAAATTCTGGGAGTTCTTCCTCCCTTCCTTCTTCCTTCTTACCTACCTACCTTCTTCTTCTTATTTCTTTTTGCCTCCTTCCCTCCTCCTTTTCCTTCCTTCCTTCAATTATTCCTTCCTTCCTTTCCTCTATCCCTTCCTCTTTCCTTCCTTCCTTCCTCTTTTCCTTCCTCTTTCTTTTTCTTCTGTACTTCTTTCCCTCTCCCTTATTTCCATCCATCCTTCCCTCCTCCTTTCTTCCCTCCTTCCTTCCTTTTTCTTCTGTTCTTCCTTCCTTCCTCCCTCCTTCCCTCCCCCTCTCCCTCTTTTTTCCTCCTTCCTTCCCTGTTTTTTTTTCTTTTTCTCCTTTCTTTCTTTTTCTTTTCTTTCTTTCGTGCTTGACTCAACATCTGCTCCATGTGGGAAGCCCATGACAACCATCTGCATCTTGGCAAGGAAAGAGACGCCAACCCAGCCAGCCCCCAAGGTGTTTGCATAGCAGGATAGCATATAAATCATCCCTAGGTTAGGCTGGCACTCTGAACAGGGCAGAGGCGACCGCAGGCGGGCTGGATCTGGTGGGCCCGTGGCAATTCTATTACGGGAAAGACTGGCCATGCTTGGAAAGAAACAGGAGGCAGAAACCTCAAGAGAACCAGAAAAAGACAGGGGGAAAGGGAGGGGAGGGGAAGGAAAGGAGAATAACAGAGGAGAGGAGAAGGGAGGAAGGAAGAGGAAGGATGGAGAGGGAGAGTAAAGAAGAGGAAGGGAGAGAGGAAAGCAAGATAAAAGAAAAGGAAGGAATGAAAGAAACAGAAGTAAATAAGAGAGAAAGAAAGAGAAAAAGAAGAGACAGAATAAGAAAGAAAGGAGAGATGGAAGAAAGGAAAGGAAGCAAAAGAGGGAGAAGAGAGAGGAAGAAGAATGGAAGGCATGGTGAGAGGAAGGAAGGAAGAATAAAACATGTAAGAAAGAATAAAGGAGAAAGCAAGCAGGAAAAAAAGAATAATAATGAAAGAAAGAAAGAAAGAAAGAAAGAAAGAAAGAAAGAAAGAAAGAAAGAAAGAAAGAAAGAAAGAAAGAAAGAAAGAACACATCTCTAAGACCTGGTGAAATTGCCCTTCGAGACCCTTCTGTAGCCAGAACACAGGGAGCTTCCTGCCTCCAATGTCAGATCTTCCCCGTTGAAGATCCTCCACCCCACAAGCCCAGGCAGGACTTGCCTGCCTAAATCAAGATTTTGCTCCAAAGATGAAGGTAGGACCAGGGAGTCACCATATCTGAGATTTGCAGGTTCTCAGGCTTGCAAGGCTGAAATGCTTCTTCTCCCTACAAGTCCAGGAGCCACCAACATGGAGGGATGGACCTCAGGCAGTAAGGAAGGGCCAACAGACCAAGGCATAAGCCAGCTGCCATCTTAGGCCCTCCAGATTGACGTCCACATGTTGTCCCTTAAAGCAGAAACATCTGGAATCCCTGGCAGGGCCAACATGGCACTGCCCGTCTCTTGCTGCTCCAAAGATCACATCTGGAGAAGGCATCACGGCTTCTCCTTCCAACCACTAGGCGATGCCAGGCCCGAGAAATGGGTGGACCTCAGTCCCCCAACTAAATATGATTCAACTAGGAAGGTCAATAAATTAAACCCAGCTAATACGATTAAGGGAAAGACTCCCTTGTGAAGGCGAGTAGGACTTCACAAGCACCTCTCTGTCATTTTCTTGGCCAGGATGTCCAACGTGGTTTGAGATGGCCTCCTTCCAGGATGTGAGATTTCGACTAAAAATTTCCAGGTGACACAGACTGGAATTCTCCTTCCAGTGCACATCAACCAAGGACCCCTTTCAAGTTGGCCAAATCTGTCGGTTGGACTACCTTGAGAAATCAGGGTGAAACCAGGAGGAACTGGGAGAGTTTTGGGATAATAATAACAACAATAATTCAGGAAAATAAGGAAGTTCCTTTCATGTTGGAGGTCTTCTATTAAGTCAAAGAGGGGTGGACAACAGTGAAGGGCTCTAGGTGAGTGTCTCTCAACCTTGGCCACTTGAAGACTTTTGTACCTCAACTCCCAGAATTCCCAAGCCAACCTTCAACTCAATGTCCATCATTCCAGCCCATCTGGAGACAATCTGGCCCTGCATCTCTGGGGGATTCTGGGAGTTGAGGTGCACAGGTCTTAAAGTTGCCAAGGTTGAGAAACAGTGTTCTAGATATTCCTTTTTCAACTTAGAACTATGTGTTGGACCTAGAATATTCACCATTCCAGCATGTGTGGAGAGATGTTGGATGTTCATCTCAGCAAGCTTGGCTGGGGGATTCTGGGAGCTGAGGCCTTTAAGTGGCTATGGTTGAAAAAACTGTTCTAGGTACTCCTTCTATGGCTTGGTATCAAGTGTTGGATCTAGAACGTCCATAACTCCACACCAGTTGGAGCCAAGCTTGATTATCTCAGCATGCTTGGCTGGGAGATGCTTGGTGCTGAAGTACACATTCTTTAAAATGTCGAAGATTGAGAGCCACTGTTCTAGATATTCCTTCCACAGCTTAGAGCTCTTCAGACCCAGAATGTCCACCATCTGGAGTAAAGCTGGACCTTCATCTCAGCATGGCTTGCTAGGGATTCTGAGAGTTGAGATCCACGCATCTTAAAATGGCCAAGATTGAGAACCATTGTTCTAGATATCCCTTCTACAGCTTGGAAACATTGTTACATCTAGAATGTCCAACCATTCCACCCCATCTAGAGAGAAGCTGCTCCTACATCTCAGCTTGTCTGGCTAGGAATTGTGGGAGTTGAAGTTTCCACGTCTTACAGTGTCCAAGAATAAGAAATCCTGTTCTAGGTATTCCTTTTACGGAATGGGTTGTACCTAGAACGTCAACCATTACAGCCTTTCTGGAACAAAGCTGGTCTTGCATCTTTTTTGAAAAGAAAACAGCCACCAGCTCAAGAGATGCTGAGTCTTGGAGACAGGAAAATTCTTTCAGCCACATCAAAGCATGAATTGTGCATGTGTTTTTTGGACACCCTCCACACCATGAGGTCTTGCAAATACACACCCGTGTGTTTCGATTGAACCTATCCGATTTTGACAGGGCAGTTTGGTCCAGCAAATAAAAGCATTATTTATTAGATGGGTGAAAAAGGAGGAGGAAAAAGAGAGAAAGAGGCTAAGACCATTTGGAGTTAAACAGGGAGATCAACGTTGCAACCATCAGCTGATGCACTGGCTTATATACGCAATGATGGGAACGCACACTAATTTCCCCACAATGGAAGAATGGATGCTGATGGGGCTGGCAAAGATCCTCAAGCTGATTGCGCTAATTAAAGAATTTATCTAGCTTTTTTTCCATTTGGAAACCACTTCTGGATTTTGTACTTGAGCCTAAAAAAACCCGGGAGTCTAATTTTAGGTGTTGAGGATGAGAGCAATGTCATAGTTATAGAAATGGCTGGAGACATTTAGAAACAGGAATGTGGGGTCCCTGGTGGTCTCTGGGATTGGTGGTTTTTCTGCAGATTTTTCATGACCCAACTAGGGGACATCATCAGGGCTACAAGGAAGAGGGGAGGTTTTAAGTTCTAGCATTGATGATGTTACCTAGTTGGGTGATGAAAGGTCTATAAGAAAACTACCAAGTTCAGAAAGCACCAAAGACCCCAGAGTCCTACCTCCCCTCCTCCTCATCACAAACCCCATTCACCTCTAACACTGATGCTATTACCTAGCTGGGTCATGAAACGTCTGCAAGAAAGCCTCCAGGCTCAGAGAGCACCAAGAACCTCCCCCACAACTTCTCTCTCTCTCTCTCTCTCTCTCTCTTTTAGAAATGGCCGTAGAAGAAGGCTGGGAGTTTGCACAACAGAGAAAAAAATTGAGCCGGAACTTTTCCTGTTCTTAGTGCAATCGTTAACAAGAGCTTTAATGCATCCTCTTGCAAAACTACCCCAAAGAATTCACCCCGAGTTGCTTGTTTTGCCTTCAGAATTCTTATACAAACATTATTATTTTCTTTAAAAAAAAAAAAAAAAATGCCGTCATAAACATGCCGAAATGGACTGGAACAAATTTAAGTGCAGGAAGGCTGACAAATTGAGAAGAACACAACCGGTTCCAGATGGGAGATGCCGAATGCGAGGCATTCTGAAAGGCATTCTGAAACAATTACGCATTTCTCTTCGTGGATTCGGGGTGGGAAGGAAAAGTGGGAAGAGGCAGGACGCTTTTCCAGATGGGAATTGGCTCTCTCAGGACCTCAGAGGTCATCCAGACCAAACCCCCTGCATGCTGCAGGATTCGTGACCCCCAGATTGAGATAGCTGGTTGCTGTTATTGGTAATTTTCCACAGACAACCCCTCGCTTAACAGCCATTCAAAGTCACGACGGACCTACCTGTGGATAGAAGTAGTCCTTGATTTACAACCATTCATTTAGTGATCGTTTGAATTTATACAGGCATTGAAAAAAGTGACTTAGGACCATTTTTTGGACTTATGACCATTGCAGCATCCCCAGGGTCTTGTGATCAAAATTTGGATGCTTGGCAATAGACTTGTATTTATGACGGTCACAGTGTCCCGGAGTCACGTGATTCTTCTTCCGACAAACAACGTCAATGGGGGAGCTGGATTCACTTAAGGACCCTGTTCCTCAACAACTGCAGTGATTCAATAAACAACCATGGCAAGAAAAGTCGTAAAATGGGGCGAAATTGACTTAATAACTCTCTCACTTAGTAACAGAACTTTTGGGCTGAATTGTGGTTGTAAGTCGAGAATTACTATATCTACGGACCAGATTCAAAATCATGACGGTCATTGGCAGCATCCTGCAACCATACGGTCTTATTTTACAACAGTTTTGCCCAAATCCCACATTTATTTCTGATTTTCAGCAGAACCAGTCTACAGCAAACTATGGGTTAGCCTTAATGCCCACTTTGTTTACTTAACGACTGTTGCAAAAATGGTTGTAAAATCAGGGTGGTCACATGATTCGATTCGCTTTATGAGTTATGACTGTAATGGGCAGCCTCCATTATGGTCGTAACTTGAGGATGACCTGTACATTCCATGATGAAAGGCAAGGTGGATTCCTGTATGAGAATGGTCACTAAATGGATGGTCATAAGTGGAGGACTACCTGCATCTTGGGCTTTACAAGTAGTCCTCGACTTACAACCATTTGTTTAGCAAACATCATAACACCACTAAAAAGTGAGTTATGACCAGTCCTCACACTTATGACCATCGCTACATCCCCTCCATCATATGATCAAAATTTCAGCATCTGGAACCAGTTACAATGGTTGAAGCATCCTGGGGTCAGATGATCATCATTTGTGACCTTCTGGGCAAATTCAATTCACTTAACAACTGTGTGATTTCCTTAATAACCAGGCCAAAAGGCCGTAAAATCGGCTGGGACTCTAAGAAAAGGAAGGTCATAAAACTGAGTGCAACTCACTGAAGGACGGCCTTGCTTAGCAACAGAAATACTTTTCCCTGCTGCGATCGTAAGTCGAGGACGCCCTGCGTTACAGAAAAATTTAGTGTCTCTTTGGTGTCTCTCCCTTGAAAACCCCTTTCCTCCTCCCCATTCTTCCACCCAAGACGCTGTGTGGCCTCCACACAATAAATGCACAAAATTCTCCAGGTTTTTAATTACAGAAAAGCTGTAATTTTTCTGTCCAAATTTTTTCTTTTGGCGCTGCCAAAATAAACAGTTTTCATCATCTGCCTGGCCTTTAAAATTTTGCATCTCTTTTTCCCTTGCATCCCGATCTGCTTTTTATATAAAAGGAAATCGTTATATAAGAAATTACAGGCTGTCCTCGACTTACAATGGTTCATTTAGTGACCGTTCAAAGTTATAACAGTATGTAAAAAGTGACTTTCGGACCGCTTTTCACACTTACGACCATTACAGTCATCGCTGTGGTCACAGGATCAAAATTTGGACACTCAGCAACTGACTCATATTTAAGATGGATGACGGCCAAATGATCTCCCTTTTGCAAGCAAAGTCAATAGGGAAGCCAGATTCACTTAACAACCAGGTGACTAATTTATCAACTGCAGTGATTCACTTAACCACGGTGGCATAAAATGCCATATTTTTGGGGCAGAATGCACTTCACAAATGTCTCATTTTAGCAACAGACATTTTGGGTTCAGTTGTGGTCATAACTTGAGGACCACCTGTACCAAATCTTATCGGGTGCCACAGAATCTGCATAAGGGAAAGGCAGGGATTGAAATGGAAGCTTTGATCCACAAAGGAAGCATTCAACCCTTGCAGGGAGTGGGATAAATATTTGGATGGGGCACCACCAGGAGATCCCAGGGTGAGGGCACCTAGTGAATTTCCACGGTTGAGGATGGATTTGAAGAAGAAGAAGAAAGAGCTTTGAAAGAATATCTGAAAGACAGTGAAAAAGATGCACCAAAGCTTGTATATCAGGAAGGTTTACTGAGCACTGTTGACTTTGGATCAAGCACCAGGTGACAGGGAGTTCTAGTTCCACCTTAACCGTGAAAAACAGGCTGGGTGTTTGGGCCAATCACCAGGAGACAGGGAGTTCTAGTCTCAACTTAACCATGAAAAACAGGCTGGGTGACTTAGATATAGCATAACATAGTAAGAAGGGACCTTGGAGGTCATCTAGTCCAACCCCCTGCTATTCCAAATATTAGCCTCTACTTAGGATTGAACTCATAGCTTCCTGATTTTGGGCTGATCACCAGGAGAAAGGGAGTTCTAGTTCTACCTTAGGTATGAAAGATCAGCTGAGCTGGATGACTTTGGGCCAGACTTCCTGAGCCCAACCCACCTCGCAGGGTTGTTGTTGTGGGGAAAACAGGAGAAGGAAGGCTTATGGTATACATCTGCCAACTTGTAGTTATTCTTAAAAACAATAGAGGCAGATAAAAAAAATAAGAATTGCAATAGCAGTACATAGACGTCTAATTTAACCAATATAATCATTGCAATTCGCATATCAACGAATGCTTCCACCATGCATCAGACAATGAGCTGCGATAGTCACTGCCAGGGACCTCTCAGTCCTCCTCCTCCTCCTCCTCCTCTTTTCCTCAAAACACACTTCCTTTAGCACTGATGATGTCATCTAGTTGGGTCATGAAATGTCTGCAAGAAAACCACCAGGTTTAGAGAGCACCAGGGACCCCACAGTCCTCCTCTTCCTCCTCCTCCATAACCTAGCATTTTCCAACTTCGGCAATTTGTTTTTGGGTCTCCAGACTTCAACTCCCATAGTTCCACAGCTGGCATAGCCACAGCTGAGAATTCTGGGAGTTGAAGTCCACTCGCCTTCAGTTGGCCATGGTTGGGCAATCCTGCTCTTATCTATTCTGGCGACCCAACGATCTCTAACTTGGAATCATAGGGTTGGAAGGGACCCTGGAGGTCATCTAGTCCAGCCCTCTGCTCGAGCAGGAGACCCTCACCCAGATGGGCTTGTTTGGCTGCAGAAAATGACACAGATCCCCTAAAGCATCTCCCTTTGCTTGAATTAGGACCAGTTGTAGTTCATTTAAAAAAAGAAACAGGCCCCCTCCCCTTGAAACCACTTCTGTCGCATTCTTGCACAGTGTCTTTATTTCCTCCTAATTAATTCTGACTTCATTCCCAGCATCTCGTTAGCTCACGCTAATTAGTTCCAGACCCAGCAGGCGTGACTGCGCCCTGCTCATTGGCCAGATTTGCTCAGAAAAACCTTTCCTCGCGCGAAAACTTTCTCTAACTTTACTTCAGCTAGGTCAAAACACAGAGAGAACCAGCAACCAATCAGCAGCCTCAGTCCTTCCGTTACGGGCAAATTAGAATGCAGGGAGCATCTCCTGGCCCGGGAAGATTTCAAGGAAGCCCCGCCCATGAATTTTGATTGGATACATTTTAAAACAAAATCTCATTTTTCTTCCTCGACTTATGACCACAATGGAGAGCAGAATTTCCATCGTTAAGCAAGTCGTTTCTTAAGTGAGTTGTGACTTTTCTGCCATGGTTGTGAAGCAAATCACTTCAGTTGTTAAGTGAATCATGGTAGAAAGTTGGTAAAATGAAGATTACATGACCCGGGTACTGCAATTAGCATAAATCCATCCATGCTGATGGCCAAGCAACCAAATTTTGGTCATGTGACTGTGGGAATGACATGGCAGTCATAAGTGTGAGGACTGATCATAAGTTGCTTTTTTCAATGGCATTATCATTTTGAATGGTCATTGAGCAAATGGCTGTATGTCAAGGACTGCTTGTATACAGGTAGACCTTGACTTACCACAATTGAGCCAAAATTTCCATTGCTAAGTGAGACAATTGTTAACTGAGTCTTGCTCCATTTTACAACCTTTCTTGCCATGGTTGTTAAGTGACACACAACAGTTCCCCGTTGAGTTTGCTCACCAGAAGTTCACAAAAGGGGATCACGTGACCCCAGGACATTGCAACCATCATAAATATGAGTCAGTTGCATGTATATATAGATAGTCCTCGACTTACAATTCATTTAGTGACCGTTGAAACTTACAATAACACTGAATAAGTGACTTATGGCCATTTGTCTATCTTCTGTCTGTTTGTCTGTCCATCTGTCCATCTATTTATATCTATTGCTCATAAGTGTGAAAAATTGTCAGGTCACTTTTTCAGTGCCTTTTTTATATATATAAATTATATAGTTTATACAAACACACACACATACATATATATATATATAGTTATATATATATACATATATACGGATCTTTGGTTATTCGGGTTTTCTCTACCTGAGCACAACCAAGCCCCCACCTAAGCAGAACACACCCCCAGCCAATCAGAACACAGCCAAACCCCCACCCAATCAAGTCACACCCCCACAAGCAGTTAAAAGGAAGAAGCAGCTGCAAGCTCACATTACTCTGAGAAGCACAGAAGAAACAAGCCTGAAGATGATGAATGATACTTCATTGAAACGTTGCCTAGATACTTCCAATTCTACGCGGGAGAAAACCCGAATAACCAAAGATCCACATACAAATACCCGCGAAAACCTCAGAAAACAAATACATACATACATACATACATACATACATACATACATACATATATACATATACGTGTGCTGTTCAGCTTCCTTCGGGTATTATCCCACGTCATTGTAGTTCTGTTAAAGTTGTAGCAACGTTTCAGCAGAATCTCATCTGCCATCATCAGGCTTCTGTGTGGATGTGGGTCTCACAGCTTCTGGTTTTTAAATTTGAGGCTGGTTCATTCTGATTGGCTGGGAGCCTGGGTCTGTGTTCATTGGACTTGGAGTTTGATTGATTGGTGTTCCTTGTTCCTTCTGTCTGTTTTGTGGCTTTGATTGGCTGGCAACAGTCTGTTCTTGTGTTGGAGGCTTTCAGTGCAGCTTGGCTCCGTGTGAAGGGACGGCTGCTCTTCATTAGCAAGCTGGGTTTCACCTGGGTGCCTGGTGGGGGGGTTAGGTTGGAGCTATCGGAGGGAGTCTGTTTGTGCCCAGGTGTTTGCCTGGCTTGTGGTGTGGAGATCTTTCT
>BLBF01005424.1:0-13127 GCA_015471245.1 Laticauda colubrina
TTTGTAGATATAATAAAAAGAAGTACATCTTTATATATTTGTAATTTCCTTAAGATCTACATGTTACATTACTGTATTTTACTATCTAACCATTGATGAAAAAGATCCCAGATTTTATAAAATTGTTTATCCTCTTGTTCCCTAATTTCAACTGTTAGTCTACTCATTTCAGCACATTCCAATATTTTCTTAATAATTTCCTCCTGCGATGGTATTTTCTCATTTTTCCAGTTTTTAGCAAATACAATCCTAGCCGCTGTTAATACATTTACAATCAGGTATTTCAAATCTTTGCCATATGTTTCAGCTAAAATTCCCAATAAAAATATCTCTGGTTTCAAATCTATATGTTTTTTGTCATTTTTGTCACAGGTGGATTTTAGTCCAGTATTTTTAAGCGTCCGCACAAGTCCACCACACATAGGGATATGGGCCAGGTGTCTGATGACATTTCCAACATTTTTCGGATTTATTTTTGAACATTCTTGCTATTCTTCTTGGGGGAAAATGCCACCTGTAAAACATCTTATACAAATTTTCTTTATAAGCTGTTGACATTGTCATTTTATAATTTTGAGATCACGATTTTTGCCATTTCTCAAAATCAATCCCATATCCAAAATTCTTTCCCCAAGCAATCATAGTTTCTTTAACTTCTTCTTCTTCTAGTTTAATTTCTAATAAATATCCATACATTTTTTAATCACCTTTTCATCAGTACCTGTCAGAATCTTATCTAAATCAGTCAATTTATCATAAAAATCTTCTGTTTTAGAATCTTGATCATACCTTGAGTGTATTTGCGCATATGAAAACCAATTCATTTTTATACCTTGTTCCTCTAGTTTTTGGATAGATTTAAGTTCACCCTTTTCATTCAATATTTCACCATATCTTACTGTTTGTTCCTTTTTATATATTATAGGGTAAGAAAATGCTTCAATAGTCGATAACCAGACTGGAATTTCAAATAACATTGTCTTTTAGTCTCCCAATTTAACCACAGAGACTCCCGTATGTAATGTCTTCTAAAATACCCCTGTGTTTTAGTTCCTTTATACCACAAAAAAGTATGCCACCCCAACAACAAATCATGTCCTTCTGAAGCAGCCTGGAAGGTCAAAAACAAAATATGCATTTACCAGAAATCCTCTGACCCCTCACCTTGCTTCTTATAGAGATATTGTGCAAAACCACGAAATTGCTGAACTAAGGAATTGGAAGTAAGCATGTTTCAGTGAATAAGGATGAGTCTGGAAAAGAACAGAAATGTACTTCTCCTTTTTGGTATAGTTTAACATAAGAAACGCCCCAGGCTAGGCTGAGGTTATGAAATGTATAAAAGTGACACCTCAGGAAGAGCCAGGGGTTCAGAATTTGCCATGCTAATGCTCTGAATCTTTGTGCACAAATAAAAACTGTACTCTCCAACCTTTCGTGGTCTTGTGTCCTGATTTGGAAGCAAGATTTGCTGCAACACTTCGAATGTCAACAATCTAGAATTTCTTAATGTTATCCATTCCTTGACCCACATCACATTTGTAGCTTGGAAGTACAAATCCCAATTAGGCAAACCAAATCCTCCTCTAATTCTAGCATCTTGCAACAGTTTTAACTTTATTCTCGCTTTCTTACCTTGCCATATATATTTCAACACAATTTTATTTAGATCTTCAAATAGTTTTTCCAAGCCTAATTGGAATTGTTTGAAACAAATATAAAATTCTGGGTTGTATATTCATCTTGATTGTTGAGATTCTCCCTCTTAGTGACAATTGTAAATTTTCCCATTTCACCTAATCTAATGCTATCTGCTGTTTAAGTTTGATATAATTATTCTCTTTTAATGTACTACATCTTGCTGTCAAATATATCTCCAAATACTTGACCTTATTTGTGACTCGAATTTTCAGTAGATCTGCCAATTCTTCCTCTTGTCTTAGTAATATGTTTTTTGACAAAGTCTTTGTCTTATCTTTTTTTATTTTCATACCAGCCACCTTACCATATGACTCTATCTTTTCCAACAATTTTGGTGCTGTTTCCAAAGGGTCTTCTAAGATAAAAACCAAGTCATCCACAAAAGCTTGCAACTTAAATTCTTCCTTTTTAATTTTCATTCCTTTTATACTCTTTTCATCTCTAATATTTCTGTTTAGCACTTCCAAAGTTAACACGAATAGCAAAGGTGATAGTGGGCACCCTTGTCTTGTTCCTTTTCTTATATTAATAGAGTCTGTCAGTTCTCCCTCTATCATTTACCTTTGCCATTTGCTTGCAATATATAGCTTCTATTGCTTGAATAAATTTTCTGGCAAAACCCATCTGTTCCAACAATAATAACATAAATCACCAATTGACATTATCAAATGCCTTTTGTGCATCTAGAAATATTAAAGCCATTTGTTTTTCAGGATTGCCTCATAGTATTCCAAAGTATCCAAAATTACTCTCATATTATGTTTAATTCGTCTCTTTGGCAGAAATCCATTTTGGTCAGAATGTATAAAATTATTCAAATATTTTTTAAGTCTTTCTGCTAATATTGAAGCAAAAGTGTTATAATCTGCACTTAGTAGAGAAATGCAATGGATTAATTTGCAATGGATCAGCCTCCACTTTTGGAATAAGTGTGATGTAGGCTTCTAACCATGTTTTAGGTATCTTCTTTAACATTACTTCATTCATAACTTCTAACAATGAAAGATTCAACAATTCTTGTAATGTTTTATAAAATTCTGCCGAGAGTCCATCTGGAACTGGTGCCTTTCCATTATTTTGCTTCTTAAGTGCTTCGGATAACTCCATCATGGTTATATTGCTTTCTAACATTTTTTCAGTATCTTTCAGTATTGTAGGAAAATTATCATTCTGTAAGTACTGCTTAACTCTTTCCTCATCAATATTCTCTTGCTTATGTAATTTCCCATAAAAATCTCGAATGATTTCCTTCTCTTTACTGCCATGACAAATTTGACCTTGATCATCTATTAACTGCAATATTTTCCTTTTTTCTTTCTCATTTCTCAATTTATATGCTAACCATCTACCTGCTTTATTTGCATCCTCAAAGTAGTTCTGTTTAGCACCTCTAATTTTCTGTGCTAATTCTTTTTATATTTGACCCATTTTGTGTTTAATTATATCCATTTTTAACTTGATGTCTTTTTTTTTGTGGCATTTTCTGTAGCTCTTTTTCAAGTCCTTTGTACTCATCCTTTAATGCCTCAGAGGCTAATCTTTTCATAGTATTCCTTTTCCTTGTATAGTCTATTATCAAGCCTCTAGCATATGCCTTCATTGTATCCCATACATTCTGGATTGATGTATCTTCTTTCTTATTTTCTCCATCCACTGTGTGAAGTCTTTTTCCTTTAAAATAGTATTATTTAATGTCCATCTCAATCTTCTTTTTTGTCCTTTCCATTTAATTGTCATTGGATTGTGGTCTGCCCAAGTGCTTGTTTCAATATTTATTTCTTAGATATTAGATATTAATTCTGTTCACATCCATATCATGTCTATTCTGGACCATGATAAATGTCTATTTGAATAGGAGGTATATTGTTTAGTTTTAACATTTCTTTCTCTCCATGTATCTTTTAAGTTCATTTCATCAACCATTTAAAAAAAATATTTTGTGAGAGTCTTTCTATTTTGCTTTCTTGTTGTTGCTGTATAGTCTAATTTATTGTCTAAAATTCCATTAAAATCTCCCATCATAACTATATTGGCATAGTCCAGTTCAATCATTTTCATATGTAATTTTTTGTAAAATTCTTCTTGCTTATCATTCGGAGCATAAATTGCAATTAGGAGTATTTTCATATTATTGTCCATTACTTCCACCATTAATATTCTTCCATCTTCATCATTATACATCAATTTTGTTGGGGTGGTCTCTTTAATATATAAAACTACTCTTCTTTTCTTACATTGAGTCAAAGAAGTAAATATTTTCCCTAATTTTGGCTGTACCAACAATTGTTCATATTGTTTTTTGATATGTACTTCTTGTAGACAAATTATATCAAATTTTAATTTCTCTAATTTATGAAAAGTTTTCCTTCTTTTAAAGGCTGAGTTAAGTCCATTTATATTAATTGTAATCAATTTTTTCTCTTCCATGGTTATATTTTATAATTGGTCTTAGCAGCTCTCGTGATTCTTAATGCACGTTGTTCTTTGGCTTCCACCTTTCCATCGACTGCGCCTTCTTCTTTTTCAATCGCCATTTGACAATCATCTTGAAATTCAATTAGTGAGATCTCTTTTTCTGCCTCTTCCTCTTTCCTTTCAAAAAATTCTGCATAAAATAATTCCACTTTCTCAATTGAATCAATTCTATGTCTCTGTTCTTGCCATGTGAACATTAACCCTTCTGGAATCAGCCATCTATAATTCACCTCTTTTTAAAGTAACATTTTAGTCAAGAATCGCTATTCTCTTCTCATCTCTCTCACTCTTCTGGAGCACTCTTAAAGAGCACTCTTCTGTGCTCTTTAAAGACCACAATCTCCTTGTCTTTATATTTCAATGCTTTCTCTTTTGCCACTTGCAATATTTATGTTTTAATAGCTTTCTTTGTAAATCTAATGTGAACTTCTCTTGGTAAGTTACTTCTCATCACATATCTTGTGAAAACTCGATAAACCTCATCTATTCCATCCATCATCTTCTCTTGAGTTATTTCCAAAGCTTCAGCCAGCACTTCTATCATTATCTCAGCTAAGTTTTGTCCTTTTTCTTCTTCTACATTTTGGAATCTGAGATAGAATTCTGATCTATCCATCTCCCATCTCAACATATCACTTTTATCTTGTTCAAGATAATCTATTATTATTAACCATTAATCTATTATCAATATCTTCAATCTTCTTATGTCTTTGTTTATCTTCTTCAATTTTTTGAAATCTCTCATCATACTTCAACATCATTTGTTGGATGCTCTCCAGTTTTTCATTGGTCATCCTTGTTATTTATTCAATGTTTTCTGTTCTTTGTTCAATGTTCTCTGTTCTTTGCTGAATGTTCTCTGTTCTTTGTTTGATGTTCTCTATTCTCTTTTCAATTTTCTCTGATCTTGTTTTAATATCTTGAATTCCTTGCATAATCATCTGCAGAGTCACTTTTTCTTGTTCTTTTTCTTGCTTTAACATTGTCTGAATTGAACATTATCCTCCAGATGGTGGAGAGGAAGGAGTAGAAGTTGAAGAACCAGAAGCTGTAAATTTCCTACTCATTTTAAACAATTCAAAATCTTCAGGTTCTTCTAAGCCTTAATCCAATTGTGAAGTAACCAATTATAATTCAAAGTAAAAATAAAAATGGAAAAGAGAAAAAAAGCCCAATATTAAAAATAATAAAAAGAAGGCAAACAAGGTTTCTTCAGGTTCTTGTATACCTTAATCCAATCAGTAAAGAAAGGGACATTAAAAAAAAACAAAAAGAAGAGGAAAAATTCTTCAGGTTCTTCAACACCTTAATCCAATCGAAGGGTCTCAAACAGAAAAATACATAAAAATGAACTAAAAAAAAAGTAAATTTTAAAAAAAAACTACCAGCAAAAAAGAAAAAAGAAGAAATAAAAAAAGGCTTTTAAGGCTTTCCCTTTCAAATAAAAAGCAAACGTGGAGATTGAACTCCCCCCCCCCAAAAAAAAAAGACAAAGGCAAACTCCAAGAAGGCCAATGGAAAAAAAAAAAGAAATTAAATAAGGCTAATAAGGAGGAACAGCACAGCTTAGAAAAAATAAAAAGGACACACTGCACTTTGTTTAATTGTCCAAGGCTCTTATTATAACTCTCTTCTCCAAAGATTTATCACCTTTCTTTTCATAAGCTTCAACACCAGGCTTCAGCTGTTGATAGAAATCCAGAAGAGCACCTGCAATAACACTCTCCCATGCTCTTCCCTCTATCTTATCAAATAGCAATGTCCTTGAAAAAAGTTCTCAATTCTTTCTTACTCAGCTTTCTCAGCTTTGTCTGATCACAGAAAATAAAATATTTTCAAGCCTCTATTTGGCAGTGTTACAAAATTTCTTTTACTCTTGCTTTCCCCCTCCTTTCCCAAGCAAGATATTATAAAAATTAACCCAAAAAAAGGAAAAAAAAACATTTAAAAAGAAGAAATAACTAAAGGGAGCCTCCAGCCTGAAACATTACAAAATTAAAAAGGAGAAGAAAAAATAAATACAAAAAAAAAAAAAAAAAACCAGTCCAGTTTCAAAATACAAGCTCGTATATAGAAAATCCAGCAATAAACAAAAAAAAGACAAAACCTTACTTTGACGCTTTCATTTAAAATCGCCGCTTGATCATTTCTGTCAAAACTTTTACAGATTCCTTCTTTCCTTTAGGGTCTCCTTTCAAGTCTTCAAATAAAAAAAAGTTCTCACCAAACTGACACACTTTCTCTTTCTGCTTCTTCCATTTCGAAGCTGTCCCAACTTCAGCAGCTTTAATGACTGCCTCTTTACCGCTGGCAAGAAGAGCTTCTCCCAGATCTACCAGGGACTTTGCGGTATCCCTGGGATCAGCAGGATGTGCTATTCACTTTCGCTGTCTCTTCGGGACAGTTTACATCCGATTGGATTGTCCAAGAGCAAGGATATCGGCTGTGATCTAAGACCTCTGAGATTGCATGCCGTATCGTTGAGACGCCAGCTCCGCCCTCAGAACTGGTCAGAATGTTCTGAATACCACCTCTGATAAATATATGCTATATGTACTAGTTACAACTATCATACAGCATAATCTCTTTTGACTACACTGTGTTATACATCCAAATTATAACAATTTGTTTAATTCCACCATAATACACTATTACAGTTCTTATTTTGTGCATATCATATTATATTCAAGTACAATTCAATCATAATATTTCTTACATTGTTTAATTTTACATAGTTCCCTATCTCTGTATTTATTTTTATTTGGTTGATCTTCTTTCATTTTTAAACCCGAATCTCTGTATCTATTATATATCCAATTATACAGTTTGTCCCATGTTAGGTAGAACTCTGATTCCTCTTTGTCCTTCAGTTCCATTGTAAATCTGTCAGTTTGGCAAATTCTGATTTTTTTTATAACCTCCTTCTCTGTGGGAGTCCTTTCACTTTTCCAGTTTTATGTGTATAGGATCCTAGCTGCAGTTATTACATGTATGATGAAATATGTGAGTCTTTTATTGTATTTTCCTGCAATTATCCCTTATAAAAATAGTTCTGGTTTCAGGTCTATTTGTTGTTTTGTCATCTCTTCCAGCCAATTCTTTATCTTCAATTTTGAACTATCCAATGATAAATTATGTGAGTCAGGAAAAAAAAACTGTTTGTCACCCTTACACAACTTAGACACACTAACCAAAGAAATATTACAGAGGAAAGTGATTACTCTTGAAACGGAAGTCAGATTGTTGGGCCTAGTTAAAGACCTCAGTATAAGCTCTTGTTTGCAAGGGTGGTTTTGGCTGCAGAGAGCCATGAGAATAGATAACAGATAATCAGAGTTGGAAGGGACCTTGTAGGTCATGTAATCCAGGGGTCGCCAACCTTTTGGACCTCAGGGACCACCAAACTCATAATTTTGGATCCCAGGGACCACTAACTGGTTCTGTGGGTGTGGCCTAATTTGTGGGTGTGGCTTGGTGATCATGTCACTGGCTGGACATGGCTTGTATGTAAATATTATAAATATTTGTATAAATATTGATTTTTTTATAGAAAAAAAGAGCAACTTTTACCTAAAATCAGGCAAAACAGGCAGGCAGATTGAGTTCCTCACAGAATCACAGATTAATTCAGAAATCTATCTATCTGCCATTGGCTAGTTCAGCCTGTCACATAAAATTAACTCACAACACACCATGTATTTAAATATTGATTTTTTATACATAAAAAGCAACTTTTATCCAAAATCAGGCAAAGCAGGCAGATTGAGTTTCTCACAGAATCATTCAGTGATCTATCTATCTACTACTGGCAAGCTCAGTCTCTCAAATTTGCTTGCCGTGAGTCTACCCTGAATTTACTTGCAAGCAAACCTTCAGCAAACCCATCCTAAGGGAGGCTCAGCTGTGCTTACCTAGAAAGCAAGAAATCCGACCATTTCCTGCTTCCTAGCTAATCTAAACCTCCCAGCAGAGCAGAACAGCTGATTGTCAGAAAAAAGGAAAAATAGCAACTTAGCAGACAAGTTTGCCGGGTAAGGAGTGAGTGGGAGAGGAGGGTTCCTGCGGGCCATATGGGCTTAGCAGCCTTGTGTTTCTGCGCAGGCTGGATTAATTGCTTTTGGGGGGTGTGCTCTGGGGTGAAATTTCTCTGTGGCCCACCAAAATTTTCTCACAGCCCACAAGGGGGTGTGAGCCGCAACCCACAAGTTGGTGACCACTGATCTAGTCCTTCCCCCTGCCCAAGCAGGATAAAATGAGAAAAAATATACTTACCAAGAGATAAGAGAAGGGTGCTTATTTAAATCATTCTAATTCTATCTAAATATTAATGACTTAGCTCTTGTCTCTAATGTGGAAATACCCATATCTGATGCTATTAGTTACTCATAGCAGTGCCAGACTTGAAGTCCTGACTTTGAGAGTTCATCTAAATCATCTAAGGTGCCCTGCACCTTCTGAAACCCCAGAAGAGAAGTCCAACAAAGTCATTGTTCCTGGTTCCCATGAAGTGAGAGGAAGAAAGAAGAGACATTCCTAAGTAACTTTGGAAATACCTACCAAGCTTAAAGCAGTCCAAAGCCCAGGAGATGGTTCATGTGTGCCCTCTCTTAAAGGGTTATTTCAGGCAAATATTGGTTAACCTATGTGTTGAGGAAATGGAACGGTTTAAAAATATTAATATTAATTATTCATTTCTTTTATTGTTTAGTGATTTGTTTTTAAATAACCTCAATTGTCAAACATGCAAGCAAAGCATACAAACCAACAATAATTGCAACCAATAATTAAATGTCATGAGACGAAGAAGCAATTTAATTTTCAGGTCTCTGTTTTTATCATTAGATGTTGCTTCGTGTTTAGATCTGATGTCAGGATAATAATGAAGCATTTGGGAAGAAGATGCAGCCCAGCAGTCCAGCACTGGAGACCAACATGGAGAAGATTTGCACAGCCAACATAGATTTTCCTTTGGTGCTCAGCAGTGGTGGGATTCAATTTTTTGTTCTCCTGATTCTGTGGGTGTGGCTTGGTGGGCATGGCAAGGGAAGGATACTATAAAATCTCCAGTCAGAGGTGGTATTTGCCGGTTCTCTGAACTGCTCAAAATTTCCGATACTGGTCCTCCAGAACTGGTCAGCACCTTCTGAATACCATCTCTGGTGCTCAGGTAGTGAGCATGAAAGAGACCCAGACACTGCAGAAGACCAGCATGCTGAAAGTTATCAGCTTGGCTCCATTGAAGGCCTCAGGCAGGTTCCTGGCTAGAAAAGCCACTATGAAGTAAATGACAGTTTGGAAAACCATATAGCTTAGAACAACATAAAACATGGTAACAGAGCTTTTGTTGTATCGAAGGATGATCTCTTCAGGCTGGGAATGCATGTCAGAGTCAGAAAATGGGGAGAAACTCTCAGCCATATGAAATAGATATTGACATCAGAATAAGAAAGGTTGATAGAGCCGGCCAAGCTCTTCCCCAACCATTTTCTCATCCTTGTATCACCCTTTTAAATTCTCAAGACTCTTTTTTTTACTGCAATGAATTCAAGATGGACTGAGATGTATATATTTTTGTATAATTTGGCCTTTTGGGGATGCTATTGCTGTTATTATGTTAGTATTATTTTATTATTATCATCATCATGCTTGCGATGGTAATACTGTTGTTGGTAGCATTTTCTTATTTTTGAGAGCAGTACATCAGATTTTCATTTTAATATGTGCCATACTGTTCACAAGAAAATGACAATTTATGATACTGAATTCAAGCCAGTTCAATGCAGACTTCCAGAGATTATGTCATGGGCATCTGAAAAGCCCTGTAGAGTTGGAAAGATGAGCAACATAAAGGGACATTATATCATCCTAAGTGGACATGTAAAAAGCTTTAAAAATGGTTTCAAACTCATATATAGATACAGAGGATTTCAAAGAGAAATGTTCCATTTAGGCTCAAATGTTTCATTTGAGGATTGGTGAATAAACAATTCAAAAAATGCCATCTAAGATTGTTTCAATATATGATTACTGTGGCAAGATTATAATAGGCAGAACATTGGGAAGATTCAGCACCACCCACTATGAAGGAATGGTTGTTGAAATTGACAGAACTTGCTGAGATGGACAAACTGAACTTTTTGACATATCAACAAGATTCTCATTGCAGAAGTGACATATTTCAAAAACCTGAGTATGGCATTTTAGACTTCAGGTAAGCTAAGGACAGTGGACAAATATTTATTTTATTTTATTTGGTTTGTCAATTGCTTACAAAATAATAGGTATAAGTAAAAACATACTTATGAATACATGGATACATATAAGAAAAATAAAAGAAACAATAGGACAGGGACGGTCGGCATGTTGCTGTGCTTATGCATGCCCCCTACAGACCTCTTAGGAAAGGGTTGAGGTTAAAAGTAGACAGTCTAAGGTTAAAGTTTTTGGGGTTTGGGGAAGAAACCACAGAGTCAGGTAGAGTATTACCGACATTGACCACTCTGTTGCTGAAGTCGTATTTCCTGCAATCAAGTTTGGTGTGATTAATCTTGAGTTTGTATCTATTGTGTGCTCCTGTATTGTTATGGTTGAAGCTAAAGTATTCATTGACAGGTAGGACATTGCAATATATGATTTTATATACTATACTTAGAATCAGACTGAAGGCGGCATAGTTCTAGGTTTTCTAGGTCTAGAATTTCAAGTCTGGTGGCATAAGGTATTCTGCAAGGGGAGAGGAGTGGAGAACTCTTCTTGTGAAATATTTCTGGACTTTCTCAACTGTGTTAATATCAGATATGTAATGTGGGTTCCAAACTGAAGAGCTGTATTCAAGTATTGCTGTAGAAAATATTTTGTATGCTCTAGTTATTAGTGTAATATTACCAGAGAAAAAGCTACAAAGGATAAGGTTAATAACTCTTAATGCCTTTTGGCTATGTAGTTACAGTGGGTTCTAGCACTGAGGTCATTTGAGATGAGTACTCCAAAATCCTTGACAGAGCTTGGATCATCAACAAGGTCTTGACTATTCAGCCTGCATTTTATTTTCTAATTTTTTTTGCAAATATGTAAGACAGAGCATTTATTTGTTGACATTTGAAGTTGGCATTTCTTTGACCATTCTGACACATAGTCGAGGTCTTTTTGAAGGGTAGCAGTATTGTCTGTGGTGTCAAATAGCTTTATATCATCAGCGAAGAGAACGCAGTTGCTCTAAATATGATGACAGAGGTCATTTATGTTGAATATGAAAAGAGTTGGTCCTAGAACACTGCCTTGGGGGACACCACTTTTGGCAGGTAAAGAATTTGATAGGACGCTCCCAATTTTGACCATTTGTTGTCTGTTTGACAGGAATGCTTCTATCCAGTAATGCAGGTGTGCAGAGATACCGTAAGATTTTAGTTTTAGGAGTAGTTTGTCATATACCACTGAATGAAAGTCTTTATAGAAGTCTATGTAGATTGCATCTATTGCTTTGCCCTAATTGAGTTGTGTCGTCCTTATGTTTTTGCAGTATAAGAGTTGCAGATTTTTTTCTGAAACCAAATTGTTTATTAGAGAGTAGGTTGTTTCTCTCAGTGGAGGATAATGGATTGGTTAATAATAAATTCCATAACTTTACAGGTGATGCAGCATAAAGAGATTGGTCTGTAATTTTCAACTAGGCTGGGGTCTCCCTTTTTGAAGATTGGGATGACTGTAGCTTGTGACCATAGTTTTGGCAAGGGGCTGATCCTGAAAGATTTTTCAAAGATTATGATTTGAGGTTCAGCGATGGCAGTGGATAGCTTTTCAAAGAAGTAGGCACATATTCCATCTGGTCCAATAGATAGAGATGGTTTTAGATTGTGAAGTACTTTTTCAACATTGTCTACTGTAAAATTGATTTGTGTTAGATCATTGTAATTGTCTGTGGTTCAACTAGGAAATACTGGGCATGATACTTTGCTGTTTACAAATACTGAGCCAAAGATTGTGCTAAAGAGGTTAGCTTTAATAGTGTCGTCGTTGCAGTCTTCACCATTACGTCCTTTCAGGGGCGGGATGGAAATTGAGTCTTTTAATTTGTTGTTTTTTACAAAATTGTAGAAAGCGCAGGTGGAATTGGGGGCATAAATTTTTGTATCGGCTTTTGAAGTTGGCAACGTGACCAGATTTGTTTTTCTGCCGAGCTGATCTCTTTTTTATTTATTTTATATTTATCTTTTATAGTGCCTTGAGGATGAAAAAAATCACTATCTTCCAAATACCATTTAATAATTTCAAACAAAATCATTGGCCTATTATATATGGAGAATATGCTTGGGTCATTTTCTAGGTGTGGCCTATTGGAAAATGTTCAGACTTAAATTTCCTCTGTCTTACATTTCTACATTTCTTTTGGTCATAAGCTGCTTCTTCGTGTTCAGGTCTGGTTTCAGAATGATAATGTAGCATTTGGGGATGAAGATGCAGCCCAGCAGACCAGCACTGGAGGCCAGAATGGAAAAGACCTGCACAGCCACCATGTATTTCCCTTTGGTGCTCAGGTAGGTGGGCACAAAACTCACCCAGACACTGCAGAAGACCAGCATGCTAAAGGTGATCAGCTTGGCTTCATTGAAGGACCTAGACAGATTCCTGGCCAGGAAAGCTACCGTGAAGCAGATGGCAGCCAAGATACCCATGGAACTAAGACTGACATAGAACATGATGACAGACCCTTCGTTGCATTGCAGGATGATCTCTCCAGGCTGGGAATGAAGGTCAGAGTCAGGAAATGGGGGAGAAACTCCCAGCCAAATGAAGCAGATGATAATTTGAACAGCAGAACAAGAAAGGATGATGGAGTTGGCCAAGCTTTTCCCTAACCATCTCTTCATTTGGTTTCCTGGTTTTGTGGCCAGAAAGGCCAGCACCACTGTGATCGTTTTGGCCAGGAGAGAAGAAATTGCAACTGAGAAGAT
>BLBF01005425.1:0-27433 GCA_015471245.1 Laticauda colubrina
TCTGTTCTTGTGTTGGAGGCTTTTAGTGCAGCTTGGCTCCGTGTGAAGGGACGGCTGCTCTTCATTAGCAAGCTGCTATTCATCAGCAAGCTGGGTTTCACCTGGGTGCCTGGTGGGGGGGTTGGGTTGGAGCTATCAGAGGGAGTCTGTTTTTGCCCAGGTGTTTGCCTGGCTTGTGGCATGGAGATCTTTCTATTTGAAAAGCATTAATCTTTGTCAGAACTATCTCCAACTGTCTTTCTATGATAGTAGAGAAGAAGGCTACTTATAAGGCTATGGCATTATGGGAATATGAGAAGTTGAAAACTTGTGAAGAGCTTGTCCCCATGCGTGAAACTCCACAGTAATCAGATTTAAGTGAAGTTTCAAAGGGGGGAATGAAGCAGCTTGGAAAATCAAAAACAAGATATGCATTTACCAGAAATCCTCTGACCCCTTACCTTGCTTTTTATATAGATATTGTGAAAACCACGAAATTGCTGAATGAAGGAACTGGAAGTAAGCATGTTTCAGTGAATAAGAATGGGTCTGGAAAATAACAGAAATGTACTTCTCCTTTTTGGTATGGTTTAACATAAGAAACGGCCTGGGCTAGGCTGAGGTTATGAAATGTATAAAAGTTACGCCTCAGGAAGAGCCAGGGGTTCAGAATTTGCCATGCTAATACTCTGAACCTTTGTGCACTAATAAAACCTGTACTCTCCAACCTTTCGTGGTCTTGTGTCCTGATTTGGAAGCAAGATTTGCTGCAACAATGAAGTTGTGTCTGACTGTGGAATCCATTTCAGGTCACGCTGACTTCTTCAGTGACTCCATCCAGCCACCTCATTCTCTGCTGTCCACTTCTTCTTTTGCCCTCAATCATTCCTGGCATGAGTCTCCAGTGAGTCTCCAGTTGTGCTACAGAATGCCAAAAGGTTTGGCCAATCTAATCACTTAGACCAGGGGTTTCCAAACTTGACAGCTTCAAGACTTGTGGACTTCAACTCCCAGAATTCCTCCTCCAGTCATATTCGCTCCAGAATTCTGGATAATAATGTTCACAAAACCAAGAACTATGACAGATATTGTTTAATAAGAAACACTGCTAATATTTTAAAGGTGTGCATTTTTAAATATATCCCTGTACTTCACAGTTAGCTTCACAGCTTCACATTTGAAGGAATCTTCAAGTCAACCGAGCTCAGCCACCCATCTTTGCAGGAATCTCAGTCAAAGCTTCTCTGACTGATGGCTGCTCAGTCTTTGGATTAAGACTATCAGTGAAGGCGAGATTGAACTTCTCTGGTTCTCTGGCTCACTGCAAAAACTCGCCTTTTTTTTTAGAAGCATTTTTTCCCTCTTATTCAGTCAGTATCTCCTCTCTTGTAACTAAATTCATTTTTCTTTGTCTGACACTCAGGAATAACAGTAGATCTAAGCTTCTCTGTAATGTCTTTCAGTTATTTCATGGTTGCTTTATCCTCCTTTCTGCAGCTAATAGCAATAGTACTTAGATTTATATACCACTTCACAATGCTTTTACAGCCCTCTCTAAGTGGTTTACAGAGTCAACATCTTGTCCCCAACAATCTGGATCCTTGTTAGGGATAACATTGTTTACCCTAACTGGTTTAGGTGAAATAATAACTATGAATCATAGTTAGTGTATGTTAGAGTGTATACAGCTTTAACTGTGAAATAGCAATTAAAGGAGTAGTTAAGAAAACCATTTAAAAGTAGCAAGACTACGGCTTGCTCTCACTCTCTCTCTGGCTTTGATGATCCCTGATTACTGCTTGGAATCAAGACTGCATTGCTCGAACGGGAGAGAGAACAAAGGACTAATTTGTAAGTGAACTGACATAGGATATTCTACATGGACTTTGCTAACTGAATATCCCTGAATGGACTGACTAAATGATACATGACCATTGGACTGTTATTTTGACTATGCTATGAACTTATAATGGAATAAACTATATTCTTGATAGCACAAGCGTATCTGTTATTTTTACTGTATGTTAATAAACATACAAGCTTAGCTCACTCATTTATCTCTGTGCCTATCTGACTAACGCTGCACATTCTGTTTAGCTTGTCTCCCTAACCCTGGTTGGGGAACCCAGGCTTAACAATCCTCCTTTTACTGACCTCGGAAGGATGGAAGGGTGAGTCACCTTGAGTCACCCAAATTGCTGGCAACCGGTGAACAGCAGAAGTAGCCTGCATACCGCATTCTAGCTACTGCATCCTTATGGCTCCTAGATTGTATTAGTTGAAACAAGTGTTTCCAGAGTCCTGATTTTCTGCTACAATGGACTAAGATCGCTCCTCTCCTCTATGTCTTTCCTCAAGGTTAAAGGCAGCTCCTTTTGTCAGAGTTCCAGTGGTTTCCCTATTTAAATCATGAGCCTCAAGCCGAGCTTCAAAAAAAATCTCAAAATATTTATGAGGAACAACATGCCATCATTAACCTAAATGAAGCCAACTCTGGCATATATAATTCACAGTCACCTGTGACCCTGTTTCCCCCCCTCCCACCCACGGGTGTATAATAAGTCAGATTCTCCAATGAAGCACATTCATGGCCCACGTGTCATCAATCATGTTCTCCAATGAAAGGCTTTCGCAGCCAGAACATCTGGTTGCCTAGCTCCAATCTTTTTAGAATAATGGTGGTGGTTTTTGTTTTTTTTTACTTTTGGTTTTATTGCCATACTGCTCATAGACATTACCCACCACTCCCTTGTATATGGCAACTTGAAAACAGGCATAGGTTATGCCCAGTTCAGTAGAATCGGTTGCTCTAAAGAGCAGCAAACATAGAACCAGTCCTCTGTCTGCTGCTCTTTTTACCAACCCACCCACCTGGACTCTTACCTGAGCTTTATTTCCTGCTTTTTCAACCTCAGCTACCTCCAAGGCACAGGTGAGGTTTAAAAAGTAGGAAAAATGTGCTTGTTTACAGGCTGCTTCTCTTCATACTTTCTCAGCTGTCTAGGCAGCGAGTTTATATTACAGCACGCTGAAGATGCACGCACACAATAAAGCAACTCATAAATCACCGAACTGATTGTTAACCCTTTTGGATCCCATCACTCCACAGAACCAGGAGTAAAAAAATTTAAATCCCACCACTGGATTTGACACCTAGATATCTTCCTTGGCTATGTAAAGCCCCTGTGACACAGCATCAATGGATAGAAAGAGGATGTAAAATGGAGAGAAACACTTGTCAACCATTGGTTAATGCGATGCATCCGTTCTGTACTCACTGCGTCCGTTTTTCATACTCTCTATCCGTCAAGCATCCATCTACTGACTTTCATCTGCTCAAAAAGTTTTGAGCTGCACAAAACTTTTTGAGTGGAAAAAGTATCCAACATGTCCATTCTACATCCGATACGCATACGGGGAACATCCGTTATGCGTCCGCTAAATCCGCTAGGCATCCGCTGCGCAACCGCGCAACTCGCATCCGCTCCAGCAGAAAATGGACACAGGGAGGAAGCGAAACAGATGCGAAACGGACATGCAGCGTTAATAGCACGGATGTAGGAAGGATGAAAGCGGATGCAGCTTGCATACAAAGCATTAAAACGGAAAAAACGTTCGTATAGGGGATGTATCTCGGATATTTAGGATGTCTGAAGGATGCCTAGAGGACGCAGAAGGACACCTAGCGGAAAACCTATATTTCCTATAAAAAGGGGGAGAAATCACCTGGATCTCACTTTCAGTCCAGCAGCCTTGCGGTGCAGATCTCTTCAGCCTTCATCTGGCTCTTGTTCTTCCACAGCACCCAGTCATCTCCACCATGGATTGTCACACACTCCTTTTGGGAGCCACCATCATTCTACAACAGTGCGAAGCCCTCTACAGGCTCTTTCTCCTGCTCTACAGGAGGAAAAGGAGGTGTCCAAGAAGTTTCTGGGTCCAAAGATGGATCGCGAGAAGAGCCGAGTACGGACTGTATAACAAGCTGATGGTGGAGCTGAGGAACGAAGACTCTTGTGCATTCCAGAACTTCATGAGGATGCCTCCAGCCATGTTTGATGAAGTTGTGGAGCAGCTGACACCCAGGTTGACCAAGGCAAACACCAACTTCTGGCCCAGCCTGGACCCTGAGCTGAAGGTGGCACTAGCTCTGTGCCACCTGGCCTCCGGGACCACCTACAGGAGCATGCAGTACGCCTGGAGGGTGCCACACAACACCATCAGCATTGTGGTCAGAGAAGTGGTGCAGGCCATCATCGAAGAATACGTGGAGGAGTTCCTCCAGTGCCCCCCCACTGAAGAAGGATGGAAGAAAGTTGCAGAGCAGTGGTATCAGAAGTGGAACTTCCCCCACACCTTTGGAGCCATAGATGGGAAGCACGTGGCCTGCAAAGCTCCAGCCAAATCGGGGTCCACTTATTTCAACTCCAAGGGCTTCTTCAGCATCATCCTCTTCACCATGGTCGATGCTGACTACAAATTCAGGTACATCGATGCTTCAGGCAACGGGTCAGCTTCAAATGGCCAGGTATACAACACCAGTCACCTCAAGTAGGTGCTGGAACGCAACCTCATCATGGGCTTCCCAGGTCCAGATCTCCTGCCCAACGACACACAAGATGTGCCCTACTTCATCATGGGGGATGACGCCTTATCCCTCAGAACCTACCTCATGAAGCCCTACACTTCCAGATACCTCACCCATGAAGAGAGGATCTTCAACTACAGGCTGTCCAGGGCAAGGTGGGTGGTGGAGAATGCCCTTGGCATCCTGGCCAACAGGTTTCAGGTACTTCTCACCACCATGCAGCATCGCCCAGAAACCGTGAGGAACATCGTGGAAGCTTACTGCATCCTGCACAATCTCATGCGCACCCGCTACCCAGTCTTGCCGAACAGGCTCGTGGACCACCAACAAGGCAATGGGGACATGGAGCCTGGTGAATGGAGGCAAGGGCGAAACCTGATAGACACTGTGGATGTGCAAGGCTGCAACAGAGCTTCACGTGAAGGGAAGAATCAGCGCAACCTCCTGAAAGACTGGTGCAACTCCCCAGCTGGAACATTGGAATGGCAAGACAGGATGGTAGATGCTTAATGGATGCTTCCTTGAGCCTGTCTCATCACACTGATGAGATTGTGCCATGTATGTTGAGTGGCCCTACAATGAACAGGGCATTTAATAAAGAGTTGTATTTATGTTGAAATGTGTTGATGAATGATTACATTGTTATTGATAATAAAGGGCCATAGGTGTGGCACCTGGGAGGGTGAACCACACAGTCCCACTATGCTTGCAATGGAAGTTCATCTATCCCACAGCTATTACCCATCCCAAAGGTATCCCTGCCCATCCCACTTCTATCCTAACCCATCCCACAGCTATTACCCATTCCACAGGTATCCCTGCCCGTCCCACTGCTATCCTTACCCATCCCACAAGCATGCAAAGGCTTAAACCATTTCTAAAAGTTTCCACCAAGACTTTATTTACTAAAAGAACTGAACCAAGTGTGTGAAGCAAAGATAAACTTTTTTAATAACAAACTGTAAAAGCAAAATGACCCAAATAAAGTGTCCCAAGCAAAGATAAAGTCAACAGGTAGCAACCCAGTCTCTGGCACTCTTCTCGGTCACTCTCAGGTGTGCCCTTAGACTCAGGGGTGAAGGGTCCAGGTGCTGTGGAAGTGGCTGCTGCTGGAGTGCTGGTCTGAGGCGGCATTGGGGTGCCTGGCCACAAGAGGACAATAGGGGATGGTGTGTGGAGGAAGCTCTCAGAGAGCTGGCTCAGTCCTGTGATGTTGAGAGCCCCATCCTCCATGACATGGGGTGTCAGTCCCAAGACCAATGACAGATGTTCTGAGGCCGGGTTTGGCTGTGGAGTGGAGGAAGGAGGAGTGTAGTGGGACTGTCTGGTCTGCAGCTGAGCGAGGTGAGGTATGGGTGGCATCTGTGGTGTGGGTGGCATCTGTGGCATTGGTGGCATATGTGGCGTGGGTGGCATCTGTGGCATCAGTGGCATCTGAGGCGTCGGTGGCATCGGTGGCATCGGTGGCGTTCGATGAACCTGTGCCTGGACTGGGAAGGGCTGCCTGTGCTACTGGAGCTTCTGGTATCCATAGCCTTGGTAGGTGAGGGCCTGTGGAAAGACTTGAAAGGTCTGTGACATCACCTGGGGTGGAGGAGCAGACCTGGACTGGTTCAGCTGGGCCTGGAGGGTTGTGCAGAAGACCTGTGATCCTCTCCTTTATCACCTAGTACTGTGATTCGGACATGTCCATGAGGGTCTGGTTGACGTAGGTGCGGATGGGCTTGCGGTTTGAAGATGGTATGCTGGTGTGTACCAGCTGAGAGAGGAGATCTACGCTCCTTTTGATGGTGTCCCTGATCTCCAGCAGGGCAGTGTGGCTCTGCCCCTCCGGTCTGCCTCTCTGCCTGCTTTCTGTGGAGGTGGAGCTGGGGGTGGGGGTGGGTTGGTCTCTGGTGGAAATGCTCTCTCCTTGCTTCCCCTGTATCAGGGGGTCCTCAGCACGCTCCAACATGGGGAGTGCAGCTGTCGGTAGGGTCTCCGTCGTGGGACGCTCCACAGATACCTGCCTGGACACAGGAGCTGAAGAGGACTGGCTCTCTGTGGGATGCCTGAGAGACAGGATAGACAGACAGCTCCTCAATGGTGGATCTCACCCTCCAAGAAGCTGCACTTGGCCATCACGTAGGTCTCCTGGTAGGTGAACTTGATGGCAGCCTGGCCAGACTTCTTCAGGTGTAGCTTCCCGTACCAGGTGTGCATGTGTTTCCACCAGCCGAGGAGGACCACTGAAGTGTAACCCAGGCTCTCCGCCTACTCTCTCCAAGCCGCCTGCTTTTTCTTGGTGTCTCGATAGAGCCTGTGTCCCTTCCGCCATAGGTACTCATTCTCCCTCAGCCATTCGAGCACCTCATCCTCAAGTTCCTCTTCAATGGAGTATTGCCTCCTCTCCCTATCTGGCGTGTGCTTCTTCCTCCCTCTGGCAGGGCCTTCTGGGCCCTCATCAGAGGGGCTTCAAGGTTCTAGGGGCTGCTCCACCACACCACCACCACCAGCAGCAGCAACAACAACAGCAGCAGCAAAAGCAGCACCAGCAGGACCAACAGCACCAGGAGCACCAGCAGGACCAGCAGGACCAGCAGCACTAGCAGGACCAGCAGGACCAGGATCATCATCAGCAGAGTAAGCACCAGCGGGACCAGCGGGAGAAGCAGGACCAGCAGGACCAGCAGAGTAAGCACCAGCAGAAGCACCAGCACCAGGAGCAGCGCCAGCAGAGTAAGCACCAGCAGAAGCACTAGCACCAGGAGCAGCGCCAGCAGAGTAAGCACTAGCAGATGATGGTGATGACGCCTTCTCCCTCAGAACCTACCTCATGAAGCCCTACAGTTCCTGATACCTCACCCGTGAAGAGAGGATCTTCAACTACAGGCTGTCCAGGGCAAGGCGGGTGGTGGAGAATGCCTTTGGCATCCTGGCCAACAGGTTCCAGGTACTTCTCACCACCATGCAGCATCGCTCACAGACCGTGAAGAGGATAGTGGAAGCTTGCTGCATCCTGCACAATTTCATGCGCACCCGCTACCCAGTCTTGCAGAACAGGCTCGTGGACCGTCAACAAGGCAATGGGGACATGGAGCCTGGTGAATCGAGGCATGGACGAAACCTGATAGACACTGTGGATGTGCAAGGCCCCAACAGAGCCTCACGTAAAGGGAAGAAGCCGCGCAACCTGCTGAAACACTGGTGCAACTCCCCAGCTGGAGCAGTGGAGTGGCAAGACAGGATGATAGATGATTAATGGATGCTTCCTTCAGCCTGTCTTATCACACTGATGAGATTGGGCCATGTATGTTGGGTGGGCCTACAATGAACAGGGCATTTAATAAAGAGTTGTGTTTATGTTGATATGTGTGGATGAATGATTACATTGTTATTGATAATAAAGGGCCATAGGTGTGGCACCTGGGAGGGTGGACCATACAGTCCCACTATGCTTGCACTGGAGGTTTATCTATCCCACAGCTATTACCCATCCCAAAGGTATCCCTGCCCATCCCACAGCTATTACCCATCCCAAAGAGCTTTGTTTATTTTAAAATGTGTTGATCAATGAACAAATTGTTATTGATAATAAAGGTCCATATGTGTGGCAACTGGGATGGGGGACCATACAGTACCACTATGCTTGCCCTGGAAATTATATATCTTTACCATTGTCTTATTCTTTTAACATCTATTCATACCTATCCTCAATACATATATTACACTTATTATTATACATCTTTGATCCTTCTGTCTCTCCTATTATATCTTCTCACTTTTTTGAGAATTCTTATTTAATCATCTTTTCCAGGGTCGGGATTCAAATTTCTTAAAAACCGGCTCTGTGGGAGTCACTTAATTTGTGGTGTGGCTTGATGGTCATGTGACTGGGAGGGAGTGGCTTTCTGGATAGTCGTGGCTGGGAGGTCATGTGATTGAGGTGGGTGTGGCTATGTGGTCATGTGTCTGGGGTTGGCATGGCCAGGTGGCCATGTGACTGGCAATCCAAATTTTAGTGGTCCTCACTTAATGTCCAGGTCTTGCTTAGTGGCCAGTTGCTTAGCAAGTGTTTTTCTGGCAGTTTCCAAGGCCTGAGGAATCCTGGGAAGGGCAGGGCAGGTGGCCATGTGTCTGGCAGCTCAAATTTAAGTGATCCTCACTTTATGACCAGGCCCTTAGTTCATGGCCAGTTGCTCAGCAAGTGTTTTTTGCCAGTTTCCAAGGCCTGGGGAGGCCCAGGCAAGGCCCAGGCATTTGGCTGGCAACCCAAATTTAACTGGAGATGCCTACATCTGAAGGCACCCCTATGAGTTACAATACTCTGTAATTCAGTGGCTAAATCATCAACAGAGATATGGTGATATGCTTGGGATATGTCAAGTTTCAAGAAAATGGTTCCTGGCTCGAAGGAATGAAGTAGGTGCTGGATAACTGGGACTGGGTGTGCACTGATATGCAAAAATTTATTTGTTGAACATTTATAGCCTGCGCAAATTCTCAAACTGCCATCTTTTTGGGGGGAGTGTCACTATGGGTGTTTTCCATTCTACAAAGTCCACAGGTTCCCCCTGGTTAATTAGTTTATCCAGTTCCTTGTCCAGCTTAGGGTGGATTGCAAAAGGCAGTCTTCAAGGCTTTAGATGGATTGGAACTGCTCGAGGGTCCAAATTGAAGGATATTGGGGTTCCCACGTAACATCCTAGGCCTTCGCTGAATACATCAGCATAGTCATTAAACAGTGCATCCACTTCTAAATTGTTGACAGAGTAGATTCCTCCTATATGAAGGCCAAGAGCAGGAAACCAATCTAACCCCAGCAGGGCTGGGAGGAAACCATCCACCACCACCAAAGGCAAGTGACCCTTAAAATGTTGAAAATGAATAAAAAACTTACCTTTTCCGATGACTGGGATGGTTCTGCCTTGATAGTCACGCAGGGTTAGGTTGCAGTCCTAAAGCCTCTTCTTTGCCATTCACGGAAACAGTCACTTCAAGGTACTCCATGAAATGATGGAGAGTGCTGAGCTGGTGTCTACCTCCATCTTACAAGGTTTTCCTTCAAAAGAGAAAATAACACCAATTTTGTTAGAGCCTTTGTCTATTGGTTTAGCTTGGAAGCAGGTTAAATAGTCTTCAAGTTGTTTTTGGAAATGCTGTGTTGTTTGAAGTGGCTGAAGTTGAGTAAAAGTTTTTCCAGCCTGACAGATCCTGGCTAAATGCCCCTTTCTTTGGCATTTGGACAGATGGCATTCCTGAACTTGCAGGATGCCCTGAGGTGATTTCCTCCACAACTTAAACAGATGGGCTGAAGTTATGGAGGCTGATTGGGAACAAACCTTTTGAATGGATTTGGGTTGCTTTGTCAGAGCTTTACTCCAGAGAGGCTTCAACATGATGAATGGCTGAGCTATTCTGACTGACAAGGTTCTCTTGAATTTCTGCCGCTGAGAGGCTGACAGCTCAGCGGCTTGAGATTCCTCTATTGCTATTTTAAGAGTCAAATCCTCTTTAGCTAGGAGGTGCCTTTGTAACCTCAGATCTCTAACTCCACAGACAAGTTGGTCTAATAGCATATCCTTGAGATAATCTCTAAACCCACAGTATAAGGCAGCTGTTCGTAAAGCTGCCATATACCTGCTAATAGTCTCTCATTCAGCCTGGGTTTGTCTCTAAAGGCGTGGCACCTGGCAATATGAGAGAGCTTAGGGGAACAATGGTTACACAGGATTTTCTGCAATTCCTTCCATGAAATAATTTTTATTGATTGTGGTGCCAGCAATGCGGTAGCAGTGTCAAACACTGTGGCTCCGCAAAAGCTTAAAAGATACATTTTTTTCTTGTGGCTGGAGATGTCAGCAAGATCAATATCATCTCGGAAGCAGTCAAAATGATTTATGTAAGACTCCCAAGTCTCTGCTGTTGGTCTGAAAGGCAGGAACACAGGGGTTGAAGTCATCTTATCTTTGGAGGTGCCGGGTTCTTCTTAGGTAAATTGAAATTCGTGCTCGTGAATAGTGACAACCAGCTCTTAAAGTGACATTCAGCTTGGAAATGACTTCAGCTCTTTTTGAAGTAATTTTCACTCAGCAATCTTGCTCAGTTGCCTCTAGACATACCCCATCTTTGACACCGGTGTAGTACAGGCAGTGGATTGACAGAGGCAACAGAGAGCAAACTTCGGCTGTAGTTTTTTTTTAACCATAAAGGGTTTCCGCAACTGCTGCGCTAACAAGACAGCCAGCTGGTGGGCAACAGCTGATGTCATTTAACAGCTCCCTTTTTTACTCGGCTGTCAAACAACATCAGCCAATAGGAACAGTCCATGTTCCCACTGGAAGCACGGACCGGAGTGAGAACTTTGCTCAGTCTCTAGGAAAGCAATACCATAATTTATATAATAAACTAAAAAAAAAACCTTCAAAATATAAAAGATCTCCAGAATCTTACATGAATATAGAAAGCAACACAGTGAGCATCAAGAAAAAAATGTCTATATGGTCAATCACCCTATTTACCCAACAATACAGTCCACAGCCTGACACTTTCCCGGCTCTTTGTCAGGTGTGATCAAAAAAGGGATTTTCTGCAATAGATGGAAAGTGAAATTTAACTTCATCATGAGCAATTCAGCTTAATTTAAGATTAATAAATGAAGATCTAAGAAAACAGAAAATCAGAAACAATTCCGACTCGTAACCTTAGGCATTCTACTGTATAGTGCAATATTAATGCAATGTACAGGGGTTTTCAATTCAATGTATAGAATGTAAAGGATGTGTGTTTGTGTTTATTTTCATAGTCATAATGGACACTGAAGATGGTATTTAATTTCATTGTACGAGATGCAATGACAACAAAGCAAACTAAACTAAACTGATCACAATCACTGCAGAATACTGCCCCCAAAGGTTTACCTGTGGTGTTTGGTATCATGGTTTCTCCTGCTACCTGTCATGCCCCTGTTGGAGTCTGACTCGGAGGGAATGGTTGAACAGCTGATAGGGAGTGGGAGTGTGACTCTGGTGGTTGTGGAGGAAACTGGGGAAATGCACAGGCTGGATGGGCATTCAGAGGAAGACCCAGGCCCATTCCCTCTTCATCCTAGGACATGCAGGGAGGAGCGGAATGTCAACTCATAAAACAGTTTGTATAATGTTTTATAGTTGACAAGAGAAAGAAGGATGTAGTTTCAAAGAGCAAGCATCAGGGTAAATCGAAAGTACATTCATATTTTCTTACTGATGAGATGGCTGAAGCTTTTGTCATGAAAAAATCTAATTGGAGAGCATGATTGATGACTCTTGGATATGTACTTTTTTTCATTGGATGATACATCCAGACGGGGGGGGGGGTGGAAGTAGGATCCAGGGTGACAGTGAATTATGTATCTCAGAGTTGGCTATGCCCAGGTTAGTGCTGGACATAGAGTGTTACCTTCAAATAAATCCTCTTTAGTTTTGGGGAAAATAATAAAAAAGAAAAAAAAATGGGACTATGACATTATATGTGGTCTTCAGAGTGATCAACGGACTGTGCGTACACAATTTATACCCCCTCCCGCTCATGAAGGACATTCTATCCTATCTGGCCAAAGGGAAGATCTTTACCAAATTAGATCTCAGAGAAGCATACTATTGAGTCCACATCAGGGAGGGAGATGAATGGAAAACAGTGTTCAACTGTCCTCTGGAGAGCTTCCAATTCAAGGTTATGCTTTTCAGACTACAGGGCCTCCTGGAAAAGTTCATGCAGTTAATAAATGAGGTGGTACACAAACATCTTTGTAAGGGAGTTCTTGTCTACTTTGACCACATTATCATCTACACTGAGACAATGGATAATCACATACCCCACCAGGGATTATAAAACTTCTAGCAGCAAACCTGTATGTCAAGCTGTTAAAATGCGAATTTCATGATGTAGAGTTGAACTACCTGGGCTACCGAGTCTCCAATGAGGGCAGCCCCCTTGTACCCACAGACGGCTAAAAAGCTTCTTGGGGCTTGCAAACTTCTACTGACAATTCATCCCTTCCTTCACAAGGATTGCCCAAGCCATGATGGACCTCCTTAAGGTAGGGAGTCCAGGAATGAAACACCACCTGGGACAACCCCTACAGTGGGACCTAACCTGCCAAAAATAATTTGAAACACTGAAGGAACTGTTTATAAAAGAACCAGTACTGAAGCATCCTGATCCCAATAACCCCTTCGTCATTCAGCAGACACCAGTGACATGGCAGTGGGAGCAGTGTTACTCCAAAGAAACAACCAAGAAAGTCTACAGCCCTGTGCCTACATTTCCCGCAAGCTCACAGACAAGAGAAATGATGGACTGCATGGGAAAAAGAGGCTTTTGCAGTGAGATGGGCACTGCAAATCTGGTGATACCTGCTGGAAGGGGGACAGAGACCATTTGAAGTCTGGACCAACTCTAAAAACCTGGAAGCCCTTAGGACCCATAAAAACTATCACCCAAAAAAATCTGATGGGCTCATTACTTCAACCAATTCGACCATGCTAAAACACATGGAGAAAGAACTTTCTGGCTGATGCCCTCTCCCACATGCCCCAGTACAAACATGAAAGGGAGGAGGTCATAAACACCATCATCCCCCCTGCCCAAGGAGCTGCCCAAGTAACCATCAGACGACAACACTGTGATCGGCAAGACCAACCCACAGACGACCTAACAACAAAACTCAAAACCAAACTGCTAGCAGACCCCTGGTTCTGGGACAATCAACACACCTTGACAAGAAGAGATAATCTGGTATGGAAGGGGACAAAACTCTGTCCTGGAATCCCTACACATCCTAGTTCTTCAGAGAAGCCACTACACCAAAATGGCAGGCCATTTTGGGTTCTTAAAGACTTTACACTTGGCTCAAAGGCAGTTCTGCTGTCCTGGCATAAAGAAAGACAAAGACAATTATGTGAAAATTTGCACTATCTGCAAATGAAAAAATGAACAGGAAAACCACATGGACTGCTGCAAATAGTCGTGGAGCTGACAAGGCCATGGGAGGAGATTGCAGTGGATTTCATAGTGGAGTTGCTGAAAAGTGGGGGAAACATGGTGATCTGGACTATAATAGACTTATTTTCCAAACAGGCACATTTCACAGCTTGCAAAGGACTACCCTCAGCCCGCCAGTAAGCCAAGCTATCCCTGAAGCACATTAACTGCCTGCATGGAGTACAACAGAGAATTATCTCAGGCAGAGGGGTCCAATTCAGAGGCAAATTTTGGAGGAAGTTCCTGTGGTCTATTGGGTCGTCCCAGGGTCTTAGCTCATCCTTTCATCCAAGCACCAATTGTGGGGACAGACAAATTGAATGCCATGGTAGAGCAATATCTGAGAGACTATGTGAACTATCAGCAGTCCAGTTGGGCAGACCTCCTGCCTTTCACAGAGGTTGCGTACAATAATGCTAATTCCCTTCAAGGAGATAAGTGGCATGGACTTCATCCCAATGCCTGAGTATCCCAAGAACCCCCCCTCCTCAGTCAGCCTTACCAATTTGATGTCAACACTGAAAGCAACATGGGAGAATGTCAAATAAGCACTGGCAAAAATGACACAAATCTATGAGGGATATCCACAAAATAGATTACGTTTTTGTCTGTAGCAAGAAGGGCGGAGCTAGAGCGGCCCTCTTTGGTCTGTGCATCCACCGCTTAGTCTGCATCTAGACATGCTAGTGGGAGGTTCGTATCGTTGCCCGTTATTTCATAGCAAACATTTGAAATGTGTGCTGCAATTGAAAATCCCACGAGTTGTGAGGTGCGATCAGTGATCAGGGTTTTTTTGGCAAAAAATCATAAACCGATTGAAATTTTTCAGCAACTATGTGAAGTGTATGGGGACTACATCATGAGTGAAGGTGGAGTGTGCCAGTGGTGCATTAAGTTTAAAAATGGACGAACTAACATCCATGATGAACAGTGGAGTGGACATCCGAGCATTGTGACTGTTGAACTGGTCATGAAAGTCAATGACAAGATTCATGAAAACCACTGTTTCACAGTAACGGAACTTTCGCTTAGTTTTCCACAAATTTCACATAGTTTGTTGCATGACATTGTTACACAAAAGCTAGACTACCACAAATTTTGTGCAAGATGAGTGCCAAAAATCCTGACAGAAAACCACAAGAGTCAGCGTATGGCCACATCATTGACATTTCTGTACTCTTACGACAAAGATGGAGATTCATTTCTTGATCGAATCGTAACTGGAGATGAGACTTGGGTCAAACATGCAAACAGCAAAACCAAATTGTAGTCTATGGAGTGGGGGCACACAAATTCCCCCCAAAAATCAAGAAAATGTTTGCAAACGTTCTCTGCAAGGAAGATTATGGCGACTGTTTTTTGGGATAGGCAAGGTGTGCTTCTTATTGATTTTCTGGAACATGGTGCAACAATAAACTCTGTGAGGTATTGTGAAATGTTGCAAAAACTAAGAAAAGCAGTTCAGAACAAGCGTAGAGGAAAGTTAAGCTCAAAAATTTTATTTTTGCATGACAATGCCCGACCACACACAGCAAATCGCACTCGAGAAGTCCTGAATGCTTTCAAGTGGGAGATTTTTCCTCATCTGCCCTACAGCCCTGATCTTGCACCAAGCGACTACCACTTGATTCCGAGGATGAATACCTGGCTTGGAACACAGCGCTTTGACGACGACGCAGAAATGCGAGCGGGCGTGACTGACTGGCTCAAATCTCAGGTGGCTGAATTTTATGACAATGGAATTACAAAGCTTGTTCACTGCTATGATAAGTGCCTTAATTTGTTTGGTGAATATGTTGAAAAGTACTATTTAAGTGTCACTTTCAAGTGTATATATATATAAAAAATTTTTATTGCATATAATAAAATTTTTTGTTGTTTTTTCTATCGCAAAACATAATCTATTTTGAGGATAGCCCTCATATAAAGGACAGGCAGACAAACACCGAGCCCCACAATGACCATTCCAGTTGGGAAGAAGGTCTATCTCTCCACTAAATATCTCAGGTTAAGACTCCCTAGCAAGAAATTGAGGCCAAAGTTCATGGGACCATTCCCCATAGTAAAGATCATCAACCCAGTCATGGTGCAATTGAGGTTGCTCCGATTGTTGGGGAAAATACACCTAGTATTCCATAGTAGCCTATTAAAACCCATGATCAGATCAATGCTGAGGCCCCTACCTTATGAACCCCCAAGTCCAATGGTCATAGGAACCAAAACCCATTATGAGGTGCAGTGAATCCTCAATTTGAGGTGGCACAGGAGACAACTCCAATATTTAATCAAGTGGAAAGGCTATCCTTTATCAGAGGCATCATGGGTACAGAGCAGGAATGTCCAAGTCTTGTGGAAAGGTTCCCTGTGGAAAATCAAACCAAGGCTGGGGTGGTGGTGTTTCATGAACAATAGCTTCCATATCTGCAATCAAATTGATTTTGTATGTGTTGTGCAGGTTACCTTCAAGAAGTGAGGGGAACCAAATGTCAACTCATAAAACATTTTGTATACACATTTTATAGTTGACAACAGAAAGAAGGGGGAGAGTTTCAAAGAGCAAGCAAAGGGTAAAAGTACATTCCATTCATATTTTCTTACTGATTAGATGGCTGAAGTGTCAGGTTTCTAAAGCCCATGTCCCACTGCACCAACGTATGTAAAGAGGATGTAAAATGGACAAAAAAGCTTGCCATCCGTTGGAAAACGCGATGCATCCGTTGTGTACTCATTGCATACGTGTTTCATACGCCCTATCCGTCGAGCATCTGTCCACTGAGATTTCATCCATGCAAGAAGTTTTGAGCTGCACAAAACTTTTTGAACGGATGAACTTTCCGCCGCGTACAATGTACATCCACGGCATATATGGGCAACAAACGTTCTATGTCCATTATCATCCGTTAAATGTCCACTGTATCCTCTCGGCATCCTCTGGCCATCCTCGCAACTCACATCCACTCCAGCTGAAAACGGAAAGAGGGAGGAAACGAAAGGTACACGGAACATCCACACAGCGTTAGTAGCACGGAAGTAGAAAGGATGTAAGCGGATGTATCTCATATATAAAGCATTAAAACAGACAAAACGTTTGTATCTGGGATGTATCTCAGATATTTAGGATGTCTGGAGTATGCCTAGAGTATGTGGAAGGACACCTAGTGGACAACCGATATTTTCTTTAAAAAGGGGTAGGAAATCACCTGGATCTCAGTATGAGTCCAGCAGCCATGGTGTACAGACCTCTTCACCCTTGGTCTTGCTCTTCTACATCATCCATTGTTCTCCACCATGGATCATAACACAGTCCTTATGGTAGCTGCGATCATTCAACACCAGAACCAAGCCCTGTTCAGACTGTTTCACCTATTCTATACAAGAAGAAGGAGACGTTCAAGAGCTGTGTGAGTCTCAGGATGGACCGGGAGAAGAATGGAGTTTGGACTGTATGACAAGCTGATGGTAGAGCTGAGGAATGAAGACACTCATGCATTCCAGCACTTCATGAAGATGCCACCAGCGATGTTTGACGAAGTTGTAGAGCGTCTGAGAACCAGGTTGACCAAGGCAAACACCAACTTACATCCCATCCTGGACCCTGGGCTGAAGGTGGCACTGACTCTGTGCCACCTGGCCTCTGGGACCACGTACAGAAACATGCAGTATGTCTGGAGGGTGCCACACAACACCATCAGCATTGTGGTCAGAGAAGTGGTGCAGCCCATCATCGAAGAATACGTGGAGGAGCTCATCCAGTGCCCCACCACTGAAGAAGGCTGGAGGAAAGTTGCAGAGCAGTGGTATCCAAGGTGGAACTTTCCCCACACTGTTGGAGCCATAGAAGAGAAGCAGGTGGCCAGCAAAGCTCCAGCCAAGTTGGGGTCCAATTATTACAACAAGGGCTTCTTCAGTATCATCCTCTTTCTCATGGTTGATGCTGACTACAAGTTCATGTACATCGATGCTTCAGGCAACGGGTCAGTACAACAGGGGATGGTGTGTTCAGGAAGCTCTCAGAGAGCTGACTCAGTCCCATGAGGTTGAGAGGCCCTTCATCAAGTACCTGGGATGTCAGGCACAAGACTGATGACAGATTGTCTGTTGACGGGCTTGGCTGTGGGGTGGAGGAAGGAGGAGTGTAGTGGGGCTGTCTGGTCTGCAGCTGGGCAAGGTGTGGCGTCTGTGGCATGCGATGAACCTGGGCCTGGACTGGGAAGGGCTGTTTCTGCTGTGGGAAGTCCTGGTAGTCGTAGCCTTGGTAGGTGAGGGGATGTTGAAAGCCGTGGAAAGGCGGTGACATTTCCAGCATTGGAGGAGCAGTCCTGGACTGGGTAGGAGCAGGTTCATCTGGGTCTTGAGGGTTGTGCAAAAGTGCTGTGATCTTTTGCTTCATCACCTGGTATTGGGCCTCAGGCAGGTCTATGAGGGTCTGGCTCACGTAGGTGATGAAGGGCTTCCGGTCCGAGGATGGTGTGTCGCTGTGGACCAGCTGAGAGAGAAGTTCTGTGCTGGTCTTCATTGTGTCCCTGATCTCCAACATGAAAGTGTGGCTCTGGCCCTCCAGTCTGCCTCTCTGCCTGCATCCTGTGGAGCTGGGGGTGGGGGTGGGGGTGGGTTGGTCTCTGGTGGCTTCCGCTTCTTGTTCCATTTGTGACAGGGGATCCTCCAAGTCCTCCAACATGGGGAGTGCATCTGTCAGGGGGGTCTCTGCCGTGGGGCCCTCCGAAGACACCTGCCTGGACAGGGCAGCTGTCTCCTGGCTGGAAGAGGACTGGCTGTCTGTGGGCTGTCTGAGGGAGAGGGGTGTCAGAGGGGCTGCTCCTCGGTGGCGGACCTCACCTTCCAGGAAGCTGCACTTGGCCATGATGTACATCTCCTGGTCAGTCAGCTTGACAGCGGCCTGCCCAGATTTTTTGAGGTGTAGCTTGCCATACCAGGTGTGCATGTGCTTCCACTATCCCAGGAGTACATCTGTAGTGGACCCCAGGCTCTCTGCCTGGTCTCTCCAAGCTGCCTGCTTCTTCTTGGTGTCGTGATACAGTCTGTGGCCCTTTCTCTACAGGTACTCGTTCTCCCTCAGCCATTCCAGCACCTCCTCCTCATGCTCCTTGGAAACGGTGTACTCTCCCTTCTCCTTGCCTTGCCTCTTCCTCCCTCTGGCAGGGGCTTGAGCAGAAGGGCCTTCAGGGGCTTCACCAGCAGGGCTTTGAGGGCCTTGGGGCTAGTCCACCACAGCAGCAGCAGCAGTAGCAGCAGTAGCAGCAGCACCAGCAGCACCACCACCACCACCAGCAGCAGCAGCAGAAGCACCAGCAGCACCAGCAGCAGGAGAAGCACCACCAGCACCAGCAGCAGGAGAAGCACCAGCACCACCAGCACCAGCAGCAGGAGAAGCAGCACCAGCAGCAGCAGGATCACCAGCAGCTTCAGAGTCAGTGCCAGGGGGTGGGATGGTGGTTCTGTCCTTCTTGCCAGGGCTGGCAGGAGTAGGCACAGGCTTTCTCTTCTTCCCTGACTGATGAACCATGGTGTTATTTGAAGATGTCTGTGGCAGCACGTTTTTCCTCTGAATGCTGACTGCATGTGAGCTGCATCCTTTTATATCCGCGGAGCTGATGCAATTCCTACTCCCTGCATGCGCAGTGAACACTTTGCATCCGATATACTTCCACTCAGTTTGCTTCCTATAGGCGTCCGTGATGCATCTGTGTCATCCGCAATGCATCCGCCCCTTCTGCTATGCGTCCACTTCACAATTCTCCCCTGGAAGCCCTTCGGATGTGTCATCCACTTCTATCCGCTTCCATCTGCTAGGCTTCCTACGAACATCCATTAAACATCCCCACGACGTACTACCCCCATCCGTTCCTTTCCATTCTTTTCTATTCTGTTTATGCAAATTTGGGCCACTTTTTGGAACAGATAACAATGGATGGAGCCACCCCCGAAATTTTGCTCGTCCGCTGTGTCCTTTTTGCATACGTTTTGCAACCATCGGCCAGTGGGACCTAACCTTAAGTAATGAAATCCATGTTAAAAGAAAAATTAAGTCCATCTTCAAAAAAATTTCTTTTATGTAGAAAAGCATCAAATTGGCAAAGTCCATGGTAATTTCAGATCTGACCCAACCAGGAATTACCCCACAATATTAGAAGTCAAAAACATCCCCCAAAAGTCACATTCTCCATAGAAGTCATTCAACAATGCTTGATGTCATAAATCTCCACCTCCAAGGGCCTAAGGCCAGACAGCTCATTTCCCACAGGAAAGAAAATCACCTAGTCATAATACTCTCTTTATCTCCACTCCTCCCCCCCCTTAGGAATGTATCAAGCCCAAAACCCTTCCCCCCAATTACTGCCACAGAGAAAATAAGAAAAAGTATGTACACTAAGACAATCTAAAATGGCTACACTTATGTCAAATTCGGGCGTGACAGGCTGTCTTCCCTCATTGGAAAAGAAACCCCTGCAATGACATAAAATACAGAAAGATTGAAATTAGGTTAAACACAATCATACAATGCACATTTTAACCTCCTCTGCCACCCACAGAATTTGGTTTTGGTTTGTGTGGATATTTTTCATGGAATCTCCCCACCAATCCATCAGCATTTACTTTCCAGCTGTTAACCAAAGTTGCTTGTGAAATTGGATTGCCTTTCCAATAAATTAAATATTGTAACTTCCCCCTGAAAATCCTAGAATCTAAAATGATCATAGACTGCAATGGACAAATGCTTCAGGGGTGCCTGTTCTGCTGGCCTCAAGGAAGAACTAACAACTGGCTTTAATAAACTACTGTGAAACACTGGATGTACCTTCCCCAACAACCTAGGGAGGTTCACAGTTACTGGGTTTATTACTTTAATTATCTGAAAAGGCCCTATACATTTTGGAGTTAATTTTCTAGAAGGTAAATGTAACTTTAAATATTTAGTTGACAAATAAACTTTATCCCCCACTTTAAATCATGGTTGCTGGGAATGATGTTTGTCAGCTTGTAATTTTTGAGTTTGTGCTGCCTTATTCAAAGACTTTTTTGTGTTTTCCCAAGAATCTTCCTGTACTGTCTGAGGGTTATGTCCATTTTTATGGCCATCCTGTACCAGTGATAGATTCTGTCTTCAGGCAAAATGGCACAGGCAGATTTTTAACAACTCCCTCTCATCTTGGCTTTCTTGGAAATAGTGCACACGTAATCTTTGAGACCAATGCCTGAGATTAGTGGTCAGGCATCTGAACTCAAGCACTAAATTCTTGGCGGGTCTACCTTTCTGCCTGATGCTTTTTATTTCAGTTTCTGGTTCTTGTGCTCGCGAAGAACCCTCAAAATGTGAATGGAGCTCTCTTTAAAAGACACATTATTTAGTTCAGGGGCTCCTTCATCATTGAGCTGGTGAACCATTCAGATGCCTCTTCCTCCAAATTATCTCCAAGGAATTGGACTAGTTCTGCCTCATTGTGGAACTCATTTCCATGTCTCTCGTAAGACCATGCTCTTTTCATGAAAAATGTAAGTTTGCTCGCAGTCCCATTAAACATGGTTTTAAAAGGTGTTAGGGCATTTATCCATGGAGCTGGTTGTGGTGGAGGAGGTGGGGGGGAGGCGGGGCTGCAGCCTGAGCTGGCCTCCTTTGAGTTTCTTTCTGAGCACATCCTCTGCCTGGATAAAATGCCCATGGGGGAGGGGGATTTGGTTAGCTGGAGGTAAACAAGTGAAGGGAGGACTCATTCCTCAATGGATTCTTTGTGGACTCCCTCCCCTACTCACTCCTCTGTGTTCCACACTCAGAGGCAAATGATATATTGATGGAAGGTCTCCTGCAGTGGTAGATCACTGTCTTCTGTGAGAATATTCTCCCAACAGCTGATAATATTCTCCCAACAGCTGAAAGTTGATGGGCTGGAAGCTCTGGTTTCATGATCACTCCAGGGGGGGATTTGCCTCCTTTGTCGGCCCCTGCCCTCACATCCAATCACAAGCTTTCCCAGTTGGTTAGGTAGATGCTCAAAAGTTTGGCTGTGTACTGCCATTTGGTATTGCCATTCAGTGGGTTCACTGTGGTCTCCCCGCAATCCTATGGGTCCCGTTGCAACTCTCCACTCTAAGATCATGGCTTGAGACATCCTGGCTGTCATTAATGGCTGATCGATTGGTGGGTCTAGAAGAGTTGCTTGGCCAAGCAGGTCTCTTTCCATCCGCTGGATACTCGTGCTTCCAGACCACTCAGTCGGAGATTTCAGGTGGGCCCCCAGCTGGCAGACAATGTCCTTCATGACAGCTGTTACTCTGATGGTTTCCTGAGGAACTCTTTGAGAGGTTTGTTCCTTAGCCAACAACTTAACACAAGGCCACCCGCAGAGTTTGCCTTCACGTTCCGGTGCCCAAGGTTCCATCCTACTGCCATCTTCCCTGAGTCTTTATTGTTACCCAAAATGCCAGGTAAGCAGCCAGAGCTCAGGACCCTGAATAACAACCCCTCTCTGGGATTATGATTTATATGAGATCCAGAATAATGTCAGGTTTCCAAGAAATGAAATCCATGTTAAAAGAAAAATAACAAAGTCCGTCTTCAAAAAAATTTATTTTAATAAGGAAAACATCAAATTGGCAAAGTCCATGGTAATTCTGGATCTTACCCCACATTATTAGAAGTTAAAAATATCCCCCCAAAGTCACATTTTCCAAAAGAAGTAATTCAACAATGCTTGATGTCTTAAATCTCCACCTCCAGGGGCCCAAGCCCAGGCAGCTCATTTCCCACAGGAAGGAAGATCATCTCACCATTACACTCTCTTTATCTCCACTCCTCCCACCTTAGGAATGTGTCAAGCCCACAAATTTTCCCCCCATGACTACCACAGGGAAAATAAAAAAAATAATATATACTAAGACAAACTAAAATGGCTACACTTATGACAATTTTGATCTTGACAAAAATAAAAGATCCATCCCTTGCACCCATCAGTCCATCTCATGGCCCAATCAAATCTTTGTCCCAACTGGAAACATCCCCCTTGTCATTCCCCTCCAGATGCAAGGCAACATGTCTTTGACTCTCTGAGAAAGAATGTTGTTGTGTCTACTTTTCCACATCATGATGAAATCCCCCCTCCCAAATTCCCAGGCACTGAATGTGGCAGCCTCAAAATTTCCAAATAAAAAAATGGCTTCCAAGGGAGACAGAAAGGAGGCCTCACAGGTATTCCATAGGCAATACACTAATATGAATCCTTTTCACAAAGAAGTTTCTTAAACGATGCTTCCAACATGAAATGGGACAGGGGAGATATCTGTTTGACCAACATCAATTTTGACACATTTTTCTCCTTGCAATATTTTGATGTCTTTTGCCTTCTGTCCCAAGAAATACTGAGTACTGAACTGGTTATTTTCCTGCTCAGAGCCAATGAAACAAGGTCCTTCATATTCTGCAAGAATGCATTATTTGCAATGCAAATACAATGACCGAGGCAGGCAAGCTTAGCAAAAAGAGAGGGCATGTAGTGGTCACATGATCCTACACGGATGTCACTCATGGAAGATTCTCACAACATTTATAAATTACTTATTTATTGATACATAAAACTGCCTGTTAAATATTGCCTCAGATCCTGCCTCTTTGAGTTACGTTTGTTCAGGTATTCAAAGAATACTATTGTGGTGGAATGTAGCTTAGAGTCCCAGGAGGGGAGGATTGCTTTTCCCAATAGCGAAAAGATGCAGTAGAGTTCAAAAAGGCTGGTGGCAGGAAGAGGGCTAAGATGCCCTCCCAACCAGCAGTTCACATGGTATATTTACAGTTGTGCAAATAGTTGCTTTAATCCAGTGAGATTCTGCCCATAGGTGAATGACAATAAAGACATGACTTATAAGCAACATGTTCTTTGTTCTTGGGACCTGACAATTTCTGAGGGGGAACTTGTGGATGTAACCAAAAACTTTCACCCAAAGGAACAGTCACAGGGAAAACAGAGCATTGACTCAGCTACAGGGTGTCCAATGAAGCAACTTCCCCCTCCCCAAAGGCACTTTCCCAGGGAAACAAAACTCTCCTCTCAACCACAAAACAACCAGAAAGCCAAACAGTGCTGAGAGGCTGGGAGAAGATCCCAGGAGATAAGCCCAGATTCTGGGAACCAGTGGCAGCTCATGAACCCACAAGTGACACCTATTTGTGATCCAACAAAATGTATGTGTGTCTTGTCTGCCAGGCTTTTGCTTATAGCAATTAGTGTTTTCGCAATGGAGTTTATCTGTGCTGACCTAGTGGTGGGATTGGGTGTTGAGGAATCCAGAGCCCTGGCAAATGCCACCCACAAAACCAAACTTGGAGTTATAAGATACATCAATGACACATTTGTGATTTGGCCCCATGGAAAAGAAAACCTAAACAATTTCCGAACACAACTAAACAGCACACACCCCAAAATCAAATTCACCATGGAAATGGAAACAAATAAACAACTACCATTCTTAGATGTACTAAGCTACAAAAAAACATGGCATACTAGAAGACACCACATACCAAAAGAAAACACACACCAACCATTACCTCAACTCCCAATCCCATCACCACCCAGCACAAATACACTCTGTGGCTAAAACACTAATTGCTAGAACCAAATGCCTGGCAGACAAGACACAATAAACACTGAACTATGCACCCTGACCAAAGTACTGACAGCTAACATCTTCCACAAAAGCAAAATCATGGGCCTGATCCACAATAACACACTGAGACACAATAGGAACCTAGTAGATGGACAGACATATGGAACAGCTCTCCTGCCCTACATAAGAGGTACAACAGACAAAATCAGTAAGATACTATGCTGGCATCACATCAAGACTACCTTCAAAGCAGACAGAAAAATAGCAACCATCCTAAGAAACTCCAAAGATAAAATTGACCTCAAAAACCAAGGCATTTATGAAGTAACCTGCAACATCATGCTCTGCCACATATATCAGACAGACCAATAGAAGGATACTATTGTGTTCACCTTGATGAACACAAGAATGCAGTAAAAAAGCTGGAACAGGCTTCCTCAGTAGTCCATCATATGAAAGCCACAGGTCATAGCATCGACTTCAATGGTACCCAAACCCTAACTACTATAGAAAACCTCAGCCACAGAATTATCAGAGAGGCCACAGAGATTGATCAAAGACCTGATAGTATGAATAGATGAGATGACTCCACCAGACTGTCAATTATCTGGAAGCCTGCACTCACAAACAAAAATATTTCTACACCACAATCCAAACAAACATCTGGGGACAAACAGACCCCCTCTAATACCCCTAGCTCAAACATACCCCAGCCAGCTATCCAGATGAAACCTAGCTTCCTAATAAACAATTGCTGGCTATTCACACAAATCCAAGCTGCACTGATGGCCTCCAATACACGAAACACAATGTTGCTAACTAATCAAGACAAAAAAAAATGCTGCAGAACAGACAGAAGATATTAGAGGTGCCAATCAAGCTGAACACAGCAACTCCAGGACAAATGGACACAGACCTAAAATCCCAACCAATCAGGAGGAGGAAACAAACCATTCAAATAAAGCACAAGGACAGCACCAAATTCAAATAGAAATGGCTGCCAAAGCCTGACACACACGATTAAGGAGAACTCAGTACATGAGCCTGATGATGGCAGATGAGATTCTGCTGAAACGTCATTTTAACTTTAAAAACACAACTATTAAAACGTGGGAAAATACCCGAACAAACCTAAAGCCCATGTCACACTGAACCAACGGATGCAAAGAGGATGTAAAATGGACAAAAAACCTTGCCATCCGTTCGAAAATGCAATGTACTCACTGCTTCCGTTTTGCTTCCTCTCTATCCGTCCAGCATCCGTTTATGGATGTTTCATCTGCTCAGAAAGTTTTGGGTTACCCAAAATTTTTGCGTGGAAAATGTATCCAGTTTGTCCATTCTGCATCCGCTACGCATCCGCTACGCATCCGCTACGCATCCACTACGCATCCGCTATATCCGCTAGGCATCCGCTACGCATCCGCGCAACTCCATCCGCCCGGACGCAGGGAGGAAGCAGAACGGATGCGTAACAGATGCAGAACGGATGCCTAGCGGATGCAGAATGGAAACAAAGTGTTTAAAACATAAAAAATGTTTGCAGAGGGGACCTATCTCGGATATTATGGATGTCTAGAGGATGCCTAGAGGATACCTAGAGGATGCCTAGCGGAAAACCTATATTTCCTATAAAAAGGGGGAGCAACTCACATGGATCTCACTTTCAACCCAGCAGCCCAGCGGTGCAGACCTCTGCAGCCTTGCTCTTGTTCTTCCTCTTCCACAGCATCCAGTCATGTCCACCATGGATTGTAACAAAGTCCTTTCGGCAGCCACCATCATTCTGCAACAGTGCGAAGCCATCTGCAGGTTCTGTGAAGTCTACTGCGAGAAGAAAAGGAGCCACCCAAAAAGAGTCTGGAACCGAAGATGGTTCGCCAGAAGAGGAGAGGACAGACTGTACAACAAGCTGATGGTGGAGCTCAGGAACGAAGACCCTCGTGCATTCCAGAACTTCATGAGGATGCCTCCAGCCATGTTTGACGAAGTTGTGCAGCGGCTGACATCCAGGTTGACCAAGGCAAACACCAGCTTCTCGGCCAGCCTGGAACCTGGGCTCAAGGTGGCACTCACTCTGTGCCACCTGGCCTCAGGGACCACCTACACAAGCATGCAGTACGGCTGGAGGGTGCCACACAACACCATCAGTATTGTGGTCAGAGAAGTGGTGCAGGCCATCATCGAAGAATACAAGGAGGAGCTCCTCCAGTACCCCTCTACTGAACAAGGATGGAAGAAAGTTGCTGAGCAGTGGTATCAGAAGTGGAATTTCCCACACACCGTTGGAGCCATAGATGGCAAGCACGTTGCCTGCAAGGCTCCAGCCAACTCAGGGTCCACTTATTTCAACTCCAAGGGCTTCTTCAGCATCATCCTCTTCGCCATGGTCGATGCTGACTACAAGTTCATGTACATCGATGCTTCAGGCAACGGCTCATCTTCAGATGCCCAGGTATACAACGCCAGTCACCTCAAGGAGGAGCTGGAAGGCAACCTCATGGTGGGCTTCCCAGATCCAGAACCCCTGCCCAACGACACGCAAGATGTGCCCTATTTCATCATGGGGGATGACACCTTCTCCCTCAGAACCTACCTCATGAAGCCCGACACTTCCAGATGCCTCACCCATAAAGAGAGGATCTTCAACTACAGGCTGTCCAGGGCAAGGCAGGTGGTGAACACCTTTGGCATCCTGGCCAACAGGTTCCAGGTACTTCTCACCACCATACACCATTGCCCAGAGACCGTGAGGAACATCGTGGAAGCTTGCTGCATCCTGCAGAATCTCATGCGCACCCGCTACCAAACCTTGCAGAACAGGCTTGTGGACCTCAACAAGGCAATGGGGATATGGAGCCTGGGCAATGGAGGCAAGGGCAAAACCTGATCGACACTGAGGATGTGCAAGGCCCCAACAGAGCCTCACATGAAGCGAAGAAGCAGCGCAACCTCCTGAAACACTGGTGCAACTCCCCAGCTGGAGCAGTGGAGTGGCAAGACAGGATGGTAGATGCTTCATGGATGCTTCCTTCAGCCTGTCTCATCACATGGATGAGATTGGGCCATGTATGTTTGGTTGGCCTACAATGAACAGGGCGTTTAATAAAGAGTTGTGTTTATGTTGACATGCGTGGATAATTATTACATTGTTATTTATAATAAAGGGCCATAGGTGTGGCACCTGGGAGGGTGGACCATCCCGTCCAACTATGCTTGCACTGGAGGTTTATCTATCCCACAGCTATT
>BLBF01005427.1:0-11597 GCA_015471245.1 Laticauda colubrina
ATTTTATTCAGAGCACTATGGTTTATCATAAAATAAATGCTTTGTCAATAGGCATGCAGCTCAGGAAGGAAGTGTTCCCTTTCACAATGCCTAACAAACCTATAGAATATATTGCTATAAAATACCATGATTATTGTTAGTTTAGATGGGCTTTACAAGAAACATTTAAAAAAATGTATGGAGGACAAATGCAGCAAGGGCTTTTAGCCAGGAAATCTAAGAATGGAACATCTATTTTGAAAGATCATATATTTCCGCCGATCACATAAGCTAGATAAAATAATAGAAAATGACAATTTGCCATCATGTCTGGTTTATAAGCTTCCAATTGGCTTTTGGGTGGCTAGAGATGCAGACAGGTTCCTTGCTTTGATTTAGAGTTGATCTGAGACCAGAAAAAGACAGCCAATGGAGGGGATCACACAGAGTCATTTAATTTTTTATCAGGAAACATAGCCTGTACGATCACACTGAAAGGGAGGTTGTTTTGAAAACACACTTTCCACCTCATCTAAAAAAATCAATCTGATCATTCCTCTTTTTTTTTTTTTTTTGATCTAGTGAAAATGACAATTTCCAAGAATCTCTTGTCTGAACACAAACTAATGGTTATGGGAAAGCAGTATTAAATTCGCAATAGGAAAACATACAAGAGAGAACATTGTGCTTAAGAATAACTAATTTGATTTCTCCAAAGAGAAATTCTGCCTATCTTGATTTTCCAGAATTCTGTAATATTATCATCAAGCACTTGAGTAAGAACATCATGACTCCTGGCTCTTGGATCTCTTTCCAAGTGCAACAGAAGATGTTGATGACAACTTGGCTCAGAGTGATCCATCAAGATATCCAGTCCTATATTTGGAGTCCTCCAAACCAGAGAGCACTTCCCTATTGTTGTCCTTCATGGAAAAACATCTGGCAAAACCTTATTTCCACAGCCTTGTGGACTAAAAGGCTGTGGTTATCATTTCCTGCATGATTATTATTTCCTGTACAAGGTTGGTGTGAGCTCCCCTTTGCTGATGAGATAGTATCCTATATAGGAAAGTTTGGGCAAGCAAACCTACTTTGCTGCTTCCATTTTCTTGGGCTGAATTGTCTTTTATAGAAGAATGGGATTTTATCATTATTATTATTCCTTCTATCAAATTTGCCTATTTCATTTCATTGTTCTGATTAATGGGCTGTGAGAATATACTTGAGAAAGAATAGCAGCAAAGGCACGGTCACATAAGAGAACCTCAGCCTAAAGCAGGAATGTAATTTGAGCAAGCATTTCAAACTGGACTGTCCCTAGTTTTCTTTAAATAAAAAGCAGGAAGGGGGGAGGTCTGTTCAGAATTGCAAGATTCTGTTACTGTAACCCTATAATAATAAAAGTAATTTTAGTATTCATGACTTTGGTGTTCATGTCTAGTCTGCCTTGAAGGGTTGACATCTACTCCGAGAGTGGACTTTCCTTCTCTAGTTTTTGCTAGAGGATACTATAGGTTTTCCCTATTAACCTCCTGTGAATGCAGAATAAAAGAGGAAATGATGGTAAAGAATATTATCTGAATTCATAAAAACATTTTTGACAATGTCATCAAAATATATGAGTATCAGTCATGGGTTAAGACTCTCCCAATTATTTGAAGAATAGACAATTCTCACAAAGCCAGAACAGACAATTCTCACAAAGCAATAATAGATAGTTCTCACAAAGAAAGTGGGGTTCTTCTGAAAATGGAGGATTGATATTTTTTAATTTGTCATTAAAATCCCAAAGCAAGAAAGCATTCACATTATGGACTATACCAAGTTAGTTAGGGTGCTTAAACTTAAACTTAAAGATACACCATGCGTTTTGCTTATACCAAAACTGAAATTTTGTATGTGATGCACTAATTAAGATAGGAAGAGGATCAGAGAATTCATCTTCAATTATATAGAAGCTCAATGGATGGTTCCTGGCCATCTAGCACCACTCAGCCTAAATCCCTCACAGCATTGTATCATGGGGAAATTGGAGGAAGAGAATGCGAAGAATGCTGCCACAGCTCCTGGAGGAAACGTGAAATATGGATCTAATGGTAGAATGAATGAAACTGATTAAAATTTAAAGTTGCATTAGCCGCCTTCGAATAGTATTCCTTTCTTTTGAGTTGGGATTTGGAGACAGCGAGACTCTGCACTTGGCAGTTTTCACTGAATTCAGAAAAAAAGCAAATTGAGAAAGCAAGGCACTTGCTAAACTGATCAAACATCTGTCATCTTCTTCATTAGCATCTTCTTTCTAGCCATAGCTACCCAGGTTGCTAAAAGAAATATGCAAGCACCAAATGAATGAAACAACTTTTGATGGCTTCCATTCACAGCATTTGGAATTCAGAAGTTCTTAGCTTCTAGGTATTGAACTCTGAATTCTCTGGACAATTTAACTAATGGGGTCAGCAGTCAATGGTCAGCACCATCCCTACAAACTCCTTCCTGAAGCCCATGTCACACTGCACCAATGGATGCAAAGAGGATGTAAAATGGACAAAAAAGCTTGCCATCCGTTGGAAAATGCAATGCATCCATTGTGTACTCACTGCATACGTCTTTCAAACGCTCTATCCGTAAAACATCCATCTACTGCTATTTCATCCGGTCAAAAAGTTTTGAGCTGCACAAAACTTTTTGAGCGGATGAACTTTCCGCCACGTATGATCTACATCGACACATACAGGCAACAAACGTTCTACGTCCGTTGTCATCCGTTACACGTCCAATATATCCTCTCGGCATCCTCTGGCCATCTGCGCAACTTTCATCTGCTCCACCGGAAAGCGGAAAGAAGGAGAAAGCAAAAGGTACATGGAACGTCCACACAGCATTAGTAGCATGGAAATAGAAAGGATGTAAGCAGATGCATCTCGAATATAAAGCATTAAAACTGACAAAACGTTTGTATATGGGACGTATCTCGGATATTTAGGATGTCTGGAGGATGTCTAGAGTATGTGGAAGGACACCTAGCGGAAAACCGACATTTCCGATAAAAAGGGGGAGGAAATCACCTGGATCTCACTTTCAGTCCAGCAGCCCTGGTGTGCAGACCTCTTCAGCCTTGCTCTTGTTCTTCCACATCATCCACTGATCTCAACCATGGATCATCGCACACTCCTTTTGGTAGCTGCCATCATTCAACACCAGAACCAAGCCCTCTTCAGACTGTTTCACCTATTCTATGCAAGGAGAAGGAGATGTCCAAGAGCTGTCTTGGTCCGAAGATGGATCGGGAGAAGAGTGGAGTTTGGACTCTATGACAAGTTGATGGTGGAGCTGAGGAATGAAGACCCTCATGCATTCCAGCACTTCATGAGGATGCCACCAGCCATGTTTGACGCAATTGTAGAGCATCTGAGACCCAGGTTGACCAAGCCGAGCACCAACTCCCATCCCAGCCTGGAACCTGGACTGAAGGTGGCACTGACTCTGCACCACCTGGCCTCGGGGACCACATACAGAAACATGCAGTATGCCTGGAGGGTGCCACACAATACCATCAGCATTGTGGTCAGAGATGTGGTGCAGGCCATCATTGAAGAATACGTGGAGGAGCTCCTCCAGTGCCCCACCACTGAAGAAGGCTGGAGGAAAGTTGTAGAGCAATGGTATCAGAGGTGGAACTTTCCCCACAACGTTGGAGCCATAGATGGGAAGCACGTGGCCTGCAAAGCTCCACCCAACTCAGGGTCCAATTATTTCAACTGCAAGGGCTTCTTCAGCATCATCCTCTTTGCCATAGTTGATGCTGACTACAAGTTCATGTACATCGATGCTTCAGGCAACGGCTCATCTTCAGATGCCCAGATATACAATGCCAGTGACCTCAAGGATGGGCTGGAACGCAACCTCATCATGGGTTTCCCAGATCCAGAGCCCCTACCCAATGACACATAAGATGTGCCCTACTTCATCGTTGGTGATGACGCCTTCTCCCTCAGAACCTACCTCATGAAGCTCTACACTTCCAGATACTTCACCCGTGAAGAGAGGATCTTCAGCTACAGGCTGTCCAGGGCAAGACGGGTGGTGGAGAATGCCTTTGGCATCCTGGCCAACAGGTTCCAGGTAGTTCTCACCACCATGCAGCATCACCCAGAGACTGTGAGGAGCATCATGGAAGCTTGCTGCATCCTGCACAATCTCATGCGCACCTGCTACCCAGTGTTGCAGAGCAGGCTTGTGGACCATCAACAAGGCAATGGGGATATGGAGCCTGGTGAATGGAGGCAAGGGCAAAACCTGATAGACACTGTGGATGTGCAAGGCCCCAACAGAGCTTCACGTGAAAGGAAGAAGCAGCGCAACCTCCTGAAACACTGGTGCAACTCCCCAGCTGGAACAGTGGAGTGGCAAGACAGGCTGGTAGATGCTTAATGGATGCTTCCTTCAGCCTGTCTCATCACACTGATGAGATTGTGCCATGTATGTTGAGTGGCCTTACAAACAATAGGGCATTAATTAAGAGTTTGGGTTTATGTTGAAATGTGTTGATCAATGATTACATTGTTATTGATAATAAAGGGCCATATGTGTGGCAGCTGGGAGGGTGGACCATACAGTCCCACTATGCTTGCACTGGAGGTTTATCTATCCCACAACTATCCTTACCCATCCCACAACTATCCTTATCCCACAGCTATCCTTACCAATCCCACAGCTATCATTACCCATCCCATAGCTATCCATCCCATAGCTATCATTACCCATTCCACAGCTATCCATCCCACAGCTATCCTTACCCATCCCACAACTATCCATCCCACAGCTATCCTTACCAATCCCACAAGCATGCAAATGCTTAACCCTTTTTTTCAGTTTTCCCCAACACTTTATTAAGTAAAAAAAATGAACCAAGTGTGTGAAGCAAAGATAACCTTTATTAATAACAAACTGTATGACTTTATTAAAAAGGAGAATGACCCAAGTAAAGTGTCTTAAGCAAAGATAAAGTGAGCAGGTAACAACTCAGTCTCTGGCACTCTTCTCAGTCACTCTGAGGCGTGCCCATGGTCTCAGATGTAAAGGGGCCATGGGACTGTGGAGGTGGCTGTTGCTGGAGTGCTGGTCTGAGGCGCCATTGGGGTGCCTGGCCCTGAGAATACAACAGGAGATAGTGTGTGCAGGAAGCTCTCAGAGAGCTGACTCAGTCCCGTGAGGTTGAGAGGCCCTTCATCAAGTACCTGGGATGTGAGGCCCAAGACTGATGACAGATGTTCTGACGAAGGGCTTGGCTGTGAGGTGGAGGAAGGAGGAGTGTAGTGGGGCTGTCTGGTCTGCCGCTGGGCCAGCTGAGGCGTCTGTGGCGTCTGTGGCGTCCGAGGAACCTGGGTGTGGACTGGGAAGGGCTGCCTCTGCTGTGGGAAGTCCTGGTAGTGGTAGGCTTGGTAGGCCAGGGGCTGCTGAAATCCGTGGAAGGGCTGTGACATCGCCTGGGGTGGAGGAGCAGACCTGGAGTGGGTAGCAGCAGGTTCAGCTGGGCCTGGAGGGTGGTGCAGAAGAGCTGTGATCCTCTCCTTCATCACCTGGTACTGGGCCTCGGGCATGTCCATGAGGGTCTGGCTCACGTACGTGATGAAGGGCTTGCGGTTGGAGGATGGTATGTCGAAGTGGACCAGCTGGGAGAGGAGATCTGTGCTGGCTTTGATTGTGTCCCTGATCTCCAAGAGGACAGTGTGGCTCTGTCCCTCCGGTCTGCCTCTCTGCCTGCTTTCTGTGGAGGTGGAGCTGGGGGTGGGGGTGGCTTGGTCTCTGGTGGCTGCTTCTTCTTGCTCCATCTGAGACAGGGGATCCTCCACGTCCTCCGGCATGGGGAGTGCAGCTGTCGGGGGGGTCTCTGTCGTGGGGCCCTCCAAAGACACCTGCCTGGACACTGTAGCTGTCTCCTGGCTGGAAGAGGAGTGGCTCTCTGTAGGCTGTCTGAGGGAGAGGGTTGACAGAGGGGCTGCTCCTCCATGGTGGATCTCACCCTTCAGGAAGCTGCACCTGGCCATGACATAGGTCTCCCGGTCAGTGAGCTTGACAGCGGCTTGCCCGGATTTCTTCAGGTGCAGCTTGCCATACCAGGTGTGCATATGCTTCCACCATCCCAGGAGGACATCTGAAGTGTAGCCCAGGCTCTCCTCCTTCTGTCTCCACGCTGCCTGCTTCCGCTTGGTGTCACGATAGAGCCTGTGGCCCTTCCTCCACAGGTACTCGTTCTCCCTCAGCCATTCCAGCACCTCCTCCTCATGGTCTTCGGAAATGGAGTACTGTTTCCTCTCCCCCTTCTCCTTGCCTTGCCTCTTCCTCCCTCTGGCAGGGGCTTCAGGGCCTTCAGCAGCAGGGCTTTGAGGGCCTTGGGGCTGGTCCACCACAGCAGCAGTAGCAGCAGCAGCAGCAGCAACAGCAGCACCACCAGCAGCAGGAGAAGCACCAGCAGCACCATCAGGAGAAGCACCAGCAGCACCAGCAGGAGAAGCACCAGCAACACCAGGAGCACCAGGAGCACCAGCACCAGCAGCACCAGCAGCTTCAAAGTCAGCACCAGGGGGTGGGATGGTGGTTCTGTCCTTCTTGCCAGGGCTGGCAGGAGTAGGCACAGGCTTCCTCTTCCTCCCCATCGTGTTCTCTCAAGATGTCTCTGGCAGCAGGTCTTTCCTCTGAATGGTGACCTGCTTGCGAGCTGCCTCCTTTTATATCCGCGGAGCTTACGCAATTCATCCTCCCCGCTTGTGCAGTGAACGCTTTGCATCCGCTATGCATCCACTATGCATCCTATAGGTGTCCGTGATGCCTCCGCGTCATCCGCTACACATCCGCTCCTTCCGCTACGCCTCCACTTCGCTGTTCTCCCCCAGAAGCCCTGCGGATGCGTCATCCGCTTCCATCTGCTTCCATCCGCTAGGCTTCCTACGAACATCCACTTTACATCCCTGATACATCCTCTCCACGTCCGTTCCTTTCCGTTGTTGTCAGCTCTGTTTATGCAAATTTGGGGCACTTTTGAGAGTGGATAACAACGGATGGAAAATTTGCTCGTCCACTGTGTCCTTTTTACATACGTTTTGTATCCGTCGGCCAGTGTGACCTAGCCTTTACAGAAGGCTAAAGCTCTAAAAAGTAGTATGCCCAAACTTTACCCCTTCTTATACTTATTTGATAAAGATATTCATGCTCTGTATTTAATTTAACCTTTCTCCTTCAAACATTTGTGCCAGTTATACAATGAAAAATCAACCCTCCCCACAGTTCAAACATATTGTATAATTTTTTTCTATTTTTCTCCCCAAAAAAACCTTCAGCTAAAAGGACTGCTGATTAGCCATCACTGCCAAAGTTGGTAATATAATACGTGTAAATTACTTCCAGCTTTCCCAACAGAATCTAGAAGAGTATGAATACAAGTATTTTATAATAAATACAGTTGTTGATTTTTGTTGTTGATTTTTGTTGTTCATATTCCATTCCTGTTAGCTGCTATCTGGGTTACCACAAAACAACAATGGAAAATATTTTTAAAAAGAACACCTTTCAAAAGAACACCGAAACAATGGTATTTGAAGCAAGGATGTTGAAAATTTAACATACAACAACAAAAAGAGCTGAGAAAAATGTGAAACAAAGGATATAATTACTGAGACTTGATCATTTTTATTTGTTATATTAACATTATTACATAATAGATTTTCTTTGCTTAAACCAGTGGTGGTATTCAGCTGGTTCGCACCAGATCAGGCAAACCAGTAGCAAGAATTTGGCGTGGGTCGCCGAACTGGTCGTAAGTTCTGGCTACCCACATTCCCGAGCTGGTCACCCTCCCGCTGTGCATAGATCAGCTGTGCCAGGATTCCCCATGCTGAGGCCCAGGAAGGCAAAAAATGGAGGAGGAGCTCACTCCCCCCTCCATTTTTTGTCTTCCAGAGCTCCAGAGGAGACTTAGGGAAGCAAAAAGTACTCATCACCAGGATAAACCTCTCCAACTATTAGCTATGCCAAAGCCTGATAGAAAACGTGAGGGTGACCATAGTTGTCTCATGTGATACATTTCTTAGCTCATGATCCATAACAGGATCTTACGTTCTGAGATGAAACTTCTGGCTAGAAATAGCATATCTCCTAGACAGCATATGCCCTGAGATTGCAAATTAAGAGAGGAGATAGTTGGGTGCTTCAAACAAGTCCTTCCCAAATCTTGTGCTTTCCAGCTGTGCTTGGGACTGTAATTCCCAGAATTTGCAATTTGTAAATTCCAGTTCATTTGGAGGGCATCAAGTTGAAAAACACTGCTTCTCTCTGACACATGTTAAAATTGGGTAAGGGAATGGAAATACTCATGGAACCAAGCTTTGTAGTTTAGAATCACTACTTGAAAAACAACAGTCAACACAAAAATGTATTATCAGTCATGGCAAGAATTATATTGAAGTTGACTATGTGTATGCATAGAACAGTTAACTGACTAAGGCATCTAATTCAGAAGCAAAGGAAGGACAGCAATTGCCTGCTTAGCAGCAAATGGAAGTATCTTCAAATACTCAGGCAAAAAGTGCTTCCACAAGAAAATATTTTTCATGCATTTGTGTTTCCTTGTTTTCATCTGTGAAGTGCTAGCAGGATGACCTTATACGACAGCAACAGCTGCAAATGCTAAGTACTCAGACAAGGAATATCAAATGGCCTAAATATCAAAGATTACCACACAGATTAAGACAAGAAAAAAATTAACAGCACTTTGCATACTTTGCAACACAATGTTATCTGAAATATCTTAGGAAACTGAAGGATGCCGCCAAGGCCTCTGGGTTTCTAAAGAAGAGTACTGAGATGCTGCACTTAAATCAGAATAGTACTGGAAGGTACCTTGGAGGTCTTAGAGTCCAACCCTACCCTGCTCAAGCAGGAGACCCTGTTTCATTTCACATAGGTCTTTTCTTAAAAACACCCAATGATGAAGCACCTACAACTTCTGAAGGCAAGCTGTTAATTCGTTAATAGTTGGTTAATTGTTCTCACTGTTAGGAAGTTTCTTCTGGATCCATATTAAAACAAACAATATTTTCAATATTTTCCTGAAAGAAGCACTGCAATTAAGCCAAGTGACCTTAGGCACATGAGGTAGCTAAGGAATGTCTCGCCTCTTTTTTTGAGCCCATCATGCCCAAAGCAAACATATCTCAGTTCTCATTGGTGAAAGTGATGTTTTTGAATACAGGAAGTCCTCGACTTACAGCCATTTGTTTAGTGACCATTCGAACTTACAATGGCACTGAAAAAAGTGAGTTACCATTTTTCACACTGAAAATCGCTGCAGCACCTCCGTGGTAACATGATCAAAACTCAGATGCTTGGCAGTGTCCCAGGGTCATGTAATCCCCTTTTGCCACCTTCTGAGAAAGTCATGTCAGAGCAATCATGTTACTAACTTAACAATTGTAGTGATTCACTGAATAACTATGGCAAGAAAGGTCTTATAAGGGTGCAAAACTCACTTAACGATTGTTTTCCTTAGCAATGGAAATTTTGATCTCATCACATTAACATCTACATTGTCATTTCTAAGTCTAGTAAATTATACCTGTTGTCAAGAGTTTGACTTTTTTATATTTAATCTTAGTTCCTTTTTTTTCACAATTTCTTAATTTCCATTACCAGAATTTGTAGTTCAATTGTATTTTTACCTATTATAGTGATAACATTAGTAGGTTATTGAAGTTTTACTTTAATTTTAACCAGCTCATCTTTCAATCCAGCCTCCCTTCATATTCAGTGCACAGCATAAATAAAGAGAAATTATATATCCTAACTCATTCCTTTGCCAAGCTGAAACCAATATGTTTCACCATATTCCACCCAGTGGCTTTCCATCCCATGTGTTGGTTCCGATTATCCTAAAAATATTGCAGAGTTTGGCATAGTTGAGCCTTTCTATGGTCAATAGAGCACACACTGACCTCTTCTCAGCATTCAGTTTCAGTATACAGGTGAAACTTGAAAAATTACAATATCGTGCAAAAGTTCATTTATTTCAGGAATGCAACTTAAAAGGTGTAACTAGTATGTGAGATAGACTCATTACATGCAAAGCAAGATAATCCAAGCCGTGATTTGTCATAATTTAGATGATGATGGCTTACAGCTCATGAAAACCCCAAATCCACAATCTCAGAAAATTAGAATATTGTGAAAAGGTTCAATATTCTAGGCTCAAAGTGTCCCACTCTAATCAGCTAATTAAGCCATAACACCTGCAAAGGGTTCCTGAGCCTTTAAATGGTCTCTCAGTCTGGTTCAGTGGGAAGCACAATCATGGGAAAGACTGCTGACCAGACAGTTGTGCAGAAAACCATCACTGACACCCTCCGTAAGGAGGGAAAGCCTCAGAAGGTAATTGCAAAAGAAGTTGGATGTTCCCAAAGTGCTGTATCAAAGCACATCAATAGAAAGTTATGTGGAAGGAAAAAGTGTGGAAGAAAAAGGTGCACAAGCAGCATGGTTGACCGCAGCCTGGAGAGGATTATCAGGCAAAGGCCATTCAAAAGTGTTGGGGTCTTTCACAAGGAGTGGACTGAGGCTGGAGTCAATGCATCAAGAGCCACCACACAGAGACCGATCCTGGACATGGGCTTCAAATGTCATATTCCTCTTGTCAAGCCGCTCCTGAACAACAAACAACGTCAGAAGTGTCTTACCTGGGCTAAAGAAAAACAGAACTGGTCTGTTGCTCAGTGGTCCAAAGTCCTCTTTTCTGATGAGAGTAACTTCTGCATCTCATTTGAAAACCAAGGACCCAGAAGCTGGAGAAAGAATGGAGAGGCACACACTGCAAGATGCTTGAAGTCCAGTGTGAAGTTTCCACAGTCTGTGTTGATTTGGGGAGCCATGTCATCTGCTAGTGTTGGTCCACTGTGCTTCATAAAGTCCAGGGTCAACACAGCCATCCACCAGGAGATTTTGGAGCACTTCATGCTTCCTTCCGCACACAAGCTTTATGGGGATGCTGACTTCATTTTCCAGCAGGACTTGGCACCTGCCCACACTGCCAAAAGCACCAAAATCTGGTTCAGTAACCATGGGATTACTGTGCTTGTTTGGCCAGCAAACTCACCTGACCTGAACCCCATAGACAATCTATGGGGCATTGCCAAGAGAAAGATGAGAGACATGGGACCGAACAATGCAGAAGAGCTGAAGGCCACTATTGAAGCATCCTGGTCTTCCATAACACCTCAGCAGCTTGAACTTCTGGCATCTCCCTTTCTATGTATCTCACTAATCTATATTGGAGATTGGAGATTGATCCTCCTCCTCCTCCTCCCATCACCACCTGTCAACTTTGAAATGGAGCTATGCTGCTGTAGCCATCTTTTCATTTCTTAGCTTGCCACACATTATGGGGGAAGGGAGAAGTTTGGAATGTGAAACCAGAAAATAACAACAGATCATCCCATGGGAATCAAGTTCATCTCAACAGGTGCTTGCCAGAGATTTGAAGGGGTTACCCTGGAGATACCAGAACACCTAATTGGACAACATGATCTGTGGAAAGGAGGGAGGAGAATATCTATTCTTTATTTATGTGAAAA
>BLBF01005438.1:0-11448 GCA_015471245.1 Laticauda colubrina
AAGCTGAACAGCACACACACACATATATTAGCAAGTTGAAAAAGACTGGTGAATTCTGACCTTTTCAGGGTAGCAGAGAAAAGTGACAGATTAGGAAGATAAAATGGAATCTCTTGAAGAAGTGTTGAACATTTTTTTCTTATATCTCAAGGCTATCACTTCTGAACCACATTAAAATTGATTTGATTATGTTCTATCAGGTTGGCCTTGACTATTAGTGACAACATAGATAAGATTTTCTCCATGATGTTGTCTCCACCCTGGTTTTTCAGCTCTTCCAACAATTCAGTTGTTGCTGCTGTAATTGAGTCTATCTGTCTTGCTGCTGGTTGTCTTCTTCTCTTTCCTTATACCTTTCCCAGCATTATAAACTTCTCTTGAGAACTATATCTTTCCAAAATATAATTTGGACCTGGTTATTTGTCCCTCAAGTAAGAGCTCTGAGTTGAAACATTTGATGATCTATTTGTTTGTCTTCTTCCCTATTGTTGGTATTCCCTGAAGTCTTCTCCAACACAAAGTTCCAAAGTGTCAATACATTTTCTATCCTGCTTCTTTAAAGTCTGGCACTATTATGAATTTTTTTAAAAAAACTTAGCTACTAGAAAACTTTCAACCTGTATAAAACAGTTTTACTTGCTACCACTGTTGTTATCGTCAGGTTTCCAAGTGATGAAATCCATTTAAAAGAAAAGAGCAAAGTCCATCTTCCAAGACAATTTCTTTTGTTTAGGAAAGCATCAAATTGGCAAAGTCTGTGGTAATTCTGGGGCTGACACAACCCGGAATTACCCCACAATATTAGAAGTTAGAAACAACTCCCAAAAAGTCACATTCTCCAATAGAAGTAATTCAATGTTGCTTGATGTCATAAATATCCACCTCAAGGGGCCTGGACATGGTCAGCTCATGTTCCCATGGGAAGAAGAATCACTGAGCCTAAACAATTATCTCTATCTCCACTCCTCCATCCTTAGGAATGTGGCATACCCAAAACCCTTCCTCCTTGACTGTCAAAGAGAAAGTAAGAAAAAGAATATATACTAAGCCTAACTAAAATGGCTACACATATGTCAGTTTTGGGCTTGATAGTTATTCTATTGGTACGTACATAGGTAATTTCCTCTAAAGGTGGTGTTCTTTTCCAGATTCTTTTCCATGAAGTCATGTTGTATTTGGATTATAAGTCAGGCCAAGAGTCAGTGCAACAATTATGGAGCAAGTATGGTTTAAAGTTAAACATTAGTCTCCTTAATCCTGGCCTAGCTTCTTTACTAGGTAACCATTGGGTCTTCATTGCAATGTTTCCCTGGATTTGGAAAATAAGGAATACAAGTTATTATTGGTAATTTTATTCCTTTCAGATATGTCTGTGTGTCCGTTTATTTACACATAAGCTCACATTAGGGAAAATGAAATAAGTGGGGTTTTACATCTGCAGCATCTTAGAATGTATTTATTTTTTAATATATTGGATTTTTGGGTGACAAATCTCAGGTTTATTAAAGTCTTGGATGTTGCAAATCTTTTTACTGCCCATAACAAATATTTAGCCATATGGCGTAGGGTGGAGCTGGCGTTGCGACGATATGGCATGTGATCTTGGAGGTCTGAGATCGCTGCCGATATCTTTGCTCCTGGACGGTCCAATTGGATCTAAACCATTCCGAAGAGACAGTGAAAGTGAAGAGCACATCCTGTCGATCCCAGGGATACTGCAAAGTCCCTGGTAGATCCAGGAGAAGCTCTTCTTGCCAGCAGCAGAGAGGCAGCCATTAAAGCTGCTGAAGTTGGGACAGCTCCGAAACAGAAGAGAACAGAAACAGAGAGTGTGCCAGTTTGGTGAGAAATTTTTCTTTATTCTAAGATCTGAAAGGACACCCTAAGGAAAAGAAAGAATCTGTAAAAGTTTTGACAGAAGTGATTAAGCGGCGATTTTAAATAGGAATGTCAAAGTAATTTTTTTTCTCATTGCTGGATTTTCTACACATGATCTTATATTTTGAAACTGGACTGGTTTTTTTTTTTCATTAATTTTCTTTCTCCTTTTTGATTTTGCAACATTTCAGGGTAGAGACTCCCTTTTAGCTATTTCTCTTTTTAAATATCTTTTTAAATATCCTTTTCTTTTTTTTTCTTTTTAATCCTTATAATATTTTGTTGGAAAAGGAGAGGGAAAGTGAAAGCAAAGAAACTTTGTAACACTGCCAACTGGAGGCTTGGAAAGATTCTATTTCTCTTTTGACCAGACAAAGCTGAGAAAGAACTGAGACTTTTTTTCAAGGACATTGCTATTTGAAAAGATAGAGAGAAGAGCACAAGAGAGTATTATTGCAGGTGCTCTTCTGGGTTTCTATCAACAGCTGATGCCTGGTGTTAAAGTTTATAGGAAAAGAAAGATGATAAGTCTGTGGAGAAGAGTGCTATAATAAGAGCCTTGGATAATTAAACAAAGTGCAGTGTATCTTTTTTTTTTATTTCTCCTAAGCTGCACTACCCCTCCTCAACAGTTTATTTTTTGAAATAAGTTAAATTTTTACGCTTGCTTTTTATTTTATAATAAAAAAAATATTTTTCAAGGGAGTAGCCTTTTTTTCTTTTATTCTCTTTCTGCCTTGTTGGTATTTTTGTTTTTCCAACTACCTCCCACACTGATTTTTTTTTTTTTAATCTTCTTGGCCCTTTTTTTACCTCCTGTTCTCTTATGCAGTCTTTTATATTTGAGACCTTTTAATTTGGATTAAGGTGTTGAAGAACCTGAAGAATTCTTCCTTTTTTAAAAAAAGTGTTTTATTCCTCACTATTCTGTCTTCTTTGGGATTTTACAACTTTTTCTCTTTTGTGTGTGTTTATGGTCTTTTTTCCCATTTTTGAATTTTTACTGTTATTTACTCAACCAATTGGATTAAGGTATACAAGAACCTGAAGAAATTTTTCTTTTTCTTTTTTTCTTTTTTTATCACTATTACTATTTGGCATTTTTCCCCCAACCATTTTTATTTGGAATTGCAATTAGTTATTTCATAATTGGATTAAGCTCTAGAAGAACCTGAAGATTTTGAATTGTTTGAAATGAGTAGGAAACTAAAGCCCCTGTCACACTGCACCAACGGATACAAAGAGGAAGTAAAACGGACAAAAAAGCTTGCCATCCATTCAAAAACGTGATGTACTCACTGCCTCCGTTTTGCTTCCTCTCTATCCGTCCAGCATCCATTTATGGATGTTTCATCCGCTCCAAAAGTTTTAGGCTGCTTAAAACTTTTGCACAGAAAATGTATCCAGTTCGTCCGTTCTGCATCCGCTACGCATCCGCAACGCATCCGTTATGCATCCGTTACGCATCCGCTATATCCGCTTGGCATCCGCTGCGCATCCGCGCAACTCGTATCCAGCCGGACACAGGGAGGAAGCGGAACGGGCGCGGAACAGATGCAGAATGGATACAGAATGGATGCAGAATGGAAACAAAGCGTTTAAAGTGGAAAAAACGTTCGCAGAGGGGACCTATCTCGGATATTAAGGATGTCTAGAGGATGCCTAGAGGATGCCTAGCGGAAAACCTATACTGCCTATAAAAAGGGTGAGCAACTCGTATACATCGCACTTTCAGACCAGCAGGCCAGCGGTTCAGACCTCTGCAGCCTTCATCTGACTCTTGCTCTTCCACAGCATCCAGTCATGTCCACCGTGGATTGCGACAAAGTCCTTTTGGCAGCCACCATCCTTCTGCAACAGTGCGAAGCCATCTACAGGGTCTGTGAACTCTACTACGGAAAGAAAAAGGGGCGGCCAAGAAGCGTCTGGGTATGAAGATGGTTCGCCAGAAGAGCAGAGGACGGACTGTACAAGCTGATGGTGGAGCTCAGGAACGAAGACACTCGTGCATTCCAAAACTTCATGAGGATGCCTCCAGCCATGTTTGACGAAGTTGTGCAGCGCCTGACACCCAGGTTGACCAAGACAAACACCAACTTCCACCCAGCCTGGAACCTGGGCTCAAGGTGGACCACTGAACTCACTCTGCACCACTTGGCTTCAGGGACCACCTACAGGAGCATGCAGTACAGCTAGAGGGTGCCACCCAGCACCATCAGCTTTGTGGTCAGAGAAGTGGTGCAGGCCATCATCGAAGAATACAAGGAGGAGCTCCTCCGTGCCCCTCCACTGAAGAAGGATGGAAGAAAGTTGCAGAGCAGTGGTATCAGAAGTGGAACTTCCCCCACACCGTTGGAGCCATCGATGGCAAGCATGTGGCCTGCAAAGCTCCAGCCAAGTCGGGGTCCACTTATCAGAACTACAAGGGTTTCTTCAGCATCATCCTCTTCACCATGGTCGATGCTGACTACAAGTTCATGTACATCGATGTTTCAGGCAACGGCTCATCTTCAGATGCCCAGGTATACAATGACAGTCACCTCAAGGAGGGGCAGGAAAGCAACCTCATGGTGGGCTTCCCAGATCCAGACCCGCTGCCCAACGACATGCAAGATGTGCCCTACTTCATCGTGGGGGATGAGGCCTTCTCCCTCACAACTACCTCATGAAGCCCTACACCTCCAGATGCCTCACCCGTGAAGAGAGGATCTTCAACTACAGGCTGTCCAGGGCAAGGCAGGTGGTGGAGAACGCCTTTGGCATCCTGGCCAACAGGTTCCAGGTACTTCTCACCAACATGCAGCATCACCCAGAGACCGTGAGGAGGATCGTGGAAGCTTGCTGCATCCTGCACAATCTCATGTGCACCCGCTACCCAGTCTTGCAGAACAGTCTTGTGGACCTCCAGCAAGGCAATGGGGACATGGATCCTGGGGAATGGAGGCAAGGGCAAAACCTGATCGACACTGAGGATGTGCAAGGGCCCAACAGAGCTTCACGTGAGGCGAAGAAGCAGCGCAACCTCCTGAAACACTGGTGCAACTCCCCAGCTGGAGCGGTGGAGTGGCAAGACAGGATGGTAGATGCTTAATGGATGCTTCCTTCAGCCTGTCTCATTACACGGATGAGATTGGGCCATGTATGTTGGGTGGGCCTACAATAAACAGGGCGTTTAATAAAGAGTTGTGTTTATGTTGACATGTGTGGATGATTGATTACATTGTAATTGATAATGAAGGGTCATAGGGGTGGCACCTGGGAGGGTGGACCATACAGTCCCACTATGCTTGCACTGGAGGTTTATATATCCCACAGCTATTACCCATCCCATAGATATCCCTTCCCATCCCACAGGTATCCCTTCCCATCCCACAGCTACCTTAACCCATCCCACAGGTATCGCTTCCCATCCCACAGATATCCCTTCACATCCCACAGCTATCTTAACCCATCCCACAGGTATCCCTGCCCATCCCACTGCTATCTTAACCCATCCCACAAGCATGCAAAGGCTAAACCATTTCTAAAAGTTTCTACCCAGACTTTATAGAAAAAAATTAATGAAGAAAGTGTGTAAAACAAAGATAAACTTTATTGAACAACAAGCTGTAAAATAAACATGACCCAAGTCAAGTGTCCAAATAAAGTCCACAAATATCCAGGCAGCCAGTCTCTGGCACTCCTCTTGGTCACTCGGAGGTGTGTGCCCAGGCTAAGATGTTAGGGAGCAGGTGCTGTGGAGGTGGGTGCTGCTGCAGTGCTGTTCTGAGGTGTGATTGGAGTGCCTAGCCCCGAGAGGACAACAGGGGACGGTGTGTTGAGGAAGGTATCGGACAGCTGGCTCAGCCCCGTGATGCTGAGAGGTCCTTCCTCCATGCCATGGGGTGTCAGCCCCAGTACTGAGGACAGATGTACTGAGGCCGGGCTTGGCTGTGGGATGGAGGAAGGAGCAGTGTAGTGGGGCTGCCTGCTCTGCAGCGGGGTGAGGACTTTCGAGGTTGGCATCGGTGGCATCATTGGAACCGGCGGCAGCGGTGTTACCCGATGACTCTGTGCCTGCATCTGTAAGGGCTGCTGTCTGTGCTGCTGGACCTCCGGGTAGCTGTAGCCCTGGTAGGTGAGGGGGTGTGGGAAGCCTTGGTATGGGAGGGACATCACCTGGGGTGGAGGAGCAGACCTGGACTGGATGGGAGCAGGTGCCTCTGGGTCTGGAGGGTTGTTAAGCAGCGTGGTGATCCTCTCCTTCACCACCTGGTACTGGGGATCCGCCATCTCCTTGAGGGTCTGGTTCACATAATTGAGGAAGGGCTTGCGGTTGGAGGAGGAGGATTCGATGGGGACCAGCTGAGAGGGGAGACCTATGCTGGTGCGGATGGTGTCCCTGATCTCCACCAGAACCTTGTGGCTCTGCCCCTCCTGCAGTCCGGCTCTCTGCCTTGCTGTGGAGGCAGAGGTGTGGGTGGATGCGACTTCGGCAGCGGTGGACTCGATGTCTCCTTTCTCCCACCGCACCAGGGAGTCCTCATCGCTCTCCACCACGCTTTCAACACCTGCCCGGGGGTTCTCCACCATGGCATGCTCCACAGATACCTGCATGGAGACAGGGACTGACTCTCGGCCGCCAGAGGACTGGCTCCCAGCAGGCTGCCGGAGAGAGAGGGTAGAGATTTGGGCTCCTGGTGCTCCTCGGTGGCGGACCTCATTCTCCAGGAAGCTGCACTTGGCCATGACATAGTTCTCTCTGTCCGTCAGGTTAACCCTGGCCTGGCCAGATTTTTTGTGGTGCAGCTTCCCATACCAGGTGTGCATGTGCTTCCACCAGCCGAGGAGCACCTCCGAAGTGTAGCCCAGACTCTCCGTCCTCTTTCTCCAAGCAGCCTGCTTCCGCTTGGTGTCCCTGTACAGCCGGTGTCCCTTCCGCCACAGATAGTCATTCTCTCTCAGCCACTCCAGCACCTTATCCTCGTGTGCTTCCTCGATGTAATACTGCCTCCTCTCCCGTTGTTGCATATGCCTCTTCCACCCTTTGGCAGGACCAGATGGTGAATTATAGATGGCTGATTCAAGAAGGTTTGATGTTCACATGGCAAGAACAGAGATACAGAATTGACTCAGTTGAGAAAGCTGAATCATTTTACACAGAATTTTTCAGAGGGAAAGAAGAAGAGGCAGAAAAAGAAATTTCACTAATTGAATTCCAAGAGGACTGCCAAATGACAACTGAAAAAGAAGAAGGTGCAGTAGGTGGAAAGGAGGAAGCCAAAGAACAACGTGAACCAAGATCTATGAGAGCTGCCAAACCTAATTATAAAATATAATCATGGAAGAGAAAAAATTGATTACAATTAATATAAATGGACTGAATTCAGCCATTAAAAGAAGGAAAACTTTTCATAAATTAGAGAAATATAATCTGCCTGCAAGAAGTACATATTAAAAAGCAACATGAACAATTGTTAATACAGCCAAAATTAGGGAAAATATTTACTTCCTTGACACAATGCAAGAAAAAAGGAGTGGTTTTATATATTAAAGAAACCATTCCAGTGAAATTGATTTATACTGATGACGACGGAAGAATCCTAATGGTGGAAATAACGGACAACAATATGAAAACACTCCTAATTGCAATTTATGCCCTGAATGACAATGACAATGACAATTTTATTAAAAATTACATATGAAAATAATTGAACTGGACTATGCTAATATAGTTATGATGGGAGATTTTAATGGAATTGTAGACAACAAATTGGACTGTACGCACAGAAAACAATAAAGCAAAACAGAAAGACTCTCCCAAAATCTTTCTTTAAAATTATAGATGAAATAAATTTAAAAGATACATGGAGAGAAAGAAATGCCAAAACTAAACAATACACCTTCTATTCAAACAGACATTTATCATGGTCCAGAATAGATATGATATTGATGTCAACAGAATTGTTAACTAATATCCAAGAAATAAATGTTGAATCAAGTACTTGGGCAGATCATAATCCACTGGCAATTAAATGGAAAGGATGAAGAAGAAGATCTAGATGGACGTTAAATATTACTGTTTTAAAGGAAAAAGATTTCACACAGTGGATGGAGAAAGAATTGACATTTTTTTTCAGATAAAACAAAAAAGAAGATACATCAATTCAGAATGTATGGGATACAATGAAAGCATATACCAGAGGCTTGGTAATAGACTATACAAGGAAAAGAAATTCCATGAAAAGATTAGCCTCTAAGGCATTAGAGCATGAGTATAAAGGACTTGAAAAAGAGTTACAGAAAACTCCACAGAAAAAGGAAATTAAGCTAAAAATGGATATAATTCAACATAAAATAGGTTTAATAGAAAAAGAAGAACTAGCCCAGAAAATTAGAGGTACTAAACAGAACTACTTTGAAGATGCAAATAAACCAGGTGGATGGTTAGCACACAAACTGAGAAAGGAGAAAGAATCAAGGAAAATATTGCAATTAATAGATGACCAAACTCAAGTTTGTTATGGTAGTAAAGAGAAGAAGGAAATCATTCGAGACTATTATGGGAAACTATATACATAAGAGAATATTGATGAGGAAAGAGTTAAACAGTATTTACAGAATGCTAATCTACCCCAGATACCTAAGGAGATTGAAACAATGGTAGAAAGCAATATAATGATTATGGAGTTAACTGAAGCACTCAAGAAGCAAAATAATGGAAAGGCACCAGGCCCAGATGCACTTCTGGCAGAATTTTACAAAACATTACAAGAATCATTGAACTTTCCATTGCTACAAGTTATGAATGAAGTTATGTTAAAGAAAAGGAAACCTAAATCATGGTCAGAAGCTTATGTCACACTTGTTCCAAAAGAGGAGACCAATCCATTACAAATCAAGAACTATAGACTTATTTCCCTACTAAATGCAGACTACAAAATTTTTGCTTCAATACTGACAGAAAGACTTAAAAAATATCTAAATAATTTTATTCATCCTGATCAAAATGGATTTCTGTCAAAGAGACAAATTAAAGACAATATGAGAGTAATTTTGAACACTTTGGAATACTATGAGGCACATCCTTAAAAACAAATGGCTTTGATATTTCTAGATGCACAGAAGGCATTTGATAATGTGAATTGGCGATTCATGTTATTATTTTTGGAACAGATGGGCTTTACTAAAAAAATTATCCAAGCAATAAAAGCTATACATCATGAGCAAACGGTAAAGGTAATGATAGAGGGAGACCTGACAGACTCTACTGACATAAGAAAAAGAACAAGGCAAGGATGCCCACTGTCAGCTTTGTTGTTTGTGTTAACTTTGGAAGTGCTAAATAGAAATATTAGAGATAAAAAGAATATAAAAGGGATGAAAATTAAAAAGGAAGAATTTAAGTTGCAAGCATTTGCAGATGACCTGGTTTGTATCTCAGAAGATCCACTAGAAACAGCACCAAAATTGATAGAAAAGATAGAGACAAATGGTAAGGTGGCTGGTTTGAAAATAAATAAAGATAAGACAAAGATCTTGACAAAGAATATGCTATCTAGACAAAAGGAAGAACTGGCAGATTTATTGAAAATTCATGTCACAAATAATATCAAGTACTTGGGGATATATTTGACAACAAGATGCAGTATTAAAAGAGAATAATTATATCAAACTCAAACAGCAGATAGCACTAGATTTGGTGAAAATTTACAACTGTCATTAATAGGGAGAATATCAACAATCAAGATGAATATATTACCCAGAATTTTATATTTGTTTCAAACAATTCCAATTAGGCTTGGAAAAGATTACTTTGAAGATTTGAATAAAATTGTGTTGAAATATATATGGCAAGGTAAGAAAGCAAGAATAAAGTTAAAACTTTTGCAAGATGCTAGAATAAGAGGAGAATTTGGTTTGCCTAATTGGGAGTTGTATTACCAAGCTACAAATTTGATGTGGGTGAAGGAATGGATAACATCAAGAAATACTAGATTGTTGACATTAGAAGGACATGATCTGTTGTTGGAGTGGCATGCTTTTTTATGGTACAAAGGAACTAAAATACAGGGGTATTTTAGAAGACATTATATACGGGAGTCTCTGTGGTTAAACTGGGAGAAGATTAAAAGACAATGTTATTTGAAAATCCCAGTCTGGCTATCGACTATTAAAGCATTTTCTTATCCTATAATATATAAAAAGGAACAAACAATTCGTTATGGTGAAATATTGAATGAAAAGGGTGAACTTAAATCTATACAAAAACTAGGTGAACAAGGTATAAAGATGAATTGGTTTTTATATGCGCAGATACATTCAAGATATGATAAAGATTCCATAACAGAAGGTTTTTATGATAAACCGACTGATTTAGATAAGATTTTGACAGGTGTTGATGAAAAGGTGATTTAAAAATTGTATGGATATTTATTAGAAATTAAACTAGAAGAAGAACAAGTTAAAGAAACAATGATTGCTTGGGGGAAGAATTTTGGATATGAGATTGACCTAGAGAAATGGCAAAAACTGTGGTCTCAAAATTATAAGATGACAATGTCAACAGCATATAAAGAAAATTTGTACAAGATGTTTTACAGGTGGCATTTTCCCCCAACAAAAATAGCAAGAATGTTCAAGAATAAATCTGAAAAATGTTGGAAATATCATCATCAAGCTCTTATTACCATATGTGGTGGACTTGTGTGGATGTTAAAAAATACTGGACTAAAATCCACACATGGTTGGAAAAAATGACAAAAAACCATATAGATTTGAAAACAGAGATATTTTTACTGGGAATCTTCCCTGAAATATGTAGTAAAGAATTGAAATATCTGATTGTAAATGTATTAACAGCGGCTAGGATTGTATTTACTAAAAACTGGAAAAATGAGAAAACATCATCACAGGAGGAAATTATTAAGAAAATATTGGAATGTGCTGAAATGAGTAGATTGACATTTGAAATTAGAGAGCAAGAAGATAAACAATTTTATAAAATTTGGGATCTATTCTATCAATGGTTAGATAATAAAATATAGTAACAAAATATGTAGACTTTTAGAAAATACTAAATATATAAAGATGTATTTTTTTTCTTATATTTACAAAATGATTTTAGGACAGATTTGGAATGATAATATGAATTGTCACAAAATAAATTGAATAAAATATGATTATTTCTAAAAGCATGAATGAATAACAAGTATAGTCAAATGATTGATTAATAATGATTTTAATGCATTTAATATTGGATTGAAAATACAAGAACATATATAATATAATTGTAATCGAAGACTATGAAATGGAAGCACAAAACAATTTGTAAACCAACTGACACACTGTATGTACATATATGGAAGATGGCTTGATGTTTATATGTTTTGTTTGTTTATGTTAGTTTTAAAAACCAATAAAAATTCTTAAAAAAATATTTAGCCATATGAAAGAAACTTGTTAGGGATAACATTGTTTACCCTAACTGGTTTAGGTGAAATAATAACTATGAATCATAGTTAGTGTATGTTAGAGTGTATGCAGCTTTAACTGTGAAATAGCAATTAAAGGAGTGGTTATGAAAACAAT
>BLBF01005456.1:0-10400 GCA_015471245.1 Laticauda colubrina
GGGGGGGTGGGGGTCACAAACGGGCAGGCGCGGCAAGCGAGGCGAGGCGAGGGAGGGGGCAAGCACCGGGGTTCGCGCCCAGGCGACCACCACCAGCTGCCCTCAGCAGCATGCAGAGGGTTGTGGCGGAATGGCGGAACGGGAGCCCGGGCTTGAGGCGGAGAGCGGCTGGCGGTCCCCTCTGGAAGAAGGTGGGGAAGCGTCCCAAGCGTTGCCTTTCTTGCGCGCCTTTGCTCTGAGTTGGCGGAGCGGGTGTCTCCCTCGCCTGGCGCAGACTTCTTGGGACGACGCGGGGCGCGGAGGAGCGTGGAAAACAAGATTCCCCCTCTGAAAGCCCCCCGCGGCCGGAGCACGGGAAGCGACCTCGAGGCTGGAGATTTGGCAAAGCAAAGAGGGAGGAGGAAGAGGAGGAGGAGGCGCTTCGAAGGCTGATAACTCCGGGAGCCTCCTGCCTTTGCTGAAGGCTGAGGAGCCTGTCAGCTGTCCTGGCTTCTCCGAGGGCCCCTTTCAGGCTTCAGGCTTTTGGAAGTAGGGGGACAAATTTTGGTTGGATGCCATGATGGCATGCAGGTAGTCCTTGACTTACGACCACATCCGAGCCCAAAATTTCTGTTGCCCTTATTAAGTGAGTTTGGCCCCCATTTTACACTCGTTCTTTCTTTCCCTTAACAGTGGGTTAAGGGAATTGCTGCCAATTGTTAGGAAACCTCGTTGTTAAATGAATCAGACTTCCCCCCTCGACTTTGTTGGTCAGAAGGTCACCAAAGGATCACCATGGTGCAACCGTTATAAATGTGAGTCAGCTGCCAAGCATCCGAATTTTGATCACGTGACCATGGCAGTGGTCTTAAGTGTGAAAAACGGCTATAGGGCGCCTTTTTTTAAAACTGCTGGTGTTCCTTCAAATGGTCACTGAATGATTGTAAATTGAGGGCTACCTGTACTCCCACAAAATGGCTGCCTTGGGAGCATGGTCAGTCACAAAACTGCTGCTTCTTGAGAGTCCAGCATGTGATGTTGTTCCCGCTACCCACTCAAGGTTGTTTCCTTACTGCACTGCTTGCTGTCACCTGGATTACCTTGCTGCCACCTGCAATGCTCTTGCAGGTGGACACATTTCTAAACAAAACTGCAGCTGCCCACCCTTTTTAATTTCCAAGAAGGCCTCTGGTGTTTACTTTAACATGCATTTTTATCAAGGCAGTGCTACAGCTCTAGTTTGCTGCATGGCAACTCCCAACTTTTTTTAAATTATTCTTTTTTTTCAATAAGATGAACAGAGAACCTAATAGATGACAAGAAAAGTGGCCTGGGTGTCTTCCCTTTTTGCATCAGTTTATGCTGCCAAAGTAAATCAATCTCATTTAAGACCCCACATATTTATATATATGGTCAGTATTTTTTTCTGCAAAGAAAAAAGCAGTTCTGTCAATGGGGAAACCATGCTTTGCTTAGAAGTCCCACTTAAGGTTTGACATGCATACAATGTTGCATTGTTCCTTTTAGTTTCAAAGTGAACTGAATTTGAGAAACATCCAGCAGGAGTTAAAACCAATCCTGAACACTTTCTGCCTTGGTTTGAAAAAATTAGTACAGCTGGTCCTGATTTAACAACTGCCTCATATAGCGACCATTTTCATCACAGTTATGACAGTGATGAAAAAGTAACTTTGTGATCAATCCTTGCATTTATGATCTTTGCAGGCCTATAAAGCAAAGGAAAACTGAAGTAAAATCATAACACAGTTTCCCTTAGTAATTGCTTCACTTTACAGTTGAGTTGTTAGTCCCAATTATGGTCACTATACAAGGACTACCTATAAGTTTTCTAAAAAAGAATTTACCAATTCACACTTCTTTCAATCAGTAGTACTTAGGATTGTTCAAGTGACATTGATGACTTTTATACTTTTTCTTAGTGATAAATTAGAATTAATTCTAAAGCTATCATTAATAAAAGAGAAGCTAATTATTTTCAAAATATGTATCAGAATATGCTAACTTGGTTTAAGTAGTAAATTTAGACCTGAACCTATAATATCCCGCCACAAGGGAGATTATCTACTGCAGCTCTATACAATTCATGACTCTGCCTTTTAATCAGTTTCTGGGCAATATCACATCAAACATGATGAATAATTCAAAACATTGTCAATGTAGGAATGTAGAACAATTATTCATCCTCAGACATGATCTCCTTTTTGGCTGTTCCTGAGAATAATTTCTTTGGGCATGCCTTTATCCAATCAGTGAATATATTTGGATCAGGAACTTACAGAGAAACATAGGGAGATGCCCTTGAGAAAGAATAAATCATAATCTATACATATTCAAATATATATTCCTCTCCCTGAAGTAAAGTATGACTCCAATTCAGAAAAAAAATGAATATGATGTGATGTTTAGAAAACAACGATGTAATCATGTTGATTAGGTTAAGTTCATGATCTTCCCTGTTATTTTTGATTATATTTTCTAAACATTCCAATAAATAAATTGATTCACTTTGCTTAAGTCTTTTGCTCCAGTAGACTTCACACTGAGGTTCATTAATGTGATGCCTGTCTTTCCACCACTAAAAATAAATCTAGATTATTAGAACGGCTAGGTAATGATTCTTTATTTCTCTGGGACTCTTTCATGCATTGATCGGAAAGAACATGCGACTCCTTTGAAATCCTTGCAGTTTGTAAATTCAGTGTGTGTGAAAGAAAGCTGCATCTTAATATCTTCAGCTGCCTTATGAGAGAGGGCGGAGGCAGGGAGGGAGAGAGAAGGGAATGCACATTCAAAATGTAAATTGAAATACCAATTTTAAACGCAGGCACTTCAGCTTCACAATATTTTACTATGGATCAAAAGAGTGTTTAAGATAGGCTCTTTTAAAAGTTAAAAGAGATCTAGGAGGTGTGACATTGGACTCCACAACTGGAAGTTCCACTGTTCTTTACTGAAAGCCACCATGAAGGAAGTAGAAATTTCAAAACAATTTTCTATATAGAGGAAGATTTTAGCCCTTTTCCCCTCCAACCCCCCCCTCTTCCTTTAAAACAGTTATTTGTCCCACATGATGAAATATTTGCATACATACATGTTTTTTTTTCCCCCAGTCATGGTTATTATGAAAATGATATAGACAGGTGGAAGAATTTAAACCAGCTCCAGATTAGAATTCACCATAGTGCTTTTGTTTTTTCAAAACAGCTGACCTACATCACATTTTCTGCCTATATATACATCTTCCCTGTATATACATGAAAAGAAAAATACTGGCTAAGTTTTAGTCCATATTCCTTATTGAAGTATGATGTATCAGAAGCCAGATAAGCCTTTCTGTTGTCCTCATGTGAGAGGCATTTACTTTGTGTTACACTCCAGAATTCTAGAAATTAGGGAAGGAAATCAATGAAAGTTCCCTCAAAATTCCTTGGCCATGATACAAAAGTGACATTTCAAACAAGATATCACATGCTTAGTAATCATCTCAAGATTGCTAAAAGTACTGGAGATCTTCAAATAAATTAGATCCATATACAGTAAAATTGAATGGCAAATCACTGCACATGTCAAACAGTACTGCAAGGGAAAAGAATGGGAGATACTAACCAGCATTGAATCCAGGATCCAATGCTTTAATGACTCCCCCCCCCCTCCGAACAATTGCAGGATCAGAAAAGAGTCAAGGGGAAACTTCCTGGTCATCTGCCTTAGCAATTTACATGAATTCTGTCAGAGATTTCTTCCTGTTCTTTTCAGGATGCACGGTTCTTTTGTTGATCAAATATCTAGGAACATAAGGAATAAGTGGCCAACTCTTGGACTGTAACACCAAACAGCCCAATCAAGACAAAGGCATCTGATTCTACAGTAATTGAGGGGCAATCCCTGTGAATATAGATAGAACTTTCTTTTTCAGAGATGGAGAATGCCATGTTGGGAAGACTTCAGCAGCCTGATGGAGTAGACCATGTAAAGAAGTCAAAAGTGAGGCTAATTTTTCTTAATAGCTGAAAGACAATTTCTTGTACTGTGGTTCCATTTTTTGCTTGGGTATGGCCAATATTTATATCATCGCCAGATACTTGTCTAGTAAGTTATAGTATCGACAATTAATGATTTGGTATGTTTCCCAGGGTCTGTCTAAATAAATGTCATTACAGTCTATTTTTTTGTCCCACTCACATAGCTGGATTTGATTAGGTGCTAGTACCGTGTTGAGGTCTCCCACAATCATTGCCTCATTAAAGAACAAAGAAAAATCCAAAACTCAACTATATGCAACATGGAGCAGGTTTTGGTTTTTGTAGCAGAGTGCCTAATGCTGCTATGAATTCCATGTTTTATGCGTGTTTTGATACATCTCCAAAGAAAGAAATAGCTTAAAACTACAAATGATGTATCAACTAACAAGATGTGAAACATCAATAAAAACTATACTAGGTAATACATCTATAGTAGATGAGGTACCAAAACTAGTATTATTATTAATATTATTTTTGTTTTCACACAACTACCTTTATATTTAATGCTCTAGTCTAACAAAAAGATAGGAGATTCAACATACACTTTCCTGGCAATGTTTATTTACTGAGATAACATTTATTCTTGTGGGAGGCAATAGCTGGTATCCTTCTAGATTAATTGTCTGGTGTCATTCTTTTCTGGAAAACCTGAATCTGAAAAAATGATACCAGGAAACTACTGCTTAGCCTCAATATCTCTGTTCTATGAAGTTGTTGCAGGATTCCATCTTATTTCTCATTTACATATTCTTCAAGTAAAGTTACATCAAAACCGCAAAAGTTATCTTAGTTTTTCTTAACATAAATAAGAGAATATTGAAGAAAAAAATTCAATGCATATATGTTGATACTGTGAAAACGACAAATTATGAGATTAACTGAGAAGGAACTGAAAAGAGTAATGCCAATTTCATCGTACAGTACTTTATATGGTATGGCCATACTTGGAATACTATATGCAATCTGGCAATCACATTTTAGAAAATACATAATAAAGCTTGAAATGTGCAGGAATGAGGATCTAAAAATTATCGATGGACTGATAGAACAGTTTCCCTGCCCATACAGAAAAGCTGAGAGCCAGTTTGATATTGTGGTGAAGACACGAGGTGAGAAACCGGGAGTTCTAGTCCTGCCTTGGCATGGAGCCAACTGATCAACCTTGAGCTAGTCATTCTCTCTCAGTCCTTGGAAGGAGGCAAAGGCTATCTACTTGTGAAAAACTTTGCTGAGCAAACTGCAGGAACTTGTCCAGCAGTCTTTGACATGATTTCAGGGAAGAAGAAAAACAGAAAAGCTTTGAACACTTTTCAGCGTAGTATAGAAGGCAAATAACAGACATCACAGAGGGCCACAGTCATGTGATCAAATATCTAGGAACATAAGGAATAAGTGGCCAACTCTTGGCCTGTAACACCAAACAGCCCAATCAAGACAAAGGCATCTGATTCTACAGTAATTGAGGGGCAATCCCTGTGAATATAGATAGAACTTTCTTTTTCAGAAATGGAGAATGCCATGTTGGGAAGACTTCAGCAGCCTGATGGAGTAGACTATGTAAAGAAGTCAAAAGTGAGGCTAATTTTTCTTAATAGCTGAAAGAAAATTTCTTGTACTTTTTCCCACAACACAACACTGGTGACGAAGGTGGAATAGTGAGACAAAGGAGCCCAGTTGTGCACGTGGCAATGAGGACCGAGCGAGATGAAATGGCCGGGAACAATTCACCACCCGCACCATTCAACCCAACAACTGAAGACTGGGAATCCGACATCGACTGATTCCTCATGTTTCTAGAAGGGAGCGATCTCCAGGGAATATCCGAAAATAGGAAGAGAACCATCTTCCTCACCCACTGTGGTCCCACAGTATTCAAAATGACAAAGGCATTGGCAGCACCCAACGATGTAAAGAAAATGGCGTGGATGGACCTAGAGAAATTACCGCGAGCCCACTATGCACCAACCGTTTCATGCCTCATCAAAAGACACGAATTCTACCGGCCTGACCAAAAAGAAGACGAGAGCATCAGAGATTTTGTTGCAGCACGAAGAGACATTGGCGGAGCATGCAAATTTCTAAACATGAGGCCATGAGGGACTGCGTGGTCCTCGGATTAAAGGACCTTACACTTCAGGGTCGACTACTAACAAGACCTAAGATAACATTAAAGGAGGCAATAGAAGAAGCCACTGCAGTGGAAGCAACACAAAAATCGACAGTCACCATGTGACAAATGAATAAATTAACAAAGGAAACCCAAAAAGACACCAGAGGAAACTCAAAAACTCACCACCACAACACACCACAAGGACATTGAATCCCTATCAGAAGATGAACAGGAAGAGGAAGGGGTAAATCAACTCCGGTCGGAAAAAGGGAGCGAATTGAAAGGAAGTCAGAATTCCGTTGTGCCGGGTGCAGAGGAAACCATACACGTTGCGAATGCTGTTTCTTTGATGCTATTTGCAGGCATTGTGAATGGCGGGGACACATAGCTCGGGCATGCTGATCCAAAAATAACTATGGCCCTAGACAAAGATGGAATACCACCCCCCAGAGAGAGGGAAAAACAAATAGGGAGCCGTTGGAGTCAAGAAAACAGAAACAAGTGATAGAAAGAAATAGAAAAGAGGAAACACATCAAACAATAACTATTGGGCACTCAGACTCAATAAGTGCAAAAAAGATATATGTGCAAGTCACCATAGAAGGCCAACCATGCAAGATGTAGGTGGACTCAGGCTTGTATTTATCAATGGTATCATGGAATACCCTAAAAAGACTAATACCTGATATAAACAAGGGAGAGCTCGAAATACAAAAATTCACACTAAAGGACTACCAGGGAAACAGAATTCCTGTAGTAGGTACCGGACATTTCAAAGTTGAATTCAAAAAACACACTAGAGTCCTTCCATAAACCATAGTCGACCGGGATCGACCCAGCCTACTGGGACACGAATGGTTTGCACCACTAGGAATCGGAGTAACCAGAATAAACAACATTACTGAAACAGACTGGGAAGAGAACCTGATGAAAGAATTCCAGGACGTCTTCAACAGCGAACTGGGCAAGTACCAAGGGTCCCCTATCTCATTTAATTTAAATCCAAATATAGCCCCTATAAGATTAAAGGCGAGGCAAGTTCCTTTCGCCTTAAAATCAAAAATTGATGAACAATTAGATAAACTTATTGCACAGGGGGTATTTGAACCAATAGACCACGCAAGGTGGGAAACCTCAATTGTTACCCCTATTAAAGCAGATGGGTCAGTACGTATCTGCGGGGACTACAAAGCAACCCTTAACCACGTGCTACAGCAAAGTGCATACCCAGTTCCGGTGGTAGAATCTTCGCGAAATTGGACCCTGCGCAAGCCTACCAACAATTACCAGTTGACCCAGAAACAGCAGAAGCGCAAATAATTTTGACACACGGGGGCATTCAAATGCAACAGACTGTAATTTGGAGTTAGCGTGGCCCCAGGGGTATTCCAGAGTTTAATGGAACGCCTATTGCAAGCAATAAAGGGGGTGGTACCATACTTTGACGATGTATTAGTATCAACCAAGGACAAAGAACAACTGAAAGATCGCCTAAGGGAGGTCTTAAAAAAAATTAAAGAGGTGGGACTTAAAGTTAAAAAAGAGAAGTGCCAATTCGCCACCAACAAAGTTGAATTCCTTGGATACATCATAGACAAAGAAGGGATCCACCCCACTGAAAACAAAATCAGAGCAATAAAGGAAGTTCCCAGACCCAAAAATAAAACAGAGTTGCAAGCCTTCTTGGGACTTATTAATTTTTACAATGTATTCTTGCCACAGAAAGCAACGATAGTGGAACCACTCCACAGGTTGCTTGATAAGAAAGCTACCTGGACCTGGAGATGATAAGAAGAAACAGCATTCCAGGAAATAAAAAACTTACTTACATCAGACTGTGTGCTAATACAATACAGTGAAACCCTTCCAGTAACAGGAACATGTGATGCGTCACCATTCGGCATTGGTGCCATACTCAGCCACATATTACCCGATGGAAGAGAAGCACCTATCGCATTCTATTCAAAAACTCTATCTAAAACAGAGTGGAATTACAGCCAACTAGACAGAGAGGCATTGGTCGCAATAACAGGAATAAAACGTTTCCACGAGTATATCTATGGCAGAAATTTTTCACTTGTCACAGACCATAAACCACTTCTAGGAATTCTTGCAGGAAACAAAGCTACACCTAACATACTGTCACCGCGGATGACGAGGTAGTCGGAATTCCTAGCTACCTATAACTACAATTTGATCTTCCGACCAGGAAAGAACATAACACATGCTGATGCCCTTAGCTGTTCCCCCCTATCTGATTTAGACGATGATCCTGCACCAACCACATCAACCCTTCAAATCGAGACGTTGGCAAACCTACCCATGACAGCAACAGACATTGCTATGGAAACCGCGAGAGACAGAAACCTGGCGTGGATTTTAAATTGGGTAGGTAAAGGGTGGCCAGAGACTACAAGTGACGAGACTGTTAAACCATTTTGGAATAGACAAACGGAACTATCGATTTTCAAGGGATGTATACTATGGGGGGATAGGGTGATCATACCGGACATATTAAGGAAATGAACACTTGAATTATTGCATGAGGGTCACTTGGGTATTGTCAGAATGAAGTCCCTGGCTAGGAGTTATGTGTGGTGGCCAGGGATTGATAAGGACATTGGGGAATGGATAGAACATGCAAACGATGCCAAGAATCTAGGCTTGCACCCCCTTTCTGCACCTATACACGAATGGGAAACACCTAGGGGACCATGGTCTAGAATACACATTGATTTTGCAGGACCAACTAAAGGACACACATTCTTAATAGTGGTAGACGCTTACTCAAATTGGCTAGAGGTAAGCATCATGCACTCAACCACAACAGAAGCTGTTATTAGACAACTAAGGAAACTTTTTATGACACATGGATTGCTGGATTTAGTTGTATCTGACAATGGACTACAATTCACAGCAATAACATTTGAAAAGTTCCTAGCAGAACAAGTGATAAGGCATGCACTAACAGCGCTGGGGTGTTCAGCTACGAACAGACAAGAGGAATGCATGGTCTGTTATACTAAGGAAACACGACACAAATTGGGACCTGGAGGTATACAGGAAAAGATATACAAGCTACTAAGTATACAACACATTACACCAAATACCACAACAAATAAAAACCCAGCAGAACTATTAATGGGAAGAAAACTAAGATCAAACCTGGACAGACTGCATCCCACATATAGCCCAGAAAAGCCAACAGACTCCTCCAGTAAGTGCCACACATTCAAAACAGGGGACCTAATCTATGCAAAAAAACCTCATGGGGGAACCATTGTGGATACCAGCAACAATAACCCAAATAACAGGACCCCGGTCATACAGGGTAGACACAGAGGATGGAAAAAGCTGGAGGAGACACACAGACCAAATCAGATCGAGGACCACACTGAGAAACACTAACAATCAGGATGAGGAGGGGGGAGAACTTACACAAATAAAGGAATTGCCACAAACAAACAAAAATAGCCAAACCAGAGAGGGGGGAGACCCCTCAAACACAAACGAGAGGGGAGGGGGAGACCCTCCACAAGTAAAAGAAATGACAAAACAAACCCTAACAATGACACAACAATCAATACTAACATTAGTCCCGATCAGAAATTGCAAACACGTACCTGAAACTATAGAAGAAGAAAACAACTTGGGGACGCTGGAGCAGACTTTGGAGAACCATCAAGAAGCCACTCCTGGTGGGAGCGGCTGAGCCGACTCACCCAGCCAGGAAAGGCCTGGCGGGAGCGGCATGGCCGACTCAACCTTCCAGGAGGCTCCATGGAAGAGAAGGGAGAAACAGCAACCCCATCCGAACAGTCCAGAGACAAACTCAGGACTGAATTGCACAGGTCCAGTCGGAACCATAAGAGCCCCACCTATTTACGTGACTACGTAAGATAGGAGAGGCCCTGATTGGTTGGACTGGACCACATGGACCACAATTATATATTTGCATACTTACCTGCGGTATCTGCTATCCCGCATCAGATGGGCGTCTCATGACAGGGAGCGAAGGAGAGAGAAACGACAGGAGACGAAGTTCCTCGAGATGAGTGCGCCCAGAATGGCTGGGTACAAGCTCTTTTATTATGCTCATTCAAAAGGGGGTGATTGTTTATTCAGAACCTAGGTTAAGCCTAGGTCAGACGGAATATACAAATTTAACAATGACTCAGACAACAGCAGGATATTAGGACAGACAGGATGGCAAGAATTATGTTTGATCAGGATATTACTTCTTCACAAAGCTGCATGCCAGACAATGT
>BLBF01005490.1:0-10341 GCA_015471245.1 Laticauda colubrina
GTAATGCATCCGTTCTGTACTCACTGCATACGTTTTTCATACTCTCTATCCGTCCAGCATCCGTCTACTGAGATTTCATCCGCTCAAAAAGTTTTAAGCTGCACAAAATTTTTCGAGCAGATGAAGTATCCAACGCGTCTGTTCTACATCCGCTATGCATACAGGGAACATCTGTTATACGTCCATCATCATCCGTTACACGTATGCTATATCCGCTAGGCATCCGCTGCGCATCCGCACAACTCACATCCACTCCAGCGGAAAACGGACACAGGGAGGAAGTAAAACGGACGCAGAACAAACATGCAGTGTTAGTAGCATGGATGTAGATAGGATGAAAGCGGATGCAGCTCACATATAAAGCATTAAAATGGAAAGAACGTTCGAATACGGGACGTATCTCGGATATTTAGGATGTCTGCAGGATGTCTAGAGGATGCAGAAGGACAACAAGCGGAAAGCCTATATTTCCTATAAAAAGGGGGAGAAATCACCTGGATCTCGCTTTCAGTCCAGCAGACGTGGGGTGCAGACCTCTACAGCCTGGCTCTTGCTCTTGCTCTTCCACAGCATCCAGTCATCTCCACCATGGATCATCCCACATTAATTTTGGAAGCCACCATCATTCTACAACAGTGCGAAGCCCTCTACAGGCTCTTTCACCTGTTGTACGGGAAGAAAAGGAGGCGTCCAAGAAGTGTCTGGGTCCAAAGATGTATTGCGAGAAGATCCGAGTAAGGACTGTATGACAAGCTGATGGTGGAGCTGAGGAACGAAGACACTCGTTCATTCCAGAACTTCATGAGGATGCCACCAGCCATTTTTGATGAAGCTGTGGAGCGGCTGAGACCCAGGTTGACCAAGGCAAACACCAACTTCTGGCCCAGTCTGGACCCTGGGCTCAAGGTGGCACTGACTCTGCGCCACCTGGCCTCAGGGACCACCTACAGGAGCATGCAGTATGGCTGGAGGGTGCCACACAACACCATCAGCATTGTGGTCAGAGAAGTGGTGCAGGCCATCATCGAAGAATACCTGGAGGAGCTCCTCCAGTGCCCCTCCACTGAAGAAGGCTGGAAGAAAGTTGCAGAGCAGTGGTATCAGAAGTGGAACTTCCCCCACACCGTTGGAGCCATAGAAGGGAAGCAACTGGCCTGCAAAGCTCCACCCAACTCAGGGTCCAATTATTTCAACTACAAAGGCTTCTTCAGCATCATTCTTTTCGCCATGGTCGATGCTGACTACAGGTTCATGTACATCGATGCTTCAGGCAATGGGCCAGCTTCAGATGCCCAGGTATACAACGCCAGTCACCTCATGGAGGGGCTGGAACGCAGCCTCATCATGGGCTTCCCAGATCCAGACCCCCTGCCCAACGACACACAAGATGTGCCCTACTTCATTGTGGGGGATGACGCCTTCTCCCTCAGAACCTACCTCATGAAGAACCTTCCTCATGCACTTCCAGATGCATCACCCATGAAGAGAGGATCTTTAACTACAGGCTGTCCAGGGCAAGACGGGTGGTGGAGAACGCCTTTGGCATCCTGGCCAACAGGTTCCAGGTACTTCTCATCACCATGCAGCATCGCCCAGAGACCGTGAGGAGGATCGTGGAAGCTTGCTGCATCCTGCACAATCTCATGCGCACCCGCTACCCAGTGTTGCAGAACAGGCTCGTGGACCTCCAACAAGGCAATGGGGACATGGAGCCTGGGGAATGGAGGCAAGGGCGAAACCTGATAGACACTCAGGATGTGCAAGGCCCCAACAGAGCCTCACGTGAAGGGAAGAAGCAGCGCAACCTCCTGAGACACTGGTGCAAGTCCCCAGCTGGAGCAGTGGAGTGGCAAGACAGGATGATAGATGATTAATGAGTGCTTCCTTCAGCCTGTCTCATCACACTGATGAGATTGGGCCATGTATGTTGGGTGGGCCTACAATGAACAGGGCGTTTAATAAAGAGTTGTGTTTGTGTTGACATGTGTGGATGATTATTACATTATTATTGATAATAAAGGGCCATAGGTGTGGCACCAGGGAGGGTGGACCATACAGTCCCACTATGCTTGCACTGGAGGCTTATCCCACAGCTATTACCCATTCCACAGGTATCCTAACCCATCCCACAGCTATTACCCATCACACAGGTATCCCTGCCCATTCCATTGCTATCCTTACCCATCCCACAAGCATGCAAAGGCTTAAACCATTTCTAAAAGTTTCCACCAAGACTTTATTAAAAAAAAGAAATGAAGCAAGTGTGTGAATCAAAGATAAACTTTATTGAACAACAAGCTGTAAAACAAAAATGACCCAAGTCAAGTGTCCAAATAAACTCTATAGGTTTAACTCTGGCACTCTTATTGGTCACTCGGAGGTGTGCCCAGTCTCAGGGGTGAAGGGTCCAGGTGCTGTGGAGGTGGGTGGTGCTGGAGTGCTGGTCTGTATCGTCATTGGGGTGCCTGGCCTCAAGAGGACAACAGGGGACGGTGTGTTGAGGAAGCTCTCAGACAGCTGGCTCAGACCCGTGATGCTGAGAGGTCCTTCCTCCATGCCATGGGGTGTCAGCCCCAGTACCGATGACATATGTACTGAGGTCGGGCTTGGCTGTGGGGTGGAGGAAGGAATAGTGTAGTGGGGCTGTCTGGTCTGCAGCTGGGTAAGGACTGGCGTTGGTGGCATCGGTGGTGTGGGTGGCATCGCTGTCGTCGGTGGCATCATTGGCGTGGCTGGCATCGGTGGCCTCAGTGGAACCAGTGGCAACGGTGTCGCCCGATGACTCTGTGCCTGGGCTGGGAAGGGCTGCTGCCTGTGGTGCTGGACCTCCTGGTAGCCGTAGCCCTGGTAGGTGAGGGCCTGTGGGAAGCCTTGGTATGGGAGGGACATCACCCGGGGTGGAGGAGCAGACCTGGACTGGGTGGGAGCAGGTTCCTCTGGGTCTGGAGGGTTGTGAAGCAGCTCTGTCATCCGGTCCTTCACCACCTGGTACTGGGGTTCCTCCATGTTCTTGAGGGTCTGGTTGACATAGGTGAGGAAGGGCTTGCGGTTGGAGGATGAGGAGTCAGTGCTGACCAGCTGAGAGAGGAAATCTATACTGGTGTGGATGGTGTCCCTGATCTCCAGCAGGACAGTGTGGCTCTGCCCCTCCTGCTGTCTGGCTCTCTGCCTTTCTGTGGATGCAGAGCTGGGGGGGGTGGATGCAGCTATGACTGTGGTGGACTCAATGTCTCCTCTCTCCCACCACACCAGGGAGTCCTCCACACGCTCCACCATGGTGACAACAGCTGTCTGCGGGTTCTCCACCGTGGCACGCTCCACATAAACCTGCCTGGAGACAGGGGCTGATTCTCAGCCAGAAGAGGACTGGGTCTCAGCAGGCTGCTGGAGAGAGAGGGTAGACAGAGGGGCTCCTGATGCTCCTCGGTGGTGGATCTCACCCTCCAGGAAGCTTCACCTGGCCATGACATAGGTCTCTCTGTCCGTCAGCTTAACCGTGGCATGGCCAGATTTCCTGAGGTGTAGCTTCCCGTACCAGGTGTGCATGTGCTTCCACCAGCCGAGGAGCACCTCCGAAGTGTAACCCATACTCTCTGCCCTCTCTCTTCAAGCAGCCTGCTTCCGCTTGGTGTCCCTGTACAACCAGTGTCCCTTCCGCCACAGATAGTCATTCTCTCTCAGCCAGTCCAGCACCTCATCCTCGTGTTCCTCCTCAATGAAGTATTGCCTCCTCTCCCGTCCCCTCATACGCCTCTTCCTCCCTTTGCCAGGACCAGATGGGGCCTCATCAGAGGGGCTCCCAGGTGGTTGGGGCTGTTCCTCCACACCACCAACAGCAGCAGCACCAGCAGGATCATCATCATCATCATCACCAGCAGGATCATAATCAGCATCAGCAGCAGCAGCAGCAGCAGCACCAAGGTCATCAGCAGCAGCAGCAGCAGGATCAGCAGGACCAGGATCAGCAGCAGCAGAGTAATCACCAGGAGCCCCAGCAGCACCAGCACCAGCAGCACCAGCAGCACCAGGAGCACGAGCAGGATGAACAGGACGAGCAAGACCAGGAGCACAAGCAGTACGAGCAGTACAAGCAAGTCCAGGAGCACGAGCAGGATGAGCAAGTCCAGGAGCACGAGCAGGATGAGCAGGACCAGCAGCAGCTTCAGCAGAGTACACAGCAGAAGCACCACTGCCAGGAGAAGCTTCAGCAGAAGCTCCAGCACCAGAAGAGCAAGCCCGAGCAGCAGAAGCCCCAGCAGAAGCAGAGTCAGGGACAGGGGGAGGGAGGGTGGCCCTGTTCCTCTTGGGAGGGATGGCGGCAGGTTGCTGAGACTTTTGCTTCTTCCCCATGGTTGTGGGGTTGCTGGTTGGCAGGGAGGCTGGCAGGCACCAAGGCTGGCAGGAAGCCTGGCACCAAGGCTGGCAGGAAGCCTGGCAGGAAGGCTGGCACAATGCCTGGCAGGAAGGAAGGCAGGCAGGCAGGCAGCAAGGCTGGCAAGCAGGCAGGCACCAAGGCTGGCAGGCAGACTGGCTGGCAGGGAGGCTGGAAGGCAGGTTGGCAGCAAGGCTGGCAGGCAGGCAGAGAGCAAGGCTGGCAGGGAGGCTGGCCAGGAGGCTTGGAGGCAGGCTGGCAGGAAGGCTGGCAGCAAGGCTTGCAGGCAGGGCCGGCAAGGACTTGATGTATCCTGCAGCAGGTCTTTCCTCTGAATGCTGGCCACGTGCGAGCTGCTTCCCTTTTTATCCGGGGGGCTTGTGCAATGCATCCCCCTCGCATGCGCAATTAACGCCAGGCATCCACTAGGCTTCCGCTCTGTATCCGCTAGGCTTCCGCTCTGCATCCGCTTCATCCGCTGTGCATCCGCTCTGCATCCGCTTCATCCGTTCCGCGTCTGCTTTGCTGAGGCCCCCCAGAAGCCCTGCGGATGTGCCATCCGCTCCCATCCGCTTCCATCCGCTAGGCTTCCGTTCCGCATCCTCTTTCCATCCGCCCTGCATCCTCCCCGCGTCCGTGTTATCCGCTCCGGTTATGCAAATTTTTGCCCCTTTTGAGAGCGGATAACAACGGATGGAACATTTTGCTCGTCCGTTGTGTCCGTTTTGCATCCATTGGGCAGTGTGACAGGGCCTTTAGCTGCTTCGTGCAGCACAGCAGATTCCCATGCATCAGCTGTTTAACACAGAGGGAGATTGCAGGATTGCAGGAGAAGGTCAGTAGAAAACACTCTGTGCGTGCGTGAAACACATGCTCACCAAAATGGTTGCTACACTGGTTGAATCACACCCCTGGTTGGGATCTTTTTTATCTAGAGCATGCAATGCGTCTGTCTCCTTTGAAATTCTCAAGTATATACATGTAGCCGAGATTTTCTTTTTTCCTTAACTTTCAAAAACAGGCCCTTTTCCTTGACATTCTCCTCAAAGGAGAATTGGATAGTTCCTCTTTTCTAGTACCCCCTTTCCCCATGAAAGGATTAAAACATGTAGTAATTTTATATATTTTTCCTTACACTGAAAATACAATTCCCACTTCTGGATATTAGAAGTTCCCACTTCTATTTTTGGATCTTATGTTCATTGAACAAATATAAAGTTAGGACTTATTATTTCATTGAGTTTTCATGTTGTGTGATTTCCATTTTAAAATAATACCAAATTCCCTTATCCTGTAATGATTTAAATATAAATCAATTCTCCAAAGACTTTTGATAGCAGTCATAAAAATGCAAACTGTGCAGGAATCAATAATTTTTTGGTTTTGTTAAGAGTCATAATTCCTCATTCTCTATGTAAGTGTGTGTCCAAATGTGCACTTAATGATGCTATATTTAATATAAAAATAGGTCAAACAACTACAACATTAAATACTGGAAAAAGATAACTACAGAGAAAAGAACGAAAATATTCATTCATCAGTCTGTACTCTTAGACCAACTGCAAGAATACTGACAACTACAACAATAAGCCAAAACTAATAGCAAAACCATAAAGTGCACTAAGTGATTGAAATTCATTTTAAATGAAATTAAAATTGAAATAATTCAAGAGCTTTATTAAAATATGAGTGAAATCTGGGGAGATCTCTTTGCCTTCTTAAAATAGGTGGAACAATCTACCCAGATGTCACCAACTGCTGAAGCCTGCTCAGTTATCACACATCTGGTTAGTACTTTCAAAATAAATTGCATTAACAGAGGGATACAATCAAGATCAAGTGAGGTACTAATACCACTCTATAAACGAAAGCCTTAGTAATACCACACCTAGAGTACTGCATCCAGTTGTGGTCACCACACTATAAAAAAGATGTTGAGACTCTAGAAAAAGTGCAGAGAAGAACAACCAGGATGATTAGGGGACTGGAGACTAAAACATATGAAGAACGGTTAAAGGAATTGGGCATGGCTCGTCCAGCGAACATAAGGACCAATGGGGAGACATGATAACAGTGTTCCAATATTTGGGGGGCTGCCACAGAGAGGAGTGGGGGTCAAACTATTTTTGAAAGCACCCAAAGGCCAGACAAGGAATAATGGATGGAGACTGATCAAGGAGAGATTCAACCTAGAAACAAGACATTTTCTGATAGTGGGAACAATCAACCAATGGAACAGAAGTTGCCTTCAGAGGTTGTGGGAGCTTCATCACTTGAGACTTTCAAGAAGAGATTTAACTGCCAGTTGTCAGAAATGGTGTAGGGTCTCCTGCTTGGGTGGGGGGTTTGACTAGATGACCTACAAGGTCTTTTCCAACTCTGTTAATCTGTAATCAGATATTTTATTAATGTAATGTGGTTTTTTATTATTTATGGATTATGTTTTTTCAGAATTGCACCAACCCTTTCAACATAATTCTTTGGCTAAGGTGGTTTTGAATTATTCTGGTAAACAGAGATGAAATATAATGTTCTTTTTTGTGATTGCTTTATGTTTAATACCTTTTCTATGCAGGATGTCATCACCAAAATACTGGAAAATGTTTTCCTTCCTTTTTGCTATCCAGGAGATCAACCAAGATTCCCATCTCTTACCCAACATCACCCTGGGCTACAATGTCTATGAAAATTATTTCAGTGCAGAAAAGAATTCAGATGCTTTGCTGAACCTGCTTTCAGACAGGGAGGCCAATGTACCCAACTACAGTTGTAGGAAGCAGAGAAAAACAGTGGCTGTTCTTGAAGGTACTGAAACAGGCTTCTCCATCCAGATATCATCCATATTGGGCACCTACAAAATCCCACAGGTGAATCTTTGCTGAGAATATTTTAATCATGTGGCTTTCAATCAGAGATCCTCCATCTGTAAATGAAGACCAGGTTTCATTGTGGGAACAATAAACCGATAGACTGAGGTTATTCAAAGAGAGGGAAAGAGTTAAACAAACATATCCCTTTTACCAAACCTAAGGACATTCTCTTCTCCTAGGATAAGGAGGAATGAATGAGAAGAGAAAGAATGCATGAAGAAATAGGTGAATGGAGAAGTCTTTACTGCATCCATTTTACATTCCCTCTACGTCCTCCCCCCGCCCATTCCTTTCCATTGTTGTTCTCTCTGCTCATGCAAATTCGGGGCACTTTTGAGAGCGGATAACAACAGATGGAACATTTTCTCATCCGCTGTGTCCTTTTTACAACGTTTTGCATCCGTTGGCCAATGTGACAGGCCCTTTAGGGACAGAATTGGTATGTTACACTTTGTCGCCTATGGGTCTCAGATAACATAACACTTTTCCTTCCTTTTCAGATTAGTTACAATTTTGTTTCCCAGATTCTGATGGATAAAACTGTGTTTCCTTTCTTCTACCTGATGCTCCCTGCTGAAGGATTCCAATATTCAGGGATGGTCAACCTGCTCCTCCATTTCAGGTGGACTTTGGTTGGTGTGCTTGCTCCAGACATTGAGAAGGGGCAGAAATTCATGACAATCTTGACTTCCATGCTGATAAGGAGTAGCGTTTGTCCAGTTATATTGCATATCTTTACACCAACTTTTCAAAATATCTTTAAAAATTTGCATGCATATCACCATTGGAGGCAAGTGAATGTCATTTTTTTTTTGGTCGAGATTGAATAGGTCAGCTTTGGATTGGCCACTGTACACCTGGCCCATGAAAGAATTAAAGCCCATGTCCCACTGCATCAACGGATCCAAAGAGGATGTAAAATGTTCAAAAAAGTTTGCCATCCATTGGAAAACGCTATGCATCCTTTGTGTACTCACTGCATATGTGTTTCATACGCTCTATCCCTCCAGCATCCGTCCACTGCGATTTCATCCGCCCAAGAAGTTTTGAGCTCCAGAAAACTTTGTGAACGGATGAACTTTCCGCTGTGTACGATGTAAATCTGCGACATCAGAGCAACAAATGTTCTATGTCCATTTATCATCCATTAAACATCCGCTGTATCCTCTCTGCATCCTCTGGGCATCCTCACAACTCACATCCGCTGCAGCTGAAAACGGAAAGAGGGAGGAAACAAAAGGTACAGGGAACATCTACACAGCGTTAGTAGCACGGAAATAGAAAGGATGCACAGTGAACGGTTTGCATCTGATATGCATCTGCTAGGCTTCCTATGAACATTCGTTTAACATCTCCGCTACATACTACCCACGTCCGTTCTTTTTCGTTCTTTTTATGCAAATTTTCACCACTTTCTGGAGCGGATGACAATGGATGGAGCCATCCCCGAAATTTTGCTCATCCGCTGTATCCTTTATGCATAAGTTTTGTGTCTGTCGACCAGTGGCAGAGGGCCTTTAGCAACCTGTTGCAGGAAAAGACCTCATAACAACAGTAGTCTGGGACTTTAGCACTTATTTGTCTGAAGAAAAACTTTATTTCCAATTCATTCACAGCATTCTTTCTTTTCCTTTGAAGACAAATCAAATGACAAAGTACAGTGGGTTTAGGTCATTTTATTATTTCATGGAAGGCTTTGCAGTAAAATCCTGTATGCGCTCATACATCAAGGATGTCTTTTCTGTGAAATTCTGGAGACGATGCAGAGAGAGAGAAGAATTACAGACTCTTTCCCAGGAAAAGATGGATTAGATTCTATGTCTGGACAATTATTTCATTTACAGCACCATCTGGGCTATGGCCCAGGCCTTACATGCAGCCTATTTGTCCAGATCCAAGAGGACAAAGATGGAAGGTTGTAAAAGCTTGGAAACTTCAAGACTGAAGGCTTGGCAGGTATTTCTTTTCTGTTACATACATTCCTCCTGTAGCCAAGAATCCGTTTTGTAATGTTAAAAACTGGGGAGTTGTTTTGAAAATATCATATATTATGAGTACAATAAATTAACTGAATTTTTGCTTGAGAAGGGATGTCAACAGGAACACTTCAGAGGTCTCTTCCAACTCCAATATTCTATGTTCTATGAATTCAAAATAACCTTGTCTTGATTTTGTAATGAAAGGGATATATAAAAGTATAACTTGATACCTGTGCTTTGCTATGAAACTATGCGGTTGGGCATAGTTTTGGGGGAGGAAAATAAGGGGGCAGGGGAAATTCTGTCTCTGCCTACCAGTATTCACTGGTATTCGTCTGGCTAGCGTCCTGTCAGTATGTGAGAGATTTGAAGGCTGTTTGGAAATTGAAGCAGTATTTGCTGTGTGAGGAAGCAGGAGACAGCTAGGAGCATGGCTTAGTTCAACTGTTCTGTACTGAAGCTGCTTGCTGCTGTGAAACTAAAACCAAAAAGGAAACTCCTCTCCTCTGCTTGTGTTTTGCAATTGGATAGATTTCTTTTCAGGTGGGGAGGGGGAGTAAAACCCCTTAGCATCAGAGCATGTTAATAATAATATTCGAAATACTAATGCTCTGATGATCATTTCAAAAAATCCTTTCTGAGTGAGCACCGAGAAGCCAAGAGGAACATTTGTGCCAAATTTCAAGTTTGTAGGCTTTTAAGGTTCTGGAGATTCTGCGATGATGCATGAGTGGTATTTTGATTTTATAGATATAGAAGATGAGACAGTCTTCAAAGTTTCATGACAAACCTCCCAAACTGGAAAAGGCAAGAAGTAAATAATACAGTGATTCCAGAAACCAATCGTATTTTTCATGGCAATAATTACAGGATCCAGAAACTCTGTGAAATTATTCCTCTTCATGGTGCTTGTTCAATTCATATACAGTATATTTAAACAATAAGTTGGAAAGGGTTATATTCAGTATCAATTAATTGTCCTTTTTCCACAGAGAAGTTTGGACATGTCTAAACTTTCTCATATTTTCCTTACATTCCAGATTCATCCCTTCCTTGGAAATTCTATAATAAATTGAATTTTATAATAAATCCAAAGAAGGAGTATATCTGGATGAGAAAG